>NNCF01130243.1:49674-127680 GCA_002313205.1 Laupala kohalensis | reverse complement strand
TAGTTTATTAACATTAACCGTTTCATTTCCGAGAATTGTTGGTAAATCTGCAGCCAGACCAATTTGTCTCCGTATACTTGAGTATCTTCTGCAATCAGTTAGTAGGTGACGCACTGTCAGAGAAGAGCTACACTCCTCACAAACTGGTTCATCATCAGGTAATAAGAGATACCGATGAGCGAGAGGACAATGTCCTACGCGCAAGCGGGTCAGCAGGGTCTCGAAAACCCATCTAAAGGTTATATGATATATTCAATAATACTGGATTCAATAAATCAATCAAAAGTTTTTCATAAACTCTGTTTTTGAATTCAGTGTTGTTTTCATTATTTTTTAGAAAATGATCAGTATATATTGTTTTATATCCTCGAATAGAAAATCCAACAATAGATTCCAGAGAGGGAGTGAACGGTGAACGACTCGTTCCTTCTGGTGAACGAAATTTCGCAACTCTAATTCTTGGAAAACCAACGGGTATCACCTCCCTCTCTGTGGAGACCTACATGTAAGACTGTGTAAGACATAGGTCTTTACATCTCTGGTAGCCTAACGAGAAAAAGAAATAGTCAAATTACTACCCTTAATGCCACAGAGTTCCAGAGAAGAGATTCCTAGGAACTGATATTTCTAATGTAAAACATCCCATGAAGATGTTCAAAGTTCCAGGCAATCTATCGGTAGCAGTTCTGGTAGGACGTGGGATGATTGAAAAGGAACTATCGGAAAAATAATAAATGAGTGCCTAAGTCGCCGGGTTCCGGCGGACATGGTGCTCGAATTTTATGCTACAGGAGGCCTTGTTACGAAGATAATCGTGCGACCACCAGTGATCTCAGCTACATGAACTATATAGTATATATATAGCTCAACGGCGATCATCCACGATGAGCGCCATCATGGTCNATATAGTATATATATAGCTCAACGGCGATCATCCACGATGAGCGCCATCATGGTCTGTGGTGGATGTGTGCTGGATGTGTGGATAGCTGCCTGTCCGAACACGAAGCTATCGGTCGATGTTTCTCGATAATTGAACATATCGATAGCATGAACGATAGTTTATCGTTTCGCGAACTGTAGGAAAGGAAGAAGACCGGTTCGTTCTGGATTCGCTGTAGCCTACATGTGAGAACTGTGTGAGAAGCAGACTAGAACCAACGAATATAGGAGAACAGTATTCGATCAGTAAGCTTACTTAACAGGGTTTTTCAATTAGTAACTTGCTACTGAGACATCTGTGTTGACCATCGAATTTTCGACAAATACGCAACAACTCAGCTCCTGTGACAGTGCTTGCATGTGAAGTACACATTTTAAAAAAAAGTGCTTGTATTTGGTTTCAACAATGAGTTCAGTGTAAGAAAACTTTGTTGTATAAATATTTGGAAAAATTTTCAGTGGATTGTGATATTTGTTTACCTTTGCTCTTTCAGGAAAATGACTGCGCCTATGGAGAGGATTCAGGTGTTGGACACCATTGAAAAAGATATAGTTACTTGCCTTCAAAGTGCAGGTAATAGAAATATTTACATCAATATTGTTTTATATATGCATTTGATTCTAAATGTTGTTATTGTGTACTAGGCCAAGCTCTCATGGAGCTAAGCAAGGAAAAATCTAGTTTGAAGCAAGCAGAAGTGCAAACCCATCAATTTCTGAAAACTCTTGGTCTAGTTGAGTCAAGATTAACAGAGCAAATAAATTATTTAACACAAGTCTCCACAGGTATGTTGATATATATCATGTATTAGTATATCTTTATTATATTTTGTCAACTGTTAACCCAAGGTATTTCATTAACTAGGACAACCTCATGAGGGGTCTGGTTATGCATCTCAAAAAGTTCTTCAGATGGCATGGCATCGTTTAGAACATGCCAGAAGCAGAGTGAATGAATTAGAAAGAATCAAAAATAAACATCTTCAAGGCAGAGCTCTCCTTAGACCTCAAATACCCGCATCTCAGCAGAATGGATNTTCTGGTACAACATGATGAACTTTAACAAGTAATCTCAACCAAGAAATTTTTTTTTTTTGCTCATATATATTTATTATGGCATTGGAGTTTGTTGTGTATGGAACTGAACTCCTTACTACCGGATACTATCACCAATTTGAAGAAGTACTGAGACAGTGAGACCATAATTAGTGGTATTATATACTCAAATATGTTGCATCAAGAATATTAATAAATTTGGAGAACTTTTGATGAGACTTATAATTTTATGTGAATAGAAGCAATTATAAAATTTTGGAGCATTGTTTAGTGTTAGTCACCTGTGAAGTTGTATTTTCACTTATGAGAAATGTTTGTTTAACCGACATTCTTAGTATGTAGTAATAAGTGTGTGTTCTATTCCCTTACTTTATTCTTGGAATAAAATTGCTTTTTGAAGTTGATTGTCAATAGTAAATGAGTTAATTATGATTTACTTTTTATACTAGGTATTAATTCTATTATTAAAATTCAGGTGTAATTGTTTCATGTGTCATTAAAAATAAGCAGATATTTATTCTCTGTATGCTAGAGGATATCAGACATTTCAATTCAAGTGCCCAAAGGAAGATGAAAGAAATGATAGGTTGAGGAGTATTTTACAAAGAATGTACACAAGTGTTTTGATAGATAGTGTGAAGAAGTATCAAAATAATACATTGATCTAAATTAGAATTATTAGATGCCACTATTTCATCCATTGAGTCTTCTTGCTATTCACATGCTATCCTCTTTTTTGACTTCAATTGGGATGGCCCTTGGCATAAAGACTGCTCCAGATATTCATCATTCAGTGACTCCTGAGTGACCACTAGCTAAATAGTGTGGATGGGTTGCTTGCTCTTTGCTGCTTCACAAATACCTGTGCTCACTTGACCCTTAAGTTGAGAGCAGAGAATTATGTGACCGATCGTCCATTATGTTACACCTCCTGTTTTTTTTTTATGTATTGAAATTTGTAAAAATTATTCCTTAATTCGTGAACTATTCTCAATGTATTTATAAATTATTGATTCATAAGATTTGAAAATTTCAAGGAGTAGAAATTGAAAGAAAATTTGTATTTTCAATGAATAAGCTGTAATGAAGTAAATGTTACTTTCTTACTCATTGCAATATTAATTTCTGCACTTGACTAAAATCTTAAGGATAATTTAGGTTAGCCACTGTACATACACATGTTGTCATGGACTTTTTTGTAGAACTCGAGGTGAAGAATATTGTCGTTCATAGTTGTCATCTATCTGACTGTTTAGGTTGCGTAAGCGAATATATCTCTTTGAACATGGATTTTTCCACGATTTCATCGACATTCATTGTTACTAATTATTTTGTGTATGTGTTTCAACATATAATTCCATATAATCATCCCATATTAATAATAGTCTAGCTTTCAACAGAAAAAAACTGAAAATTATTACTGAATAACGCGTTTTCGATGTTCACAATCACGTCCAACGACTGATTAAGATGGTATAGTCTGATCGGGAAACTGCTTTCCGATGCTGTTACCATAGACATACATAGACTCAACCTTACGCGCCGGTTGTCCGGAGGGGAAAACGATGAGAGAGTTCTTTCTCTCGCACATCGCCTTAGGTGGGGGAACTCTATTCCCCTTACTGCTGCTCACAAGTCGTTGCACAGTAACAACCTTACTCTGCCCCCAACTTACCCCCTCCAACGGATGTGCGAGCGAGAGCGCGACTTCTCTCCGAGTATCTTCTGTCTCATGTTATCAAGGATAATCTTCAGCAGAGACGATTGCCTCTATTTATATTTAACTTTATGGTTGTTACAACCTCGGAAAGATTCTATGTAACAAGGCAGCAACGAATCCTGTCGGAAGTCCTCAGAAACATACCGAGTACAGTTTTGTGCTTCCCGCTCGTAAAGTAACGTCACATCCGTGCGTCAAGCCTCTTCTCGATCGGGACTTACAGAATAGGCCCTCTGATTTGATGGACGTCTGGTATACAGTAAACAAATCCAAGTCATAATCCTCTGGTGCGGAATTGAGTATTGGATCTTGTTGACGGTGGATGCTAATGGTGCTCTGGAGCGTTGAATATGAAATTTCTAGTGTCATACACTTAACGCCACTCAACATTTTTATGTCGGTGTTACTGTAAACATATGTTCTATTAATTATGCGTCCTCAGTACCATTTCGTATTTAAAAAATTTAAAAATAAACAGTTAACAAAGTAAACGGCATACGAACCTAGTTGTTGCTTCCCCTGAACGAAGAGAACTATTATTTGAGAAATTTTAAAAAGGCTATTGACGAGCTTGAAGTCAGACTAAAATCGGTGACGTAAGGAACTAGTTCTTCATTCAATCAACGAACCATTTAACAGTAAGTCTCCAGAATGGAGGGAGATATGATAAAATTCATGGCGTGGAATGACCTTGTCATTTGGAGACGAGAACACCATCCAACGAGGTGCCGCCTCCTGTACTAATCAACCTGGCTTTCGGCTCTGCAATGAGAGCTAGAAGGGTCAAGGACTGGGAAGAACTAAAGAAAGAGACACTGAGCTATCATCGTAAAAAGGGTTCAGAGTCGTTATAGGAAAAGGATATAACCCCGACATGGTGCGACGGAACAAAGGTCTGCCACCCAGGAATCCCAAGAATTTGATCATACTCTTGAGGAATCCAGGTTGACTAAGAGCAACGGCTGGATAAAAAGTGTGCGGAATCACTTGAGGAAATCGTCGAGGAAACAAAAGAAATAGTGGTAGCCGCGTGAAATGGCTCAACTTCACGAAAAGGACTGTATCAAGTCGAGAAGATTAGTCACTATAGCTCGAACAGTTCCTCTTAAACTGCTTTAAAAGGAGAAAAAGAGAAGGAAACCCATAAGCTGAAATGAGTTCTTAGAAAAGGTTGAAAATTTAAATAATTATGAAGTAATTACTAACAACAAATGTTCAGGAAAGAATGTGGGACAATTAAATTTTGATGGATTGAAGGTACAATAAAATCTTAAGTGAAAATAGTTCTGAACATTTATTCTACAATTCGGTAGCTGACAAACACATTGTTAATATGAGCTACCGTATAAACCCTAGGACTCTCTTAGTATAAACCGTAATCTTCAATCCTTCAAGACTGCGTTTAGTGACACTATTAATTAAAGACTAACTTAATTAATAAAAGGAAACTACCACTTACTATTACGAGCGATAAAATTATAGAAATTCACCCTTTCAAGGTAAAATGAGATTGATGCTTTAACTCCAAATATCACTGAAAAAAAGAATCACAAAATATAATTAAGTTGTGTTGGATAAAGTGCTGAAGTGCGTGGTCACAAAGGATTTAAGTAATATTCTAATAAATATTAACAGCAAAACAAGCGATACAAGTATGCTGTAAAGAAATACAAGTTATAACAACAAAGACAAGTTAATATTCGTTCCACACGCTCGATGAAGAAAGAACAGAACAGCGCCACAAGAGCAAGAGAATTGATTGTTGTCCGAGGTTGGCTATGAATTCAATTTCGAATACCTTTCCAACAGAACGCGAGGTACCCTTATCATTACTCTTATGGACGATGGCGAAGTAAAAGCGTGGGTTACATTGAGTACAGGTTCTAAACAAACATCAAGCCAGTTAGACTGACAATAAATAAATATATAAATAATTTACGGTCAAGAGAGCTGTTGCAAACTGCGTATTCCTTCATTGAAGACAATAAAGTAATTTACTGTGACTAATACACAAACTAATGAACACTGCATTTCCGTTTTTTCCTCTCTTAAGTTGAATTTCTCGAAGCAAAGTCAGCTGACTTTTACTATAGACCGCTGATTACCCATACACGAGCGTGGGATACGGGTCTGGGGGTCAACTCTTGTATATAAAAAGGACCGGGAGACTCGTCACTTCACATAAAGAAGTGACATCACATACCTGCCTCTCTCTCTTGCAATGGTGAGATTACACAACAGATGACCAATCTAGAAAACAGCGTTGCACTGAAGATTGCTCTCCCCCCCGCCAGTGTGCGTGATAAGGTTCGGAGCTCAATTTTGTATCTCGTCTTTTGCCCCATGTATCACCGTTCGGAAACCTGCGTATTTTTGTTATAGTGCTTTACCCGATTTGTGAGGAATTAACAAATTTTCACTGTTGGCAATAATTTTCGCGTCTCTTGTGAGTCATAAACTCTTAGATATAAGTGGATAGAACTTTGCCAAAAATATTTAAAATTAATGTAATAATCAAAATATTTTAAGTGATGCGCAACGGTAGTGGATCTTCAGATTCGTAGTCTGAGAAAGCGTCAAGCTTCACTGCATTAAAGGTAAGAGAGGTGAAAGAAAAACTGTCGTTTCTCGAATTGTACGTTCATATTGGCTTCTTTAATGTAAATTTCGTTGATGAATATTTGCAGTCACGCACACCTATACTCGTTACAAATTGTACTCCATTTTTCTTGAGGATTTCCATGGCCTACGTTTCATAAAATCAAGTGACATATCTGCTGATTGCCTCATTCTCTTGCTTTACATATCTTACAAGTGAAGAAAGGGGCATGTATCCGAGGTGCATATCTAGTGAAATATACCCAAGAAACGTAAGAAATCTCTATATCTCACTTTAGCGCATATGAATCTGAATATATGTAGAATGGTACTTTGAAATGTAAAAAATTCAAACTCTGTTCTTCTACTTTCCTAAATTTAAGCTGCTGAAATATAAATTGAAACCTAATGATATATTGTAAGGAGTGATTGTGTCCTCACTTTTATTTCGATTTATTTTAATTATTTAAAAATTATAAATGTTTTGACAGCGAGTATACTGTGACCCGTTGTGAAGGACGTTAGTGGAAGAGGAGGACAACACTTCAGTGTGTCGAGGTATTTTCCTCGTTCGAAGGGTAAGCAATAAATATGTCGAGTCAAGTGTGCCAGCGTGCCACGCGTTATTGCGAGAGCAGAAAAGAGACGGAAAATTACTTGAAATTTCGGAAGGAAGGTCAGTATCGGTGACAGATTTGGATGCATGTGCGCGGTTATATTTTTGAAAGAAACACGGAAAGTTACCACGAGGGATAAAGGTCTTTTGTGAAGTCCTTTGTAGCGAACTGATGAACGATGGATTCACAAGCGAAGGGAAAAATTAAGTGGGTCGAGCGACGCTACGAGACCCGTGAAACGTCAATGAGAATGAGTGACGAAGAACAGAAGGGCAAGGCGACTGCTTAAGAACCGTAGCAGAGCCGATAATAAAAGGAATGTCAAAGAGATGGGTTGGAGACTCCAAATTCAAAAGCTGTCAAAATTAAACTTCGCCATCGATAACAGATGAGGAACTGAGTCTGACTAAGATCGCCAAAGGAAAGAACACCATCTCGAAGGCAAGGAAAGTTACAAAAATCTAACCTAATGATTGGCTCGCACGCAACATACGTCACAGCGAAACCCGCCAATAAAGCGTGATTCACGTGGAGTAAAATTTTAGCTTGATTGGGCAAGAAAGATTACATGACGTACGGGGAGAGGAGTGTGATCGCAAGTTTCGGGACGACAGAGTGGGGGGTTGGATTACATACCGAGGAGCGGAGGCGCTCTAGGATTTCAGATTTTTGGTTTTGATGACTTACTTCAGATTATTCGGATTTTGGAAATGATTAAGAGTGATATTTATATATCTTGATGGCGAGAAGTAGTACTCCGAGATTTTAAAGTGATCATCACCGCGACGATTTGATCACCAGCATATCACTATGCTGTTCGGAGATTTTAACTATGAAGTTCATTTAGAGTTGGAGTCGAAATAGTACTACTAACAGTTGATCAGTTGGTTCCAGTCACTTAAAGTTCGTGCGTGATCATAATTAAATACTCGACCGCGATAATAAAATTCACTGGCTGAAGTGAAGCGTCTATGAATTCTCATTACGCTAATTAATTACGGCGGCGTCATCCAGCTGATTTTGTTTGGGAGGAAATGGAACTTGGACGGAAGCAAGGAAAGTCAATGGTCTCTGAAGGTGAATGGGACGACAGCGTGGGGGTAGCCTGCTTCCATGAATGACCTGGTTAGATGGTCGTACTGGCCTACTACACCCTTTTGGAAAGACGGCACATCACAAAAGTGACGACGAGCTGGTTGCGCCCAGCGATCTCGTGTTTTTGGCTGCGTGGAGAATAGTGCAACGAACGTAAAATTGGACGCCCTAAGCTCAGAACTCTTGTAAAACTAACGTTATTATTTAATCAATAAGGGAATATTAAACTGTTGTGAACATCAATATAGGATGCATGAAAATGATTACTTTTTTCTTTGTAAAATTAGTTTGCATACTGTACAGATAAGTTTTAAAAGTGTATGAGAAAGCACATGCACTGGTTTTGCAAACAGGTTTTCATATGGAGTTAGGGTAAATAAGAGGGATAAAGTTGTAAAATTTTTCTAAATTTTTGAAATATGATTTGGAAGAGAGTCAGAACAAAAGGGTTTTTTTTTGGTGGGGGGGTCTGCGTCATAGGGTTTAGGGAGGGTGGGCTCCTCTGACTTCGACGAAGCAGATGTCTTAACAAAAGGTGAACTAACGGACGCGGCAAGTAAACTAAAGGTCAACAAAGCCCAAGGTCTCGACGAAATCCCGAAAATGATTCCGATAGTTAGTGAATATCTTGAATGTCTATTGACTGTCTTAAACAGTTGCCTCAAGCATGGTGTGCTCAGCAGGAACTGAAGTTAATTGTTCGGAAAGGAAATAAGTCCGCGGAACAGAATTCATTTAGATCTGTCTTCTGGACACAATGGGTAAACTGCTCGAACGTCTAATTATTTTTGAGATTATTACTAGAGAGATTTTGCATAATGCACACGCTTCCTAACTATACATTAGGTTGATAACGCTAAACGCGTAACGTCGTGGTGCAATCGATGCATTTTGCATAGCGTACCTTCGAATCATATCATAATAAAAATTGTAAACCCAAACCGACTACTTCTATGCGAGCGTACAAAAGTAATTTGTCCTGAGTATACCAACATGTGCTCATATGGCACACACAACCAACAAATCTCTCGCATAGCCCGCAGAATCCGCCACGATCTCGCTCACTAGCGTTCCACTAACATCATACGCAAACAGAGGCGTTGTAACGTACTAAGCTAGGAAAGTTAGAGTACCTCTAACTTCTGAGCATGCGGAGAACTATCTTACATGTGGATAGCGTGCAAGATAGCTCGCAGGTACGATGTGCAAAAACTCCCTATTATTGGGGCTTTGGGCTCGCTAACACCTAGGTCTGATTGGAAAGACACGTGGATGGAGGGAAGAATTCTCCTGTGGACAGACCCTTTCACAAAAGAGTTATCAACGACAGATGTTATTCCGGTAATTAGCAGCCAACAGAGAAACTGGCAAGCAAAAAGGGTTCTGAGCCTAAGTGGCTATCAATATCTACCACAACCAAATGATATTCATGTAACATCAACAATGTATATCAGGGAAACAAATGAGGAAGAAGTCCTTCAGATAATTAGTAAAACGAAAAACAAAACATCCTCCGGAATTGATGATATACCAGACACAGTCATTAAAAAATAGCAATGTACATAATCAAACCACTTACTCACTTGTATAACAACTCCTTAACTCAAGGTATCTTCCCACAAATTTTAAAAACTGCTATCATAAAACCTCTTCACAAAAAAGGAGACAAACACAATGTAACAAACTACATGCCAATATCACTTCTCACAGATTTCTCTAAAATACTAGAAAAACTATTTAATAACAGATTAAAAAGCTCCTTAACACATAACAAAATTATTACAGACTCCGAACATGGATTTAGAGAAAAAAGATCTACTGAAACTGCTCTATTTGCTTTTCTCAATGAAATTTTGATTGCACTTGAGCAGAAAGAAATCCCTGTTGGATTATTCTTAGATCTCACAAAAGCTTTTGATATAATTAATCATGAAATTCTCCTCAGTAAACTAGAAAATTATGGAATTCGGGGAATAGGATACAACTGGCTAAAGTCATATTTATCTGAAAGACAGCAAATAGTACAAGTATCCTACCAACATGAAAATCAAATAAAACATCACTGGTCTCAGCCCATGCATGCCACTCACGGAATTCCTCACTGCTCCACCCTGGGACCCATACTATTTCTTCTATATATTAATGACATCCCATCCATAATAAAAAATCACAAAATTGTACTTTTTGCTGATGACACAAACATCTTATTCCCTGCCAAAACTGCTGAAAACTTACTTAACACTACCAAATCCACTATCGCCACCTTAATCCAACGGTTCCAACAAAATAAACTCATAATAAACACTGACAAAACTTGCATAGTTTCCTTCCATAATCCTCATTCTTCTAAACAGCACACACCTAACATCGAATTTAATGGTAACCGCCTCAACTTTAAACAAACAACACAGTTTCTGGGACTTACTATACAAGATAACATGAAATGGAACTCACCTAGAAACACTGAATATGAAACTCAGCACAATAAACTATGCCATCAGAGTTCTAACAGCAATTTGCACAACAGATTCCCTTCGAACAGTATACTATGCAAATGTCCATTCCATTCTAAAATATGGTATAATATTTTGGGGACAAGCACCAGAAACAAAACAAACTTTTAGTTTACAGAAGAGAATAATATGAACAATTACCAATACAAATAAAATACCAATACTATGTGTAAACCATTATTTGAAAAGTTGAAAATTCTTCCACTGCCATGCATGTACATTTTTGAAACTTTGTACTTTGTAAAACAGGATCTACTAGACAAAGGACCACTATAGATTTAATTCCACTGTTCATGTTCACAACACTAGACGGGCCAGAAATATCCATCTACCACAGATAACATCCACTCTTAGCCAAAAAAGCACTTATAATGCAGGTATACAGCTATATAATGCGTTACCACTAAACCTTAAAAACATCAATACACTAAACCCATTCAAAACAAAACTCAAACAATTCTTACAACAGAAACTCTACTACAGTATACAAGAATTCGTCAATGACAATAACTAATGTATGACATACAATCTGTTGCAGATAATAATAATAATCTTTATTTGCTTATTGACTTATATGTTACAAGGTTAGAAGTATTTGTCAAACAGTTAACTTACAGAAATTAAACATACATTACAAATTTAATTAATAATAATATATATGCATACACACTTGCACACATTTAAAGTAACACAATTCGATAGGGTTATTTATACAATCATGCATTTAGACTTAACAAATGAATTATTCTACTTAATTACACAATCATTATAAATTAAAGTAATACAAACATATTCAATGTATGCGTATTACAAAATATAAATACGTGACACTTATATATTTTATATAAATTTACATGAGTTTATTAAATACATAAATTTATATACATAATACGTATTACATAATATTTTACAGAATTTATCCAATAAATCAATAACAATACGTTTGGATTAAACTATGTTCGTAGAATTTCCTGTAATCTATATGGGCACTTTTCAATGAGGTTATTTTTAAGCAATCTTTTAAAAGCATTTTGGTTACCTTCTTTGATTTGTCCTGGAAGTTTATTGAAAATTAATATGGCTTGTTCAAATGGGTCTTTGTAAGTACCAGTTTTAGAGTTACATGTCCTGTGATAGTTTAGTTGTCCCCTAGTGTTATATTTGTAGCTTACCTTGTTCTGTGTAAAACTTTTGATAGTGTTATCTTTCAGTGCAAGTATTATTTTGAAGGCATATAGCACTACAACTATCATAATATTATATATTATGCAATAGTTTTTACAAGATTCTTTTGAATGTATCATTAGAACAAAGGTGCAGAAGGTGACCCATGATGCAGGAAACAATCAAACAACATCAAATTACATTGTTTTACCATAAGTATAGACCTCAACATAAATTAATAAAATAAAAGTAAAATAATAGAATTCCTACCATAGACATCTAATAACCCTAGCCTAAATAAATATTAATATTTTGTAATAATAGAAATTAATTGTATTTTATGTTATTTTCTACTTAGCCTAAGTTAAATGAATATGGTTAAATGTATCAAAATTATTATAATGTTGTTGTTCTTATATGTAAATATTATTGTGTAGTACAGGGATTTCTTTCTGCTCAAGTGCAATCAAAATTTCATTGAGAAAAGCAAATAGAGCAGTTTCAGTAGATCTTTTCTCTCTTTAAAAAAAGGAAGCAAAGTGTAACCAAATGTTGAAGGCCGTGAGAAATTCATCCAGCTCCCTGCTATTCTCTCTGCAAAGCGGTGCCTGATGGATACCACGGTATCAACTACAAGGTACAAGAAAGGAGAACTTTTAGTGGGTGAGAGTGCCACACACTGGGAAACACAACCTCATACCCGAAGGTGCAAAAGTATTTTTTCCCTCCGCAAACAAAAAAATTAAATATGTAATAATAATTGTTTGTAAACTTATTACTATTATTATTCTTATATTTAACACATGTAACAGACAATAAATGAAATTACATAAAAATTACAGGAATATGAGGTACATTTCATAAGAGAAGTGTCCACTTCCAAAATATTCAGTTTTATGATTTTGGCAATTCACGAGACATGTAGATTAGAATCAGAATGGCAGAAAAACTGAAGCATTGTAAGTAATAGAAAATTAAACAGAGTTATTCAACAACTTAAAATGTTTCTAGAATCTCTTCAAAACACTAAAATTCAAATTACATAAAAAAATCTAACTCTTTAACAAATCCAAAAAACACTCACGATGGAAAAATTGCAAACATATTAGATAACCAAACCAGAAGTAAAATGGGCAAAAACTGACAAACAAAATGCTGAAACCTTCACAGAATACTTGAGAAAGCTTCAAAACCTTGCCAGCTACTAATGACACTCATAATGAACAAATCTCAAATTTTCTAGATCATCCATTTCAATTATTAACCCCATTTTTTTCACCACAAAGGAAGTAAAATCTATTCTATGTACGCTTCCGAGTAATAATATGATTTTATTACTTGTGATGTTCTAAAGAATCTACTCAATGAAGTAATCGCTCAGATCAATTCAATATTCAAAGCCTCTAAAGGACAAGGATATTTCCCCTGTCAATGGAAAATGTCTCAAGTAATTACAATTCACAAACCAGGAAAGTTCGTAAATGACGTTGCATATTATAGACCTATTACTGTCGAAAGTATTTGAAAAACTCTTTATTAATTGGACTAAAACAAATTCTGGAATAATTAGAATTAATTCCGCACCATCAATTCGGTTTTCATAAACAGCACTCAACTATAGAACAAATACATAGAGTGGTAGACTCAATAAACAAATCTCTAGGAGATCGCTCTGCTGCATTTGTTGACATATGCCAAGCCTTTGACATCATATGGCATATGGTACTACTATTCAAAATTAAAAAATACCTACCTCACCTGTGCTTTAATCTCTTCAAATCCTATTTGTCAATGAGATACTTCCAAGTAAAATTCAATATGGATGTGTCATAATTCTATCAAATTGAGTCAGAAGTCCCTCTAGATAGTGTATTAGGCCCAGTCCTAAATATTCTCTTCATGGCTGACTTACCCCAAGGAAACAATATCATAACTGCAACTTGCACAGACGATACTGCCATTCTAGTTTCCATTGAGGACCCAAATAAAGCAACCAAACTATTACAATTGCATAGTTTGGTTGCTTTATTTGGGTATATCTGCATGGTTCAAAGAATGGAGCATCAAACCAAATCAACTCACATTACTTTCATCCTTAGATCTCAAACCTACTCAAATGTGAAAATGAATGACAATATCTCCCACAAAGTGAATCAGAGAAATGTCTAGATATGCACTTTAGATTGAAAGTTGACATGGGAGAAGCATATAACGCAAGAGGACTGAACTGAATATAAAACACAGGAAGTTATATTGGTTAATCGGAAACAATCACCTCTCTCGCTTCAAAACAAGTTGCTAATATATAAAGTGATACTGAAGCCGGTTTGGACGCATGGTCTTGAACTCAGGGGTGCAGTAAGCCTTTCTAACATTAAAATACTGCAACAATTCCAATAAAAAATTCTCAGGTTCATAACGATAACGAATGCTCCGTGGTGTGTTTCTATTACAACTCGGCATAATGATTTACAGATCTCAACCGTCTTTCAAACCATCACAGACCACAGCTGAAGATATCAAGATAGACTGGAAAATCACCCAAACCTCCTAGCCATTAACATACTGGACAGTTAAGATATACCAAGAATCAAAAGATGTAAGCCTTTAGATTTAAGTTATAGATTCACCAATATGTAACCAAGCCATTTCATTAACTTCTGTATTGTGTTTCTTTTTATGTCATATTTATTTTGTTCCTTTTTTTGTGTGTGTGCAAAATCGATTCTTAGATACACGGATCCTCACTCATGTAATTTATCCACCCACAAACAATTCACCAAAGTCCATGTATTGAAGAAATTGTGAATAAAGAGTTATGAGAAAAAATGATTTTGGCAACCTCACATTAACTGTGAAAGTCACGTGCAATAGGTAATTGACAATACCTAATCATCACTTTGTAACAAAATAACATTATTGTATAACTAATAATCACTCCCCAGACAATTAATGCAATTACAGGTATAGTCATCCTATATGGAGGCAAAAATGTGAACCTCTTCAGTTGAAAATATTAATTAACCAGTGGTAGAGAGTAACGCCATACACAAAATATAATCGAGGGCAAGCCTCATAATGACTAAAAATTTAGTCTCTGCAGCCTTTTAATAACATAAACGTTTGTTTCACCGAACACTCATTTAACATAAAATTATTAAAAAGAAAAATTAAAATATTAGATACTGTGAAACTTAATGTTCAGTTTTGGGAAGCTTGGACAAAATTAAAACAAGAAAGTTTATGCATGCACACTTATGGAACGCTAAACTTTGTAAAACAGGATCCAATAGACTAAGGATCACACTCCAGTTTTAATTCAATTCTTCACGTTCACAACACTGGAAATATCAACCACAGATAACACACACTCTTACCCAGAAAAGCTCTCACAATGTAAGAGTACATTTATACAATGCATTACAACTCATTAAAAACTTGAATATACTGGTTCCATTCAGAAGAAAACATGCAACCATGTTTAAAACAAACTCTACTATAGTATACAAGAATTTCTCAGAGACAATATCTAATTATGACATTAATATTGTTACTAATAATTAATATTCTAACATTTTGAAATAATTACACCTCTAAAAATAATTATAAAATGTATCTTTTCTTCAACTAAGTTAAATTAATATAGTTAAATACTTAATATTACTATAATGCTCTTATTTTTAAACGTAAAATATATTGCTATTGTTGGTATTTCCACTATATTGCTATTAGTATTTTCATGACTCACCATATATCATTGTAACATAGTATTTTCATGACTCACCATATATCATTGTAACAATCTATGTGAGTCAATGCTAACAAAAATTCAAAGGCATGTTTCAAAGAACACTTATATAAAGTGCCTGAATATAGTGAAAAAACTTTCATTTCTTTTCTCATCAGAAAATAGCCAGACTAACTTCAGTCTTTATTTTCCTTATGTTTATCTTATTGTCATGTAAAAAGCAACACAAGTGTGAAATATTGCAATGGACAGTGGACTATACTAGTAATAAGTTACCAATAAACCATTTCCATTTTATAAATAAATTTTTTAAAAGTATTCTCTAAAGTCATAGTTGTCCTAGAAAAGAGAACTAGTATTAGAAAAGCACGCTGAAATTATTTTTTTAATCAAGAGGGTTTTTAACAAAAAAAATTTGGTTTCAACCAACCAAACTTGATTAGATTACTATGTAAGTAAGAGAGTATCCCATAAATGGAAATATCGTATAAGAAAAAATTATAACAATGTAAAAAGCATTTTTATTGCGTAATTCAATGAAATAGAGAATATGTTCATTAAGGTCATTCTCAAAAGGAAAGAAAACCAATGAAAAAATTAAATCACACAACTGTTTTAATATTGATATTTTCATAGTATACAGACAAGTAACTTTACATTACTTCACACCATGCAGGGGATAGGAAATAAAATATATAAGATAGAATAATTCAGAAGAACCATTAACAATAAAATCAATAGATCAAGAAATCCCCAGACAGATCAACAATATATCCCATAATTTCTGATTATTTATGCACTTAAAATTGAAAAATTAAAACATCAACCCCCTATATCACACATTTTAAAATCATATTTTCAATTATAACAGAAATTTTTGGATATGCATTTCTTTACTTTGCATAATATTAATACATAGCATTTTTTTTCACACACTATAAGTATTTTCAAAAACATTAATAATAATTTAAGAGTTATTGGTATCTTGCAGGAAAAATTGAAAATATTCAACCATTTGACTTATATCTTGTGGTATGACATCACCTGTTATAGCAGTCTGAGAACCAGCATCAATAAAACTTCCATGTGTGTCTGCAGCCTTGTTACCTCCCAAAATCACTTTTGGAGAAAGATTTGACAACTCCACCTCATGTATAACACCACTTTCTCCCTTGACAGAGCTAACAGAGTTGAAACCTGTATTTACACTCACTAAATTCTGATTATCAAACAATTGCTTAATGAATCTCAGACCAATAATAAGATTATGAGAAGATTCTGTATCTGCAGCAATTCTCTTGATGTTGAGGAGAAATTTGTTAATACAATCATCATGGAAAACAAAAGCGTTGGCAGAATTTTGAGTTTCAACACAATCAAGATTTGAAAATTGTCGGTTAATATTCTCATCAGTAGCTTTAAGCTTGAAAGATGTATATGCTGAAAAATAAAAAATTTAGGTTTATATTACTAAAACAAAAAGACCCAAGAGATGTGCATCGACTTACGAACATATGCACTAACCTTCCGGTTCATCACAAGCGTCAAAAGTTGAAATTTCATTCCTCGTTCTCAGTCTAGAGCGTGTAGGTTTTAATCTTCTATCTTCTTCGTCTGCAGACGATTCAGAAGAGTCTGACATTATCGCTAGATCTCCAACAATTAACTTTCGTAAAATATATCCAAGGGCAAAAATTCAACCAAAATCACGTAGATTAAATTATATTAAACATTAAACACATTTCCCTCCTCACTGGCATATCATATTGTCGTACCAAACAAGACTTCACCCTTTTAAGCACACCTGTCGCGAACACTATCACTGTTGAGTATTGATAACATGAACCTGCGACAAAAGCAGACGTCATAAATAATGTACATGCATACCAACAAATACGAGACACGTCGGTGTACGATAACACTAGATAACACGCTAGTGATTATCAATTCCATCCAGATTCACATCCGTTCACATCCACCTATCTCAGCTTCTTTGAACAGCCCTGTTCGAGTTGATTCTTAAAGAGACCGATTGTCGAAAAGAGTCGACTGAGCTTAGACAATCGATATATATATATATACATAAACCCAACAGCCTTGTGCGCCGGTTGTCAGGAGGGGAGATATTTCTGTCTCTCTCGCACACCGTCTTAGGTGGGTGAACTCGATTCCCCTCACTGACTGCTGATTGCTGCTCACAAATCGTTGCACCTTACCCCCTCCAAGCGGATGTGCGAGCGAGAGGGCGAAGTCTCTCAGTATCTTCTGTCTCATGTTACCAAGGACAATGTGCAGCAGAGTCTGTTGTCTCTATTTATATTTAACTCTATGGTCACACCTGAGGCTTTCTAGTCACAACCAGAAAAGTTGACTAATCAACTCTTGGCTGACTAGTCAACTTCGCTCGTAAACCCGAATGGAATGCAAAAGTGGTGCAAAGTCTTCTGGGTTGGCGCATGCGCGTTGGGTTATTGAAATGCTTTATGTGAGGTAACAAAATGCTTAATAAACAATGAATTACTGGGCGATTCTTCTAATTCGAATCTTCTGACTGGACTCAACTCTCATCCTCAGCCCAGCGCGGTTATTTTGAGTCTTTGTGATAGTACTATCGATTATTCTGTCTGCGCGCTCTCCTCAGCGAACTTTCTTCTTAAATGGAATGCTCGCTAAGTTGAATGTAGTCAACTACAATCAGCAGTTAGCGTAACTGGAAAGCCCTTACCAACTATTGACAATGTAGTAATTAGACCTACATCTTAAGATCCCTAGTAGTGAGTGGACTCTTTGGTGTACCTGACTTTGTTCACAGAACCGTTCGAGAAGGCACAGAGAGAATGAAGCTGACGTGAAAGAAATTATTTCACGCAGACCTCAAGAGAGGATCAGAGGCACGAACCAAACTTAGTTAACTAGACTAGAGCTCTATATAGGCGCGGATTCGAGGGGGGGGGTGGTCACGGGGGTCTTGACTCCCCCACCAAAAAAATATTTAAAATGTTAATTAATAGAATGCATTTTCCTTCAATGCCTATAGAAAAGGTTAGAAGTTTCCAACATCATGAAAAGTCAGGAAACCCGGTTGTAAATCAAGCAAGTTTTTTCATTTGTACTATCCGAAAAGTTAAAGATTAAAAGTATTATAATATATGCTTTTCGGGTTAGTAGAATAAAGGAAATAAATAAAAAGTATTGATACGAAAAGAAAGGAGACCATTGTTATTCATTGTATTCTACATGGTATTCAATGTTGGAGATGTATTGATTCCTGCAACGCGATCCGTGACATGTGACTCGCGTCCGAAGCCTCCACGAGTCACGCAGAGAACAGTCGTGACCTGGTCGTGAATAAAGGTACGTTTTTCTCCGTGCGACTAAAGAATGATAGTTGAACAATAATCGTTGGTTACCATTTTTCTCCGAGCGTCTGCGGTCCTCATCGGGTGTTACTGGGTACAGAGTTCTGTTGTACGATCTTTGTAAATATCATCTTTGATTAATGTAGCAAGTCAAACTCCTCAACATAAAGACGGAAAAATTCGGATAACTTAATACAAGAATATAGCGAATTACAAGAATATATATTAACGTAACTGTAGGTAAGTAAATTAAGTCACAGGTTTGATTGTTTGATAAAAATTTTCATTGTTATATTTGAAACTATGATTTTTTCTGACTTGTTAGGAATTGTATTTCTAAACGTGTTCATTTCAAATCAATATTATCATAATTGTAGTAACTGAGTTTTATAGTTCACTTTTATGTATGTTACTGTAAAATCCCGAAAAATATTACCGTAGTTCGATGGTAAAAGTCCGGAAACCATTCAAAGTCGCTTTCATTTCGGGCTTTTACTACCAACCTTGGTAATGCTGACATTTACCGAAATCATTCGCAACGTTATCATAAATTTTTAACTGAGGAAATTAAAAACTAGAACGTAAATATTTTTGAAGTATAAAATATATTTTAGTTTAAGGTACAGCTTTGAATCCTCGGTTTTGAATGTTTTAGTCTGATTATAGTATACGTTTCCGAATGTTATACTTTTTCTTTGAATGACATATTTGTTTGTTTCTTGTTCATTAAATATAATTTTACGTGATAAAAGTAGGATAAAAAATATAAAAAAATTTTAAACAGACTTAAAGTTATTTATTGCAGCANCCTCGGTTTTGAATGTTTTAGTCTGATTATAGTATACGTTTCCGAATGTTATACTTTTTCTTTGAATGACATTTGTTTGTTTCTTGTTCATTAAATATAATTTTACGTGATAAAAGTAGGATAAAAAATATAAAAATTTTTTAAACAGACTTTATTGCAGCAAAAAGTTATTTATTGCAGCNAGCAAAGGTTCACTGTTATGACATTTAGAATTACAAAGTAAATTTGCTGATTTGCACAAACATCTCTCCGTCGTACATTTTTTTGAACAGTTACATATTTAAATCCTTGTCCACCGACTAAAAAAAAGTTTTACAACATCTCGTAAACTTACTCTATTATTTCCGACTTCATCGACGCTCAAAAATTTTCTTTGCACATGTAAATTTCTCGTATACAATGCTTGTAGTTTACCCGCCTTAGTACCAAGTTCATAAAAGTCATCATCCTTAATCTATCTAATACTCTTAAACGAGCAATTGTATATATGTGGATGTATATCTCGGAAACGACTTGGAATTTTCACTAAATTCGGTACAAAAGGGAATTTTTATCCCAGGAATCCAATGGGCCAGGTACCGATTTGGTGAAAAGTGGTTTTTTCTTTCGGAAATCAGCAAATATATAAAGTATTTTGGGTGCCACTGGCGGCATCACTGGACAAACAAAAAATCCGCAGCGTGCGCTTTCGAGACCTTCACCTACTCCATGCTTCGCATGGGCGTATTTGGATTTTTTCGGCAAAATATAAACGAATAGCAAGTCAGCGAATAGCTGAAGTAAATACACGACAAAGAAGTCAGTGTGTGGAAAATTTACGATTGCATGTAATCGAAACACGAGGCCAATAAAGTGATGAATGAAGGCAAGAACGCTTAGAAGAAAGACGTTATGCTAGATGCGAGGGAGCTTTATTAGCAAACGTATTACCTACTTATAAATTAGCTGTAGTTTCTAATGTTACTTATAGTAGCTCAGTTAATTTTAACGCCTGTGTAATACTTGCTTTGTTAATAATCCAAATAAGTTTATAAAAGGGGATCTGAGATCTAGCAGTAACGTGCATGCTTCACAATCGGAAGTTCCGGGATTCGAAGCCCCGAGGGTGCGGAATGTTTAAAATTCATTTTTGTCGATATATACGCCTATTTATAGTCACCCTCTTTTAAGATATAAATAAATAGCTGCTGAATAACTGAAATGCGAATACAACTTATGTTTTCTGGTTAAGGAGGTTCTATCGGTAGAAGAATTAACAGTGAGAATTTTGTGAAATTCGGCATTTTGGTCTCCTGAATATTACGAATTTTTAGAGCGATTCTTGGGTTTAGAAACGCGAAACCTATTCTTCAGTTTTTCGATTCAATTGACATAGCTTCTTATGAAGATATGATGACCTTCCGAATACTTTGATTCATCAGTAAAATTAACTTTAGTTATGAGAAAAGGTTTGAATTAACAAAAACAGTCTAAAACATGCAACATAGTTTATAAGCTATAAAATTGATACTAAGAAGAGAAAGGAAAAGAAAAAAAAGAAAATTCCCTTCAGCCCAGTATACATCAGTTCCTATTTTTTTCTTTTCAAGCTAAAGCAAAAAGTTTCTAAAATGTATTATACACAAATATATTTTTACTTCATATTAGGACTTTAATGGAGAACATGTACCGATTATTGATCACAGTTCTTTTGTTTTTGAACAATTCTTCTTTTTTGACTAGGTATCTTCAACATAAAACACTTTTGAGTTCTTATAAAATGTTACTCATAAAAGTGTCTATAACACAGCATATTGTCTGTGTAACAAAGTATTTTTTCATCAATTATTTTCCATTTCATCATTCACTACAAGTCTCCCGATTCACATTTTCACACTATGACTGATTAAGTGACGGAGTATACATCAATAAGAAAATTCTCTATTTCAAAGAGATCAATAGAATTTTAATTAAATAAAAATTCAGCTGTTCATTAAATATGTGCTTTACGTGTTTTGAATAGGGTCCAAAAGAGGATCGTGGAGCGCGGGCGTGACCACAAAACGTGGTAATGAGGATGTGGGTGATGTGGGACGAGAATGTAGAGGAGGAGGAGACGGAGATCTTCCAACTTCGCGAATCGGTGGAAGAGTAATCGCTGAGGAAATCGGCCTCCGCGACTCAGAAGTCGAGAATATTTGGTGGGACGGTAGAAGCGGTGACAGCTGCTGCTCTGACGACTGACTGAGTGGTGCTAGTTGTTGGGCAGCGGCGTTGGCGTTGGCCGAGACGACTGACGCTGCACCGTGGCATCGTGGAGTCCAATGATGGGTGCCCCACAATTCCTTCAAAGATGGACGTCCCACACCCACGCCCGGGGACCAAGTGCTTGTACTGCTACTATATACCTAAGGAGAAAAGTATTAACAGTAATGATTGAAACATTGCTGGGCAGGAGAGTTGAATTCAAGTAAGCGGTCAATAAATCAACTTGCGATTGGCAAACTTTGAATAATATACAGACTTGTAATAAAATTGGTTACATTAGGTATTTCTCCCAAGATTGAAGGCAAACGAAATGAATATCGATGACATTCTTTGGAAACTGTACACAGGAAATGTGTTGACACGACAAATGTTTTAACTCAACTTCCAAGTACCTAGTCGTTGATGAGTGTTAGAATCGTCAACAGTCAGGTGAAAATTGCGACGGACCGATACTCGAACCCGGGACCTCCCGCTCTGGCCGCAGTTGTGCTGCCCACTGCCCCATCCGCCTCGACTCAAGTTCGTACGCAACATCTGCTGTTCCGGTGAACCTGGATCACATTCAGGAGATAAGTGACCACAGGTGGCTCCAATGCTGGTAGCACTTAAACCCGGAAGTACTAAAACTTAGCGGCCAGAGCAGGAGGTCCCGGGTTTGAGTATCGGTCGGTCGCAATTTTTACCTGGTTGTTGATGCTCGGCATAAATGTGTTGAACAGACTTACTAAGATGTACATGCGAACTGCTAAGAAACTAAATTTCATGTTGAGTTCTATGTTAGTCCATTCAATTATCTATTCTAAATTTTCTACCCTACGTTTATTGAAATCGTGAAGTAAACGAGGATTGTCATCCTTTCACTATTGAAAACAAGGATAGAATTTATACCAAAATACTTCATACGTAAATTAACACATTTTGTATCATACAAAAACATTTATTCTAGTGAATTTTTGCCAAACGTTCTTCCTGAGGTAGTACTGCAATACGTATACAAGCGTAGTCCCCTTATACTCGCGAATGTCGATTTCCTCGAACTGCATTATGCGGTGTTTAATGTATTCGTATCATCTACAAAACAACAAAATACGAGCACAGCGAGACAAATATATAGATTGCGCTGAAATACTGTTAAAAACTTAAATATTACATCATGTGTCCCATTTAGAAATTCCGAATACGAACAGAAAGCGGGCATCAAAGCTGCTTGTGGACCTGACCAAGCCCCAAATTCAAAGGACCTCAAAAATTAAAAAAAAAAGAATCGTATTCCTTGTTTTCTGAAATTATCTTCTCAACGATTATTCTACTCTTTATATAAACAATTTCTTGAATAACATTTTCTGATACACATAAACAAATAAAAAAAATTCAACGTGTGATATAGCAATAATGGTAAAAACTAGAGTCCTCGAAGTCAAAGAAAATGGAGGAGCCTAAAGACCACGTGAAAGTTGAGCCAATGCGTGCTTAGTCACCTCGTCGTGATGAGAGGTGTGCAATAAGAATACTCACTGTAAGTAACTCGGTGGCGGTGACAGATCGCAATGAGTTCCGACGTCCAAGAGCTGTAGCACGAGCTGGAACCCACAAGTTGGCAGGAGATGCAGAAGCACGTTCTTCAGTGACCCACCGCGAAACGTCGGAGCGCAATTCACGTTTCTCCGTCCATGGCGTTACGTGTTTTATCTACGACAATCATTTTCGTGATGTATTGAGCTGTTTGAGAGATAATTTCCAATGCAGAAAGAAACTGGACAGGAACTGGACTCAAATGGANTTTTCTACCCTACGTTTATTGAAATCGTTTAGTAAACGAGGATTGTCATCCTTTCACTATTGAAAACCAGGATAGAATTTATACCAAAATACTTCATACGTAAATTAACACATTTTGTATCATACAAAAACATTTATTCTAGTGAATTTTTGCCAAACGTTCTTCCTGAGGTAGTTCTGCAATACGTATACAAGCGTAGTCCCCTTATACTCGCGAATGTCGATTTCCTCGAACTGCATTATGCGGTGTTTAATGTATTCGTATCATCTACAAAACAACAAAATACGAGCACAGCGAGACAAATATATAGATTGCGCTGAAATACTGTTAAAAACTTAAATATTACATCATGTGTCCCATTTAGAAATTCCGAATACGAACAGAAAGCGGGCATCAAAGCTGCTTGTGGACCTGACCAAGCCCCAAATTCAAAGGACCTCAAAAATTAAAAAAAAAAGAATCGTATTCCTTGTTTTCTGAAATTATCTTCTCAACGATTATTCTACTCTTTATATAAACAATTTCTTGAATAACATTTTCTGATACACATAAACAAATAAAAAAAATTCAACGTGTGATATAGCAATAATGGTAAAAACTAGAGTCCTCGAAATCAAAGAAAATGGAGGAGCCTAAAGACAACGTGAAAGTTGAGCCAATGCGTGCTTAGTTTGCCGAATCTTCCTCTCGCTTTGGAGACGTGGGCGTTTTACTCGTGTTAGCTGAATCTTACGTTCGGACGCTGCCGCTCACACCAGCGGCTTTGCCCACAACCGGGGAAAGAGGGTGAACTGGGGTCAAAGCGGAAATAAAATACTCTACGTGTTCATTCTCTTTCGAAGATAAAAAAGAATGGCTATTCTTTGGGCGTTTTTTTCTTCAATTTGTTTATTATAATAATGTAATTTACGTTTGTCCTTGAATTCTATACTGAATTTTATATTTTAAAGGGACAGCTTTAGCAACACATTTTAACTCTAAAGGAACTTACAGTCTACTTATATCTTTTCCAATTAGTACTGTATATGAATTTGCTGGTTCGTATTTTGTAAGTAGATTTTTTTAAATTGGGGTTTTAGGGCTCGCCATCATCCAGGTCATTAGAGCTCTTTGTTAGTAGAGCTAATTTCCATCCCATGCGATTTTTTTATTACTACGTTACATCAAATGTGGTGGTGTCTAATTCAAATTAATATTAGTATATATTTTATAATGTTTTAGCCTTGAAAATATTATATGCGGTCTTTTGGGTTTCCTTTTTTTTTTTTTTTTTAATTACTCCAAATATTTTAAGTTAATACACCAACTCTTGTTGTGAAGAGGTAATGAACAATACTAATGTAATATGAAATAAGTGGTACCACACAACGTTAATTAAATAATAGTGCAGCCTCTATATCATGAACAAAACTATATCATCCCTAGTGTTTAGATTTAAACGATAAAAGGGATGGATGAGCGTTTGTGGGAATGAACTTCTTGTAAAACGTAAATTTTCGTATGTTATAGTAGGATGAAGTCAAATAGTTATCGTAGAGCCTATAATTTCTGTAATAGTTCTCCGATTCAAATGAGACTAACACAAAAACATTTATGAAGTTACTATCATTTACATGGAAATTATTTTGTTTGTTTAAAATACTGATCAATATTTTTCCATTAATCAAGAAGCCCCATCGCTGAACCAGTAGTATGTCAACAGTAACTGTCAGCCGGCTTGATCATACATTTGGCCGATAAGACAAGATGTGTCTGAAGTTAGATTTTCCACGGGTTATAGCAACCTATGTGTGGGTGACACGACATGCCGTCTGGAATGGGTGGAGATACGCTAGACCATCACCCGCAGCAGACATATGACAATACCGCGCTTTCGCTCCAATGGGTACATCTCATTACTTTTCTTTGACTCCGAGGACCATAAGTTTCACGTCATTCCAGAAAGCTAATTTCTTGATGCAAATCTACTACTATTAAAGTCCATTATATAATCTAATTAAATAAATAATTAATAACTTACGACTTTTTATGGACGATTTTTTTAAAATATTTTCTGTGAAGAGCTCTCAACGTTTCGACTTGGATTAAAGTCGTCGTCAGGTGATCAAGTAATAACAAATTATAACAATAAACATAACAAAGGACAAATAAACATGATACAAACAAATATAAACAAAATATGTTTACAAAAAAGAAACACAAACATGTTATAATATTGTATTGTATAAACCAGACAGTTTTGCAGTGTCTGCGCGTAAAATCAAACGACCGTGTGTATTTTGTATAAATATCATTTCTGATATGCAACGTTTGTAATAATTAACTTCTTTGTTGCAATACTGCAAGAAATAATGTTATTCAGAAAAAAAATCCAATTTAAATGTTTTAAGTATTTCAATGGACAGCAATTCACACAAATCTCGAGGCTTTCAAAACGATAAAAACGATGGTCACAGTAAATAAAAAAGACAAATAAAATCTTCCGGGTTCTATTTTTGAAAATATCATGACCAAAGGTGTTTGTCAGATTAGCTGACACTGCTACAAAGATAACTTCGCTTGCTACAATACTGGGTCCCAATTTTCTCTTCAAATTGCGTAGTTGCGTTTTTAATTGGGTTTATGAATAAATGGAAAATGAACGAACCTTAAGTACAAGAACAGCTGCAAGAAATATGCAAATAATGTTGAGAACGGTGAGGCAAACACTGAGGGCACCTTGAAGTGCTAGATCAGCAGGGTGAGGGCCTGGTGAATCCACGGTTTCGTTCAGTGATGTCACAGTATTCCAAGCAAAGTCGGACGATTCACCGTCAAACTGTCCAGGTAACAAGGTTATACAGGCTAGACTCCAGAGAAGACCCTGAAAATTACGATGGTCGCAAGCGTTAGTACAGTGTACACTTATTTGTGAATGTATTAATAATGCAATTCACAGAAACAAAATAATCTTTGAAATTATCACAATAAATGGGATTGTGCTCTAAGTTTGAAGTAAAGATCGTTGTAGCAAAAGAATTAATGAAAAAAAGTGGAGACCGAAGGCAGTGGAAATAAAAGTAACAATGGACTAGATGAACCCGAGAGAATAGTTCTAACACATAGTTAAAGAAGAAGAGTGGTAAACGTTTAACTACATCGAATTTGAAATATCCTTTTCTTTTCATTAACTTCAGACTTCTCGCTTCACAATGCTATATGAACTCTTCTCAAGTGTGCTTTACACGGACCGTTTTACAGACAATTTGCGTCCAATTGATGTAAAAGAAATGGGCGTGACGTGGATGACATCACGCTTCTCTTCATTGGCTTGTACAGAAAACAGACCTTCCAAAAATGCGTTGGAAGAGAGTGGTGGCTTTTACTATAAGTTGTCTCTGAACTCCACTGTTAGCCCAACAAACAACTAGCCTGGTATACCAATTCTCTGATCACATCAACAGATAACATTGATAAACGAACGGTTATTTAATACATAGTGTTTTGTTCACTATGATTGATTTCCGAAATTCAACTATCCAGAACACACTGCAACAGAAAAAAACAACTACGCGCACTACCTCGCAACCGACTCGAGAGAACACAGACGCCGCAACTAGTAAGCAGAGATGCCGCTAGGAGTGCGCTAGTCAATTTGTACGAGTCGCACTGAAAAACACCACGCTTGAAAATGTCCGTGCAGTCTGGTCTGTATTGTACGCAACAGTACGTAAAATGGACTGTGTAAAGCGGGTTTTACAGAGTAGTTCACAGTCCACACTCGAGCATGTGGTACACTCGCTCTGAATTCACTGACTTGAAGCTGAAGTTAGTGGACACTCCTCCTACAAGCACCGCGCGCAGATGCGCACGCTACCGGAAAGGAAGTGAATGTTCAGCGCCGTTAAGAGTGAACTCATCGTCAGCTCCGAAGGGGAAGTGAAGTGGGAGATGGCGTTCCTCACAGCTGTATTACCTCTCTGTACTTCTTGTTTATTGAAACTATCTTTTTTTCTCTTTTCCAATGCTGTCAGAAAGGAAATAGCAGATCACCATCTCGGAGGGAATTGTTTACATTTCACAGACAAGGGCAACTAGCATATGACACGACTGTTTCTTTGAATGATGAAACAGCTTCATATGAAACACACCACTAACAGGGTGACAATAAGATTTCAATTTAAAATGCGGAGTCAGAGCCTTCTGTACGGCCCCATACAACGCTAATGTGAGTGGAGTAAAAGAAGTCTAACACTTCCAGTACAAGACAATAACCACCCTACATAGCCCTTCTGATGTCCAATTTTCACCCCGTAGGTTCATGTTTATTGCTGTACTAGTACATAAATTTCCCACTAGTGTTGTGATGTGTTCATATCGTTTCGTTGACACTCACAATATTACAACTTTGAACATGCGTTTCAAAAAATTTGGTTCAGCGATTCATCTGTGATCTAGGCAATACTACCGAGGGTCTAACACATGATTGTACCAGTTTCCTTATAGGCTCATTCCACATTACTCCCCTTGTATGTTGTTTAATTTTTTATTGACGTGCCTGCAAATTATAGTGCATGAGAGTGAAGCTTTTGGAGTTCCAATACCTCCCTCTACGATGTTTGCAGAAGTTAGTGGAAAGGATCTAAATTTCTCGGTTTCTATGACTATTCTTACAAGAGTGCCACATTTATCCTTTCAAAAGCTCTTTATCGAAAAAGAACTTAAAAACTTTCCTATATAATGACCATTAGGCATCAACACCTCCGGTTGTTAAGGGGTATGTGTGCTCGCTCAACATCAAGTCACTCAGGGTTCACTTCCCGACGGGGACATAAAATATTTGTTGCTCTTCACATTAATGTCCCAGTTCATGANATAAGAGACAGCCCCACTCCTAGTATCAATAACTGTTACAAACTACTCGTACTAACATCTCAACGTGGGTCATGTTGGTAAACCTAGCAAATCGACTCACCAACTAATAAACTTCCACTCGCCTCCTTCCATCTATCTCCCATGTAAATAAGCATCAATAGGTCGCTATATTTCCCATTTACAAATACTACAATGCGGCATCACCCAACTAGTTTTTCGGTTTATAGCCTCTACCGCGAGAACGATTTTTGGAATCAAAATTAATCTGACATGTTTTATGCCAAACAATTACGCAAGCATTGGAATGGAATTTACATTCATTTTGGTTCACAAAGTTGCATTTCATATTAATTTTATTAGTCACATAGCGACGGAATGAATGAGAGACAAGTGAGGAAGTGTTTTTCTTCTGCCATCGAGCATTGCTCACTTGCAGAGTAATACAAGCATATAAAATGACAATGGATTCATTCGTGGAAAGATTTTGCCAGACAAAATATGTGACCAGCGAGAGATGACAAAAGGTATCTACGATATTGTTGATTGGAGGGGAGAAGAGATGGAGAGGAAAAGCGACAAGAAAGAGGCGAAATAAGAGATTATTACTTGTAAATACAGTGAGGAATGGACGTTGAATTCGTGAATTTATGAAAAAGTGCACCTGCGAAGCCAGGGTTGTAGAATATGAGGGAGACCTTTTGAACAACTGTTAGTTATAAATAAATATTGCTTTATTTATAAACTCTAGTACTTTTTGTAGGGTTAGCGGTAGATAGAAAACTTAGAATCTTAATTCACTTCAAATGATCAACAATGAGCTCATTTATCCAGCATTGTCCGGGGTTCTTAAATTCTTACCTCAAAAATAGTAGTTTCTTTATTTCTGTACTTTGTAATAACACTTCTGTCCTCTTGTTAATATTTCTACAGAAATCAACTCTCGAAGAAAAAACACAACATACGAATAATTCCTATATGTGTATTCGAATTTTTACATAATTAAGAGTAGTTTCATAAACCAGGGCGAAGGAATATAAATTTTACATACGAAGCTCAATAAGTATATTTTAGTCCTATGATCTTTTTTACTTTTCAAATACAGTATGTATAAGGAAAGTATAGCAATCGGCCGTAAAATTTTTTCTAGATATCCTCTAGTATATACGAATTGGCTCCAGGAGAGTCGGTTTTCAAAGTTTTGCGATGATGGCTAATGTCGTATGTGTGTGAAGAATTTTGTATATCTCACAGAACTCACGAACGAATTCATGAAATGAAACGTAATTAGAGAATTGACTTATGGTAATAGAAGCTTATTTCTGGACAGCTCATTCAGACTTCATTTACCGGTTTCTTAAAAATCAAATGTAATAAAGTCGTTTCTTAAAAATCAATTTATAGCTTTTTCACAATATTATTAAATTTTGAAAAAATGAACAGCGTTTTCGAGATACGGTAAAAAGTGATTAAGCATAAAAGAGTTATCTTGGAGGCGGTTTATTTAGATCAGTCTACGAGGCAAATGAATAGTTGTGTGGAAGAAAATAATTTCTGCAATCTGTAGTTGAATGAGCTGATATGAAATTAGGCAGTAACCTTTTTTATTGTTGTGAGGTTAAATAATTGTATACTTATTGATCTGTTTGTATAAGTTTGCATGTTTTACTTTTTATATGTAAATTATTTTCCGTGTTCCATTCAAACTAAATACACTTAGCACGTCACCTGCAACTATCGTTAAAAATAGCCCTTCAAAATTTTACGTCAATACATCAAATACTTTTCTCGATTTCCATATCACAGACATTCCATAAAGTTCCTTATCATTACTATATTGTTTTTTCTTGTTACATGTTTATGTTAAAATGTGTACACATACATATCGTCACTGGCCTACATATCGCCATACACAGTGAAACGAATGTAGTACTAAAGACGTGAAGAACTTACTGCATTGACGGCTGGTGGAAGGAGAGCTGAGGAGATTGCGACGCCTACTAGTGAGGCTGTATAGCCACCGAGCGTGGCAAGGGCGACTGCCACACCCGACAACAGCGCCACCAGTACGCCTACCCACACAGCATGCAGTCGACCGCGAGTGCTCATCTCGCGCGTGGGCCAAAGTTCTGGCACTCCTCCCGCCCCGCCACACGCACACAGGCCGAATACGAAACCCAGCACCAAGCAGCCAAGAAGTCCCAAGAGCTCCACGCGAACTCCACGGCGCTGAAGTCGCCTCTCACGCGCCAAGGTGCCCAACGTAAACGCCATGATGGGACCCTGTTCAAGAAGTATTAGATTGAAAACTAAAATATTTCTTTTTAAAGTACAATAACTCAAATATTCATTTCTGACACAAAGACTAGAAAATAAAATGGAATTGTATATTAGGAAAAAAGAGGAAATATGAAAACAATACTAGATATTCTCGGAGACAAAGAATAATGCTTATTGTTATAATATCTCTTTTTGCTCAGTGTTAATACATTCCTTGGATAGAGAAGACCAATATTTTCACAATTGCGTCAGGAACCTATCGTAAGTACGAGGGTCGTTTCATATATCATCCAAAGGTGGGCAACACAAGTGCGAAGAACGTGTCAATAGCAATTTTAACGTCAGTTTTAGTTCAAAACTTGAGGAAGCACATATTTTTATTTCATCGCCAGCGTCTTTTGTAGTTTAAAAATCCTAGTTAGAAATTAAGTATGCATAAGTCTCTGGTATTGTGTATGTTTGCGTGCTAAAGAAAGCAGAAACGATCGGACACTGACCTTAGTTAAACGAAGATTTGACGTTCAATGAAAATCTTTCTTGCGCCGAATCATCGGTTTCGATGAATCTTTGAACCGGATCTGGTATTACAGTCGAATGAGTGAAGAGCTTATACCTACGTCCAAAAACAATCGACGAGCTCAATCAAAAGTAAAACAAATTAGTATTATTGCTTATGATCATGAAGTCATCTCATCGCTGACAGAGGTCCATATGAACGAAGTGTCACAGGACTGTATCAGTATTCAGTCAAAAACTGAACAACGAAATGCACAAATCCCCAACCTCAATTTTGTGGAGAATGCGTCACTCTTTCTCCACGATAATGCGCGCCCATGCATCGCTTATGTCCTAACTGATATGTTGCATGATTACGGTTCGGAAGTGTCGCCTCATTCTTCATACAGTTCTGATTTGAGTTCACCAGACTTCGACTTATTCTCAAAGGTGAAACAACCCACAAGAGGATTCATACCTTGCCACCAGTATCAGAGTCATACTTCAGATGAACAAATATAGGGTATTATATGAAATTACAAAGCTTTCCCGACGTTTGGACTCAGTCATTGAGAAGCAGGATAGTAAAAAGAGACCGTCAAAAATAAAAAATATATATAAATAAAAAATTATGTGCATTATTTATTAAATGATCTCCTTAGAATCATAAACGAGAAGAGAAGTGCCAGCAAATGTAGTGGAATATTTCTCCTAAATGCTATGCTCCGATCCACCTAGTACTACCTCATGGGTATAGATACCGATGGATTGGTATCGTGTGAATACCAATTCTTTTCCATTGGGCGTCGCTGGCGCTCAGTTGGCTTCTCTTCCCCTTCACGAGTCTTCAGAAAAGAATTTGGAGCCTTGCGGACACGAGCAAATTACCCAGCGGGGTATGAGAAATTACGGGCTCACAAGTATTGGAAATCGCTGGCGGTTCCTTTTTCTTCTACGACTTTAGCCGGGAGAAATACCAAATTATGAACTGCCGATATTCTTTATGACAAGATTAGACTTCCTTGATTCTTTGGCACCGTAAAAAATGGGGATCCTCAAAATCTCTTAATATTGTTCTATATTTTACGTCCAATTAAAAAAAACCGTTATTGAGATATGGTAGCAATCATTTTAGCTCCAAAAATTAGTACCATTAATCGATATTTTCGCATTGGACTAAGGAGACATTTAGTCTTAAACTAATTCTTCAAAATCTCTTCATAGTCTTCGGAAACCATCGAATTTTGCAGATTGGTAGCCAACGTTACCACAAGCGCCACTCACGCACTGTTGTAAACATAATCCTCCAAATAATTCTGTATACGAAAAATTCAATTTAACAATTAAATGTTTTAAGTGTTCATTTTTTAAGTAGCAGTCAACCGACGAGCCGCCACTGATTCACTGCAATGTTGTTTCCATTCCAGATGAATGTTGCTACTGCGACGTGGTATTGGAGGAAGTCCTATGAAAACAATTTTATCTTGAATTACAATATATAAAATGTTTTGGATCATTCACTGCTGACGGAACGCAATGTTCATGATAGATGGTCATAATACGATTTATTCCCTCACTGTAACGTACCAACATCAGTCTCTTAACCATTACTTTACAATAATTTACACCAATACATGTAACTTTCATTCTTCTATAAATTAATAATGACAAATTTAATATACTTATGAGAAAGCAACGTGACAAATAAATTTTGCAGAAAAATTTTTTTTTTGCTACCGTTTGATAAACTACAGAATTAATTCACATTTACTTATATTTCTTACCATAAGAGGAGAGATGAGCATACTCGCTACGAGAATTTCAGTGCTGTTCTCTACTAGTCCAAGAGCTGCCAGGAACCTACAAAAATTGATTATTGAAACAGGAAGTTGGTTGTACCCTTAACTTGTCACAGTTAATGAGTTGTGTATTATGCTCAACAATTTTCTATTTATCTACTTAGGAAAATCGTTCCCCTAAATATTCACATTTTTACACAAAAAATAAAGTCCATTTTCCTGAAGGGAACTTGTAATTTTTTACAATATTCAACAAGGTTTTGGTCGGATTATTCGACTATACGAGTAGTATCTGCCTGTCATTTTGTATTACTTTAACTGCATGGACCACGATTCTAAGAATAGATTTATATGTACGGAAACAATAATGAAATTCGGGTGTTTAGCTATTAAAAAGTTTTGAAATCTAAAATAAATTACATTATTTTGAAGAATCCCTTGGGTTATCCGCCTTTTGTAATTGTTTACGTTAACTAATTCGCGTTTTATAGGGAAGCTAGAGTTGTAATACTTCAAGAAAAAAATACAATGAATTCATCATTGATGTTTTCATGTCATCCCAAGTCATACATGTAAATATTATACATGTCATCCCAAGTTTCATAATGTAAAAAAAAGTGTAAAAATGGATTTTTTTTCGTATAACTGTCTAGAGAGCTTGTAGACGATTTTAGTGATTAATGGTTTAATATTTAGTAGTCAATATTGGGGAAAAGTGATCGCTGTATCTCGCGTTAATTACTTGAGAAGCATATGAGAGACTAATAATGACAATTATTTAATCTACCAATGTTTGAGATTAAACGGAGAGGAGAGTTGAGCGACTATTGTAGTAACGAGATAGGAGCTAATTAGATTGTTGGAATTGAGGGTGAATCTGATTCATTGAAGAAAACTACATTGAAATAGCCATAGATGTCAATAGATTTCGTATATTTGCGAGTAAGACGTTTTAAAACATTTCGAAATTCAGAAGAAAATATTTTAAGAACAGATTGAGGAGGTCTATAAATACACAAAATTCAATGCCTATGTCGTTCAAATGCAAAGCAGAGTTCGAAAATACCATCGTAACCTAACAGAGAAGAAGATTGATCATTTCTGATGTAGATACATGTGCCTCCTTTATTTCCTCTGAAATTTTCTCGACAATTATATCTTACTAAAGAATAGTTAGGAATACGAGTACTGTTGATGTCATTATCAGAAAGACAATGCTGTGTTGGGCATAATGGATTGTCGAGCTAAAGAATTTCAATACGTCGCTTTGTTGGAACGGGACAGAACTGAACATTGTGTTGAAAGATATTTCTTTTCTCGTGAGACGAAGTACGAATGCTAAACTGAGATAGTTGAGGAGAATTTGAATTTAATTTCCATCTTCGAGCACATCATCGAACTCTCGACCGCGAGTTATAACCGAATTAGGGGGCAGAGGAAGGCGCTAATAGGGCAGATAAAACACATTTGGACGAGAGGAGTGAGATAAGGGACAGAGACAGGTCAGGGACGGGAGAAAAAGGTGTGGCGAGCGTTGAAGGAAGTGACGAGCAATAGAGGTGAGTGGTGTCTTTGGTGTAGGTGAAGGGACTGGTGACAAAAATATCAACAAATGTGATTTGTGCCTGTCAGGTGCCTTCTTAGGCGTGAGATGTTTGAGTTGTTAATTTCGTTGTTCAGGTGTGACGTATTATAGCGTGGAGGCAGACTAGAATGTATGTCAATACGTTGGGAGGTCTTTTTGAGTTTCTGCAAAAGTTCACTAGGGTTACCCTGCGTAATTATATTATGCCCACCAATATTAATTACTGTCCCGTTCTGTGAGAGTCCAGTTGTCTGATAACTTCAGCCAAACAAGCGTTTGGCTCCAAGAAACCGGAAACAGAACAGACAGAATAATTCCACGCCAATGGATGACATTTGGCGGCCATGCGAATCAGATATTAGAACGCTAGATTTCGCGTAGGAGAGTTGTCTTAAATTGTGTTGGGAAGCACACTCTTACATGTTTTTGGATGACTGAGCTTACCAGCGCGATGTATGTGAGGAATAGGATGGGGAGAAAGAACTGGGTGGGGTGGGTAGAGGATATAAATGGGACATGTCCTCTAACACACTGAACCTATATTGTATTGATGAGGAGGTGCATGGTTTTGGGTCGAAGCGGGTGACTATAGTTGGAAGGATGGCGATAATTCCTGTTGTCCAACCAATGTTCGTGTTATTGATTTTCAGACCGCCAACCGTCGTTTGTGTTGTTACTGATAAACTTCATCTATTGTTTTGCATATATTTATTTCACTTTGAGTTTTCTTAATGTGAATGTTATTAACACAATAGCTTCACATCCAAAGAAGAGATGAAGGCTGCCAAAATAATTTGCTTAATAATTCATGATCAGCTGAAGATCGGGCATTTATAACTGCTTATTTCGCACCAATAAAAATTAAATGTGTTGACGGAAATTTTGTGATACTTCGGTGTAAACATAATTTTGAGGAAAAGCATTCAAATAATTTCGGACAATATAAACGATTCAACAATGTATAGAACCACATTAGAAGTCCGAAACATTTTATTCATGTCGGAACATTTTTAAGCCCAAACATGATTACGAAGTGAACAAAGTGTTTACAAATTTTAATATTTTGACGTTACGAATACATATATTTTTAAATACAGAAACATTAGTAAATAATTTGCTCACCAGTTAATACATTAATTATCAATTTTCATCTGTTCTTGATAGTTTTCACTTTTATGATTAACAATAACACACTCAAGTTTCCAAGCCTGTTCTCCTACCCAGAAACGTTTTGGTCGAAGAAGCGTGTAAACACAACAAACAACACTGGCGAAAGAGGTAAATCGACAACAGAACACGTTAGTTAAAATGTATTCACTGGACCCGTTTGAAGTACAGAGCCCATTTGTTACATCCGAAGCTTCAAAACTCAATCCACTAAGATTTCCCCTGATATTACTGTAATACACTTATTACAAAATTATATTATAATTTCTCTCCAATTTTTGTAACCAGTGTCCATTTCTTTCTCACTTAGAAGTGCGATAAAAGCATCATCGAAATTCCTCCCCTTCATTTTCACCGATGGGGTTTTCCATAATCGGATTATTAGGTAATCTTTAAAAAGATAATTTTAATTTGTTAGTAATCAGACTTACGTTTTACAATTTCTAATTACAATTTACGATTTTGTTGACCTTATCTGTAGTAAATCTCTTTTCACAATTCCTCAGAAGCCTGATTCTCGTAATCTAATAAGCGACGAATAAATCTTGTGCTACTATACGTAAACCGTGTGTAAAACATGTGCTCAAGATACGGAGAAAAATGAGACTTACGCGGCGATAAAGAGCAGACATAGAAAGTCGAAGGAGAGGCGCGCATCGGCTTCGGCAGCGTGGACAGCACGAGCCATAGCCAAACGCTCGGCTGCAGTGCCCAAAAAGTCGTACCAACCTCCAGGAGGATCTCGTTCGTCATGACCGTTAATCTCCGCTCCATCAGGATCACACGCTAACCTCACTCTCGCTCCAGATGCTGAAACAGAAGTGAAACAAGTTAATGGCTATACTAACAGGGTACTCTTCACTTAGTGATTTTTCATTACAAAAGCAGGGCTATAGATAATATCGCAGTAATTACACGCTAGTTTACACAAATGAATTACTGATTCTGATTTACTTCGTGAATCAAATTCGGCAAACTATCAAAAGTTGAAAAAAATTTATTTTGCCGGTTTTGTCATCACGTCTTATTTAATGCTCATGAATCTTTGATACCTGCACATGCCTGCCGAAGTTTTGTGCTATTCACATGAACAGTGTAACCTACATTATCATAATACTATAAGCTATTTTACTACAGCTACTGATCTGTAGAGGACCAATTAGTTAAGGAGAACGTTACCCGGGGTTTTTGTTTCTCTTCGGTTCTCTCATAAATCTCTGATACTTATCCGATTTTTATCGTTTTTCATTCTGGTACGCGATCAATACCATAATTTGCACTACAATCATACAGGGTACTCTTTTAGAAATTTAGAATCCTCCAAATTTGGTCATTCTTTCAGTGTTCTATGGGTCTGAAGGCGTGTTGCACATGACTTTATTTATTTAAACGAATAGCACTTTTACAGAACACGTTAAATCAATACTTCAATTATTGAAGTATTTTTTCTTCCTCTCCACCCACATTTGTTTCATTCTTTCTCATCTCTGCATCTGGAGCAGTTCGATGTTATGTGGCGGTTTTCTTTTCCTTTCTTGTTCATCCCTGAAGACCACTTTTTGAATTTTGTCCATCAATAACTTCCTATCATGTGTCTCCTTAATATCAAGGTTTGCTTCTTTGAAGTCATTTAATGTCTGCGTATACCATGCTGGTTGTCCTTCAAGCTTTATAATTTTATTAAAAATCTGTTTTGACAATCTGTCATCACTCATGCTGGTCAAATGCCCGAAAAACGACGATCTTTTTCGCATGGTGTGTACTATGTTCTCCACATGTTCGTAGATTTCTTTGTTAGGTCGTGGCCTGTTGTATTCTGTTCCTGTTGTCCTTTGTTCAAGTATGCTTCTAACCAGTCTTCTTTCCATGTTCATGATTTTGTTTATCTCACCTTTTCTCATCAGTTTTAGTGTTTCAGCTCCATATAGAGCCTCAGGTCTCACCACTGTATTGTAATGTTTAATTTTTGTGATAATGCCTTTTTCTTGTATACATTTCTAGTGATCAGGAATCTTATGTTCTTCTATGCTCTTACATCTATGCTGTTTTTCTCATAGTTGTTTTTGTTTATCCACTCACCTAAATATTTAAATGAGTTGACTTTTTAAATTTTGTTTTAATTTATGAGTTATTTATCGGGACAATTTTTAACGTTTGTGATAAATTCTGTCTTTGCGAAAGAGATTTATATACCAACTACTTGCTCTATTAAAATTTCAATTTGGATTCTGGCTTTCTCCGGTGTATCCGCAATCAAAGCAATGTCATCCGCGAAAGCCAAGCAAAAGATATGATAGATGTTATCTTTTTCATATCCCAATTTAATGCCTTTCGTATCTGATTTTCTTCACTCTCTAATCACCTTCTCCAGGGCGCAGTTAAAAAGTAAAGGTGACAGTCCATCTCCCTGTCTGACTTCTATTTTTATTTCAAAATTTTTGGAGAATTCTCCACAGAATCTAACTTTAAATGTGGTGTTTGTTAATGTATCTTGTATAATGTTTGTAGTTTTTGAATTTAGGCTGAATCCTTTCAAAATATTGATTAGGGATTCTCTATCAATGGAATCATAAGCTTTCCTAAAATCTAAAAATATAACTGTCGTATTTCTGTTTCTTAGTTGTTTTATTTGCAGAATAGTTTTTAGATTCCAGATCTGTTCAATGCATGATCTATTCTTCCAAAATCCACCTCGATATTCCCCTACTTGTGGGTCTAGTTTGGGTTCCGCACTATTGAGCAGTACTTTTGATAGAATTTTATGTCACTGTGATATGCCCCTATAGTTATTTGGATCAGTTTTATGTTCTTTCTTAAGCAGAGAGTGTATGATGGCGGTTTGTTTCTTCTTGAGTTTCTTCGGTCTCCCAGATTTTTATCTATTATGCCTTTAAGTTTAAGGATTAAATCATCATCTAGGACTTTCCACAACTCTGCTTTCATTCCATCCTCGCCGGCTGTCTTATTATTTTTCAAGGAGCATATAATTTTCTTAATTTCTTCTAAATCTGGAATTGTAAATTCTTCGTTTTGAGTACAGTTTTTACTAGTGGTAAATTTGGATTCCGGATTATGACAAGTATGTAAATCGTCAAAATATTCCGCCATTATATTGCAGTTTTCCTGCTTTGAGTGGGATATTTTATTTGTTTTCGGATTTACAAATTGTAAGGTTGGTGGTGTAAATTTGGTCAGTTGTTTCTTAAACAATTGTTAGAAGTCTCATCTTATTCTTTAGAAAGTCTTCATTGATTTGATGTAGATCTTTCACGATAGACAACTTTCTCTCTCTTTTAAATTACCTAGTTGCTTCTCTTCTTTCTGTTATCCTGATTTTTATTTGCATTCCATTTCTCCCACGACTTTTGTCTTTCTTGTAGAGCCTTATTGCATTTATCATTCCGCAAGTTTGTTTTTTCCGTTTAACAGGTGGTGCTGTTTTGATTGTTGCTTTGATTATGCTGTTTTTCAGATCCCAAGCTTGAAAGTCCTGCGGTTTTACAATTCTGTTTTTAATTTTTCTCCCTCTAATTTATTAGTCGTATTTTGGGATCTTAGTTTGTCTGTTATATTTTCGTACTTTAGGTTTAATCTTGAATTTAGCTACAGAGATGTAGTGGTTAGATTCTAAATTTGCAGATTTTAAAATTCTGACATTCATTATTTCATTCGATGACTTTCTACTTATTGCTATGTGGTCTAGTTGTTTTCCCCACACATTGGGTTCGGTGACACCCATGTCGTTAACTTCTTTGGTTTCCTTTTAAAGGATGTAGATTTTACAACTATGTTATGATTAGCACATAGTTCTATCAATCTTTCCCCATTCATGTTAGTATGCTTGTGAGCCGAATGTATACCCACTATTTCCTGTACTTTTTTCCTTTCCAATTTGTGCGTCGAAATCACCAAATAAAATAATGTACGTTTGGATGGTATTTTACTCAAGTAGTTATCAATTTTTTCCGAACATTCCTCTAAAGTATGTGTGGTTTTCTTTAGGATTTTATCGTTAGTTGGGACATGAACGTATCAAATAGTGCATGCTTTGTGGATTTGAATGTTAAGGGGGAGGTTCTTTCGTGAATTGGCTCGAAACTAACTATTGAGTCAATTATTTTATTAGAAATAATGAATCCACTGCCAAAAATAGGTGCACCTTTTAATATCGTGCTGGATGATTTGCTGTTATAGATCCTGTATTCATTTGATTCGAAGGGCTCATTGTCCACATAGCGAGTTTCCTGTATGGTTGTAATCATAATGTTCTTTTTGCCTAGGAAATGTGTTATTGTTAACTTTCCAAGTTTAATCAGAGACTGAACATTTAATGTTGCTATGTAATTTAGATGTTTGAATTGAATTTTGCAAGCATGATCTTCAGGGTGCTCCGACTCAGTGAAAACTTTATTCTGTGATCCCCCAAAATCCGAATGAAAACATAACCCCTTACCGTTGAATATGATGAGGAATTGTCCCCCTGGGGTAGTTTGGTTACATAAAGCCTTCCTATCCATATTGATTATGGTTAAGGTGAAGAGTCCAGGCTCATCGGATTAACCTCTTACTTTTGAAGGTAAGATGTATAGGAAACGGCCGCACCTCACATGGTGAACAGACGCCAACCAGGGAGTCGCTCAATGGGACAGACACTTCTGGGTTTATATTGTATTCATACGAATATTAATCCCCTGAATACAGGGCTTCCCCTTCCGCCATCTCCACCGTACCGAAGTCCACCTTCTCCGCCGCAGATGTTGAGGTCTTCACTCGTAACCCTGGGCTCAGATCCTCACCAGATGTTACACACCGGGTCAGTGTGCTCTGGGACTCACATAGGCAGGTGCGCCACTCCCTGGGTAGGGTTGCCTCCAAACAGGCTCCATACCTGTTACCTGACACTTTATTTTTTGTAACGTATCTATTTTTTGGGTTGTGATGTTAAAAATTATAAATTTTTCTTTGTTTAAACAATTCGTGGACACTGAATTTAATCCAGCTCCTATGAACGTATGGTAGGAGTAAGAGTCAGTTGGAATAGGATACGTGTTGGTAGGACGCGATGGACTTGAGAAAAAATTATATTTTTCAAGACATTGTCAATTAATAAATAGGTAAAGTGGGATTTATCGACAAAGGACGGCAAAACCTGTATGTATTAGCGGTGTTTAACCTTTCAAACGAGTCCTTATAAGAATAGAGAGCAAAAACCTCAAATCTCATCTTAGAAAGGTTGCAATGAATTATTTCAATACAAGTTGCGAGGAGATAAGGTAGTTAAATGACTCCTACGACTCCAAACCATTTTATGAAGCGAAGAGACAAACTACAACAACTGCATTGTCGGTGAAGGTGAAAGTAATGATTCATGGTTCACTTTATGCTCCATACATACACACACACATTATATATATATATATATATATATATNAGTATATACACACACACACATTGTAAGTATAGGTATTTACTTTACATCTAGATATGTTTCGAGAAATTAAATATTTGTATCATTTTAATAATATGGGGATGGAGCTGATTCCTGCACGAGGTGCCGCTACATAGGTATTTGGACCAGATATTCAACACTGAACTGAGCAGCAGCATACCAGAGACAACATTCTAAAATAGGATGAGCAAGACTCCTCAAAATAAGGTTCGTATCAGAGCCAAGCATCACTGTCATCTCTGCACACATTGAAGGTTTATCAACAATTAAAGAAGAATTACTACCCGACCTTTGTAGCAAACACAAATGTGATCTATTGTGTGTCCAGGAAACACACAGAAACATCCACCTAACCCGCCTCAGGGTTTCAGGAATTAAATTAGTTGCCGAAATACTTCATGACCAATATGGTAGAGCTATATTTGCCAAACCAGATCTTCAAATCCTTAAGTCCTCAATCCCAGAACAAAATAACATTGAAATTATTAAAGTTGAAGACCTTCCAATGAAGCACTTTCATTTAATCCTCCAGCTAGTTTGAATAGTCAGAAAGTATCAGTTATTGTAGAAGACTTCAATAGTCACAATATATGAGGTTACCCCCAAGACGATTCAAAAGGAGAAGCTTTATTAGAGTGGGCAGAAGTCCATCAACTATCTTTGGTCATGATAACAAACATCCCCCATTTTTCAATAGTGGTAGATGGCAACGCGGATACAATCCTTATCTAATTTTTGTGAGTGAAAAACTCGCCGAACAAAGTAAAGAATCAGTCTGCTCACAGATTCCCTACTCACAGCATCGCGCAATCTTGAACTTTAGGCGAAGGTACAATTTCAGAAAAGCAAATTGGTAAAAATTCACCACCATGCTTGATGAGAGGATTATAACAATTGACCTTTCTGCGGAGGTATATGACGAGGTTTTGGAAACCATTCAGTTCTGCTCAATGAAAACCATCCCTACAGGCTGGAGGATCAGTTACATGAAAGGTCTCACCTGTGAATCATCAACTATACTGAACGAATATAAAAACCTATTAGAAAAGGACCCTTTCATTGACTAAACTATTTCAAGCAGACTGCGTGTCCTATCCTCAATCTCTGAAACCAAACACTACCAATAGATTAAATTAATGGAAGTACTGGATATGGGAAGAAATAGTTATAACGCTTGGAGGTTACTTAAACATCTCGGCAATAACAAAACTAAAACCCCAGTACACAGCAATATATCAACGAATCAAATCGCAGCTCAGCTAGTGGAGAGTGGGAAACAAAGCAAAGATGGAATCAAACCAAAGCAAAAAGTAGAAAATCAAAACAACCAGGAAAACAGCATTCTGTACCATCGTTTTGCTCTGGAAGATCTGAACAGAGCGCTGAATAAATGCAAAAATGGTAAAGTGGCAGGTCTTGATGATATCTGCGTCGAGCAACTTAAAAGATTTGTTCCCGCTAATAAGCAATGGCTTCTGAACTTCACACCTATATTGATAGCTGCAAAATTCCTAAATTATGGAGAAAAGCCAGAGTCATTGCAATACTTAAGCCAGGCAAGAATGCATGTGATCCCAAAACTACAGATCAATATCCCTGTTGTGGCACTTAAACAAAATCTTAGAACGAATGATTTTGGATCGGTTATCTGAAATGGTGGACCCACTGCTCATATCAGAAGATGATTGAGTGTTTTATTGGAGAACAGACTTTTTGTCGAATGTCAAGCCCAGCAGAGCAGATGGAGGAATCTAAAGAACTTCCTTCCAGAACTTGTACTGACTCCTCCACTCTTTAATATCTATGCAAACGACCAGCCACGCCCGCAAGGAACAAAGAGCTTCATTTATACAGATGTTGCCCTAGCTGTTCAAGAAACAACTTTCGGAGCGACTGAGGAGAGGCTTTATAAGGTTCTACAGATCGTAGGTAGATATTACCAAGAGAACCAACTGACACCGAAACCATCGAAAACGTAGTCTGTGCATTCCACCTCAAGAACACACACACAGCAAGATAACTACAGGAGAACAGGGAAGATAAGCAACTGGAGCACTGCTTCACACCCAAATATCTAGGAGTAGCCCTCGACTGAGCACTCACCCACTGAACAAGTTGCTCGAAAACTAAAAGGAAGGTATCAGCTAGGAACCACATCTTCGTAGTAAAACTCCATAAACCGAAAGCTGTATCTTCTTATAACTTGCAGAACTCATTTCGATATTTACAGTAATTTTCCTCGTATTTTGAACATCAAAGGTTCAATCATTCTTCAGATAGTATTAATGTTATTCATTAAGGACGGAAGAAAGGGGATAGGACGGTTTATCGAAATATCTTGTAGTGATCATCCTCAAATTTTGAAGGTCATTGTATAAATTTTTTTCATACTCGAAACAAGCAGTTAGTATTAAGTACAGATTCTTCTTTATATAAAAAGATATGCATTAAATCGATCTGACAAAAACTGAAATAGAGTGCTAATGTAAAGGATCGGATAAAAAGTTAAGATAAAAAATAAGTAATATAATCGGACCAATAAGTAAATCCAAGTAAGGTTAATTCATTGTTGACATTGAAGTTTTTTAAAACAAATCTTCACAATCCAGAAATTTTGTCTTCTTTCGAAAAATGCAGTTTTATTCTCATCACACACATTCTGTTATGATTGAAGCGTTAACATCGGAGACGATTTCACCATTAATCAGTTAGAAGTATACGAAATCATTTGTCACATTCAACAAGACCGTAAAAATTCGTGTTGTGATTTAGATGCTCATCAATAATTCCCATATACCTCATTCTAGGGTCCTACACAACACCCAAAAATTCACACTTCACTATTTATGTTAATGGAGGTAAAGGCGAAGGGAAACTAAGTCTTATCAATCTCAAAAAATAACTTTGAATAAACAATTTAATTTATTTGAATATAAAATTTAAATCCTTATCCTGTAGATCCAAGAAATAAAATAGTATTACGCTAAAACGGACAATTTAGTTAGGTTTACATACACACTGCGTAAGTTCGTACATTTTAGTTTCATCTTAAGTATCTCATTGTCAGTCCGACGACAAAAAGAATCAATGTAAAGAGTACGTGTCATAGTGTATTTACGATACTTTCATTACATCGCAATTCTTACCTTGAACATCAGCGGTTGTGAAGGCGTGTTCGTTGGCTGATGCGATATGACAACCACCACTGTTGCTGCTATTCCTACGACTGTTGCTGCTGCTACTACTGGCTTCACTGCCGCCACCGCTGCCGTTTCTGCTCCTACTGCCACACAGGAGGAGAGAACTGGGCCACACACTGATCGACGAACGAGCGTGAATTCCTACACCAACGTCCACTAATCGACGAAGCAGCTCGTTTAATGGTTCTCCGATCTCAAAAGAAAACCGCGCCTGCAGAATAGATATCGAATGTCAATTATTTCGTAAGATCTAATGCTATCTAATATAGCTCACTAGTTTGGTTTCTAATTTCAACACAATTGCATGACACGTTGCTTTTATAATATTATATATAAATAGTGAAAGTTCAATTAACCCATGTGAGGGTTAATCGTGTCGTCAATTAAGTGTGTCCATTTAATGACAATTAAAGTTCGTCTCGGGAATTTCGGGTTGTGAAACAATGTCTAACTATTCCTTGATATGATTACGATACTATCACGACAGCAACATCAAAGAGTGAATTAATGATCAAAGTATTATTGTGTTGACCACGTTTCCCACATAATGTACTGTAATAGTGGGCAATAGCACTGCTAAACACCGAACAGCTTGAAGAATGATAGATTTAGAATTACTCTGGATTTTCACTTCCTCTTATGATATCGGTAAACACCATTCAAGTTGCTTAATACAAGTATCCATTGAGAAACTTCCCTTAAAACATATCTCCATAGCAAAGGGACATAAATCAATATTAAAGAAGTAGAAATCCAGTTGGTACATGCAGTTGTGCACTTCTTGATAGTAGTTTGGGACAATAGTTTAGAATCCACTAAAGCTGCTAAAAGTGCGCCGTTCGTTGATTTCCGACGCGAATGTGACGACTTTCGCCCTTTGGGTATTGACGGCAGGGACCTTAAACGTCAATAAGCACTGTAGTAAACTTAAGAATGGCATCATCATGAACAAACTGTAACTAATATGAAAATGTGCGTGAAATATTCCTCTAATTTACACTAATATATGAATAAATGCGTAACGCGAAAGTTTGTGTTTCTGTTTGCTACGTGATCATGACTATACTGAACAGATCGTGATAAAATTAGTCAAGGAGATAGTTTAGATGTCCAGAATGAACATAGACTAACTTTTGTTTTTTAAATGTGTGATAAGAAAGATTTTTGACAATAAATGTCGATAAAACCAGGGGGGAAAGTCATATTTGCTTACGCTGCCTAACAGAGATAGGTTACAACTATGAATGGCAATATTATTTACCTCAAAGAGTTCTACAAAAAAGTTGACAGCGTGTCTATCAACATAAATTATCGATTATACGTTATTAAAAATAGAAGTGTTAAAACATTTCCATTTAAGAGAGTAATTTAAGAAGGAAAAAATTCAATCATCAAATTTATTGGATTGTTTGTCTTGCACATTTAGCAAAGACAAAAAAATGTCTAAGTCGTAAAATTTCGACGGATAGTTTAGATTTTACAAGAATTTTAATGAAAGAATGCTGCCGCGTCAAGTTTGTGCAAAAAGCAAAAATTCGACCGGCGCGGCTCCCGCGAGATGGTGAANTATATATATATATATATATATATATATATATTGGAAGTCATTCAAATCATGTTTTGTTAAAGAAAATGTTTTATTTAATAAAGGGTGCACGAAATCCGTAGTATTTTCAAGAGCTTTCAATCATACTATTTTTCGCAAATACGTGAGCCGATACTCGTCGAACTATTCGACACGGTAAACTTAGGTCCCATATTTTCATTGAAAATTGTAATAAGAGATACAATCAGGACAGAGTACGGCTGATGTATACGTCCATCGAGGACGATCGTGGAATGCGTGTGACTGAACTACTCTACTAAAGGCTTTTGATCTGTATTTAGCGCTGTTATCTATTGTAGAGGAAAGCATTCAACGATTCTACTACACGTATGAGGACGTCAAGGTCTTCATAGGTTCTGAACTACATGGAAATCGACAATTAGTAGCAGCGTTGCCTACAGGCGATACATACGAACTACTGGACACGTTTTCAGTGAGCCTGGTTGACAGTTTCGACATCTGACACCGCCCCTGCCGGTGTTTCACGATGCCTATTTCAAGAGTGAACTCAGATCGAATATATAAATACGATATCAACACTTATAAGTTACACAACCAAAAGATATCTTCGAACCGATACTTGCAGAAACAAGTAATATGTTGGACATAATTTGTAATTCAAGGTAATGGTAATTAGTAAAACTATATCCCTTTACGACGTAAAATTGTACAAGTTTAAATAGGCGTTGTTAATAAATATATCCTATCCTACTATATGGCATTCCGTTGACCTACCTGTAGTAGAGCGCAATCTTCGGAACGACTCCATACGATGTCTGGTACCGAAGTCAATAGAGTTCGCGCTTCCTGCAATAAGACCACAGGCTTGAGAATTTCTAAAGGCACTACAAGACCGCTAACCCTCAGACCTCATGACCCACACACCCTGTCAGTTTCATTTTTTTTAGTATTTCTTCATGGGCAAATTCCCATTCCAAAGACTATTTTAAGAGGAATAGTGTTCACCATCTTCCCGTTCCAGTTCGTCAGGAGTTACACAACGCAATAGCTTCATCTTTGTAACGTGTAAATGGATAGTACGAGACTTGAGATCAAAAATTTATTTATTATAATGAACGTAGAAAGTCCTTAATATTGTACATTCTTCCTTGGTTTGTATGCTTTGTTCGGTATTTACAGATAACTTTCCACGCCACACTTACCGTTGTTTGCCAAAGCACTTTGTATGGGGATCAGACTTGACAAGAATAGGATACAATAACTGTATCTAAAATGAGAAGGTAAGTAAGGCTGTGTACTATGTAGCCGTGGCTCGTGATACTATGAGGAAACAAGATAATCGGCGGTACGAAATTCGTCCGTTACTGCGCATGACGTCACACCAACGCTGCTGATTGAGTCGCTCCATACGCTAGAGGAATTACGAGTGAACTTGCTACCTTCAAGTAAACGTGGACCTCTAATTCGTATCAAAATACACTAAAGCAACATGATCAAGTTCCTTGATTTCTTTTCAAGACAGAATTTTAATCCTCCGAAAGAATTGGAGTACACAAGCGACGTGGGTAATTAATTAAAATTACAAACATATTGACATTCTATTAGTATTATAACTCGCAGCTAACTTTTTATCTTATCTAGGAATTTTTGCTGAATTTATTTGAATCCGCCTCTGCCTTAGGGCCCTTGATCGGAATTGATGGGATGGTCCCTTGCTTGCTTCCGGAGAGTAAATTAGGTTTTTTTTCCCTCCACGTGGTCATACGCAGTTTGTACTGTTTTTTGACAATAAATTTATTTATTTAATACAAAGAATGTAATTAATTAAAATCACTAATTACCGTTTAAATCTATAATTTATTAATAAATTACGGTTACCTACTGTAATTAATAAATATAATTATAATTATTTACAAATTACATCGTAAAATACCTTCATAAATATTAGTTCCTAATATAATTCTAAAGCGTAAAAGTTTATATGACTAACTTGACTTATTGATCAAGTGAAAATTAGAATTGTCCATAGAAATATTATTTTCATAAAAATAAATACAAATAAATAATTTCTCGTCAATTCTGACAATGTCAGAATTGCTTTATTTGAGGAGTTGGTATTATTGCTTTATTTGAGTAGTGATATCTGAAGAAAAACAGTAAATTCAGTGAATTCTGTGTCAGTATCAACTCAAGATTGAATAATCCGCTGACTGCGGAATATTATTGATAGTTATTATTTTGTAAATAATAAAAATTACAAGAAAATTTTCAGGGAATTGCTATTTATTTCTTATAATCGATTTTTAATTGAAAAATATATTCAATTATGATTTGGTGTTAAGTTATAAATTTCATCAATGTACACCAGCATATTTATGGGTAACTATTTGCCTCCGGTATTTACTGTGTTCGGTAGTTACAGAGGACTGTAAAAAATAATGGCAATTTTTATAATATCTGAATAAAAGTTTCCCGTCGTGCAAAGTCTTATAAACAAATATACATTTTTACTCTGGGTCCGATGAAATTTGTACTCTGCATCTTTGGAGGAAGAGTAAGATCACTATTTACAACTGATTGTATAACACCAACTCATCCACAGCAAGAGAAAATTATTGTCTAATGACGTGCTTATTCTCTGCTAAAATGCTAATTGTGCCTACGCGCTTGCGTAATCAACAAATTGTAGTTTTTTATAACTTAACGCAATAAATACTTTGACTAAAAATAGAGGGTGGGTAAAGTTTGAGAGGTTCAAACACACCAACTTAACTTTCACTATTCCATGATTAGTAGTTTGATAGGGTGTACATTTAACTGGACAACTCAACTTTTCATTGATAAATAATTAAAAATCTAAGAATGTGAGAAGTGTAAATTACCTGCGCAAAATTGAGCAATGTCAAGCATTTATTTGATTCCAAAAACGTTCGAATCGGTTAAGAATATAAAATCATTTCCGACTTATTTGTTGCGAATAGAACTCTTAGCATTATGGGTTGATTTGAACGCGCGCGCTCAGGATTTGAGACTCGTCAGTCTCCATGTGGCATCACGATGCCATGCGCATAAGATTACAGTCTCTCGTCATAGCACCATGACCGTGACCGATATATACAGCCAATCTCTTGAATTTGAAAAATGGTTCGTGTCTTGAATACATAGAATTTTTGAATTGAAGCACAACGGCGACGAGTTGATATTAATAATAAAAAAGTTACTATCAAAAAAGCAGTTACACGCTGCGTATGACCGCGTGAAGGACAATAAGCTAATTTACTCTCAGGAAGGAAGGAAGCAAGCAAGGGACCTTCACATCACTTCCGATCAAGGATCTCAAAGCAGAGTTTATTAGACAGAGTTTCAGATATTTTGGAACTCTGAATGATCTCAATCTCTCAAGGTAAACATATGCAAGCTTTAACTATACATATGATGCCAAAAGCTGTTATTTCCTCAGTATACAATATACACAAAACAATTTAACACAAATTGAAATTTAAAAAGTTGGTTCTTGGAACTTGAAGTGTTAGGTAGATCTATGAAGAAATAAATATATGCAAATTAAATACCTTGCTCATTACATATAAAAAATATTTATGCTAACTGATTGTAAGTTTTTCATTAATACCAAACTATCACACAATCTAGAGAACACTATTGTGCTTTCTGCTGCCTCCGCACAACCAAAATCTGAAATGACGCTTTTAGGTTACCACTTAACATATATGCCCGTATGCAAAAATCAGCTGAGCTCTACGATTGTTTTATGAGACAAAGATCTTCGACATACATAACGATCAGATTCAAATCGATACTTTAATCAATGTCAGAATATCGTATCATGATAAAAATAAAACGTTGCATGCTCGATAATCGACTAAAATAAATAAGTTCATTGGTATGTATGATATATCTTCACACACACAAATACAGTCATCAATCAACGGTATCACCAACACAAGGGAGAAATGCAATTTTGTGTATATTTTAAAGAAACAAACCTTTCTTTTTCAATCCTAATGACAAAGAATATTTAATACAGGAAAATAACTCCTATTACACATAATTAAGATTTTATTTCATTACGGAGTATGAAGAATGAACTCAATAAATTACCTGTATTCATTGATATTAAATTGATATAATATAAATGTGGTGAGAGCGGAAATACGCTCAAAATAGTCCTTAACACGCTTACCAAAGAAAACGCGTTCATTAAAACGTATATTTTATTTGTCACAATGATCACTTAAAATTCACGCTTATCAGCTTTCAAATAAACAGACGTAAAACACAGACATTGTATAACTTATTACTTATAAGTATATTCTCGAAACTTAAGGACGTAATAGCCTAATAGATAAGAACCTAAAAGTATATAAGAGACAGTTACCACTCTCTTGTTTCTCTTCGTATCTTTACTGTCGAGGTCCTATGTTTTGTCAACTACTGCAGGATTGAAAGGTCACTATTGACTCTTCTTCTCACCTCCGGGCAGAGACGTGTAGATAAGCTCTGGACAGAATTCTATCCCTTCCAGTTACATGGACGATCGAAAATGTTAGTTTGGAAAATCACCTATAAGTATTTTATTCTACTCTTGGACAGAAAGCATGTTCTTCCTTCACATTCGACCGTGCTTAAAATATGAGTCACGCCAGGAAAGAAAGGAAATTTTAGAACAAAGTACTGAATGCTATTTAAAATTTCATTAGTCAATACTTATTGGAAGAAAAAAATAAAGACACGAATTAATATCTAGAACCTCACAATTGCGTTCATGTATATCCATGGTGAATGGATAAGTTCCCTCCTTTCGGGATTATGTATTTTCATTATTTCTGAAATAATTTATGAATTATTAATCAAGTTTTACTTTTCAAAAACTTTTCGAGTTTGTTTTCTGTGAGAAGACTTGATTAGTTCTTGGAGGAGGAGCACGTATTTGACTAAGTCGTACCTACAATTCGAGCACCTTTTCTAAAACTATTCGTGTCACAAATTCATATTCTCATCAACTAATTCATATAAATATATTTTTCTGAACTCAAAAATAGAATAATAATGTACACATTTGATTCAAACGCTGAAGAGTGCGCTTCTATTATGTTGAGCATGAAAACACGATATAAAACTATATAGGGTATTTTTTACAAGCATCAATGACCAAAAGAATATGCCCTCACTATTTAGTTTAGGGTATGAAAGTAATAATTATTCTGATAAACTTTGCAATAAAGGGAAACAATAAAACCACTTCTGTAAGCATGCATATTGTAGCCAAACATTGCGCTAAATATTGAGTGTGAAATTCACTCAATCATACAAAATTTATCATTTCTAAACCCACTAATAATGTTACTTACCTTTTCCAGAGCGCTGCCATCTGAAGGCACCAGTACACGTAACTCAGCGCCAGCCATGCTCCCATCTGCTCCCCGTTTCGAAAACTGCCAATCCAGTATCTCTTTGCAATCAGCAGAAGAGTTTGCATAATCTTACATCTTACAATTCTCGCACCGTTTCATACTCGAACGAATATAGAACGTTTATATAAATCCATAATGACTTCAAACAAACTTGTGTTTGAGTATATGCCATGTAATTCTATGCAATGCGATGTACTATAATAACCGGTGCATTATTTGGTCACAGGTAACCTGTCACCAAGTACTGTACCATTTGTTCCCAATCACGGGAGTTGCACGACCTCTCTCATCCACGACCTACTCTACGTCTGTGAAGTTGGTCAAACCCCTAATATAAAGAAGAAGAAAACAAGAATAAAATTATTTGTTGTAACCAGTATTAACTATAAGAGAAGAAATTTGTTGGATGTCATTGACGCCCTAAAAGCTGTGCAAATAATTATACTACAGCAATGTTTACGGAATAATTCGTTGTAAATACGTTGTCAAGAAAAAATAAGTTGAGTTTCAGTCGCGACCCAGTAGTTTCAACATTTTCCTTATGAAGCATATCGAAGTGCAACTACGTTTCCCATAGCAGCTCCGACTATGTATACGACTAAAAAATGACAAATATTCTTCGTACAATTGCGAATGTTCCATGATCATATTTGAAAGCGCGGAGCACGATGGAGTTAATTCCGTGGTGCGCGCGATAACCCCCAGCTCCGTTTCCAGACCAATCAAAGGTGTACAAGGAGTGTATACAAGGGTCTAATACATTCTCTGAACTGACAGTGAAGTTCGGATACTCAAATATAAACACTACTCCCTATGCCAAATAAACTAATTTTAGCCCGCGGGCAATTTCCGATACACTTTCGATTAATCGGATCGGCAAGAGATGGGTTTTCGCTAAATGTTGCCCGACAAAAAATAACGGGTTATATTTATTTTTTAACGCGTTATTTTGATTATCATCAACTAATTTATATTTTTCAAGCTAGAAAAATTAAATAGTATATTCCTTTACTTTTTAAAAGTATTTTTAATATTTATGACTATAATGAAACATTTTCACGTTGTATAGCATGATGGAGTAATTCCGTACACAATTCTCTATTTTCCCACCAGACATGCCACGTCAAATACATATTAATACAGCATAGATTTATGACACAGTTGTGACCCTCCAATGTTTGATAAAAAAAAAGGTCATGGGCTGTATTTGGCTGCGGGCCGCCTGGTGGACAGCGCTGGTATAGATCAGGGCTTTTTTTAATGAGCAGAAGAGCACAACTTGAATTGTGCAGTAAGGAACGTTTTTTTTTTGCAAAATGATACTTGACATGAAACAAATATAATATTAGGAATTTTTCTTTCTAAATAATTTATTGAATGGATCTCTTTCTTCTCTAGCTGTTGAACTTGATATTGTCCTTTTAATGAGTACAAAATGTTGATGTTTAGAACTAAAAAACGAAATTACTTCAAATCGGTTTTTTATTGCAAAAAATAAAAATTACCGCTTGTTAAAAAAACAGAACTCCAGAACTGACCTATTTTAAAACTATAAGATCTGTAAAACTGATTATCCTAAATAAAGGAATATAAAAAGTGTCGTATGGTAACTTCTCAATTGGGAACTGCTCAGAAAGTAATCTATCCTGTTAAAACTTCAAGCTATATAAGATCTTATAATTCAATTTCTCCAAGTCTCATAAGATCTAATTTATTTTTTCAAGAAACAAGCTAATTTTCTATTTCTATTCACATTACCAGTCACCATCATTATCATTAAAAAACTTATGGTAAAAATTTTCTCTTGTAGGCGGCACCACAATACTTGAGCAGAGTGAAAAAAAATCCTTTAAAAAGTCTGAAGGAGATAAACCAACTTCTTGTTACTCTGTGGTTACACAAACTTATAATTATACCAAGGTGTAAACCTAATGATTCTACAGTGGTGTAACTAGCACCCAGTACACTCGGACAGTCAGGAGAGCCCCTTATTTCTGGGAGTTATAGAGGGCATTCTTCATGGCTTTTAACTGTTGTCTACTGTCATTCACTGGGTTGCATTCAATTCAATGTTAGGAGTAGGACCATCACAACCCTTGGACAGTTGACAAAATTCTGGGTGCACCACTTCTCTTTTCGTGAAACATACAATACAAGCTGTCAACTTTCCTCTTTTGAAACCAAACACAACACAAAAATTAACTTATAAACTACTTTGTTTTCCATATTTTGAAAGGATATGTAACTGCAGTGAAAAGTAACCTGAGGGTATAGAGAGAGTCCTGATTATCTTCAACCCCTGGAATAACCTCAGCTAAGTCTTGTCTGCTCATGTGCCATAATAAGAAAATATAGAAACTGATGACAGATTCTTATTTGTGTGTCATGCAAGAACAAGCATTTGCTGTGATATCAGTTGGAACAGACAACTCCCAGCAACAGCATGTTTGATCCTAGCCTTAGTCGGAAGCTGTTATGCGCTGTCTTGTCTGCTCATGTGCCATAATAAGAAAATATAGAAACTGATGACAGATTCTTATTTGTGTGTCATGCAAGAACAAGCATTTGCTGTGATATCAGTTGGAACAGACAACTCCCAGCAACAGCATGTTTGATCCCAGCCTTAGTCGGAAGCTGTTATGCGCTGATGGCAGAATCCTTTTTGATAATTCATAAACTTGTGGCAAAAATTTACACCATACTAAAGTTCCCAGGAAATAGGTTATGTATAATACAGAAAAAACAAAATAATTTTAAAGGAAATGTTGGTTCATTTGTGCCAAGTTAAGAATTAATTACACAAAAACACTTTAAATACAATTTTACTTAAAAAGAAGCTTCAATGCTTAATACAAATTAACAGATAACTAAGTCTACTTTTTCTGTTTTTTCTTTTCTGCTTCCTCCTCTTTTTCTTTTTCAATTTCATTAACATATTCTTCTATCTTGTCAGAATCCAACATCTGAAAAAACAATGATTATTCAGCATTTAAGGCAGTGTAGTGACAAAAATACTTCATTATTTATTAATATGACCCATATTTACTTTCATCGGTTCTCCACGACGCATGACAGCAATTTCCAAATTTTTTTGCCCTGATTGAACAACTTCCAATAAAGCACGAATTGCTAATTTGACAGTACCCTTTTCGGTGGCAACTGTGTCTGCAGTATAGTATTTTTCAAGAAACTCTCTAACTGTTTTAGCACTTCTTCCTGTGGCATTTGCCTATTGAACACAATACAGAAAGAACAAGTTAGAAACAGTAAATATACATCGTAAATTGAACAAACACAAAATTAGAGCACATCGTTATAAATTTAACAATACTTTCTTCAAATATAACAGTTCTTTACATCTGTTCATTATGTGCATGCAGAAAGTTACATGTTTTACGAGACCAACACTTCAATATTCACCTTCCATTCATAATAAATTCCTGATGGTTCTGTTTGATATAGATGGGGTACACCATCATAATCAAATCCTGCCAAGAGACATGAGATGCCAAAAGGTCTTCGACCATTGCTCTGTGTGTATTTCTGTTTCAAACCTGAAATGTAGAGGAGAGATATAATCTTCAGAGTGGGTAATTTATCCAAAATCATTGGGAGTATAAATCACAACAAAAATTTCCACTTATTACAAAAAGTAATTTTTTATGATCTTCTTGCCAACCTCATATATTTCCATGTTTTCTAATTTTAAAAAATTAATGTTAGATAAAATAAGTAGCTCAAATTCTAATTATTCCAATGGTTATTAACAAGGCCATTTATCATCAACCATTAAGAAGTAAATCAAACAAATTTACAATGTAGAGAGAAATAGTATAATAATAGTAATAGTTTGTATAATCTGACTAGTTCTTCAATAATAATTCTGATATGTTTCTCAAACTTCTTTAGTAGTGTAGTAAAAAAAAATAATTGAGTTTTGTCTCCACATATACTCAGCCTAGAATTCAAGAGCAAATGAAATGTGCCAAATTGAAGAGGAATGTAGCCACCAAACATCACATTTTGATAAGAGCCATTGTAGACTTTAAAATGCATTTTATTGCACACCTGCCACAATACTACAAATGACAATGGTCCTCCATTAATAAAATAAAGAACAAATTTTATCAGTCAAATATTACATAAAATGGAGTGTGTGACCGATGGAACTTTTTAACTGTACTACTATTAGTAAAAGTTATGAAATGAATTCTTAGTCTTTATAACTAGCCGACTCCACCTAGCTCCACACAAAAGTTTTTGTTATGATAGTTTACCCTACATTATACATTATTTGGTGTATACAAAATTAGTCCACATGTGTATAAAAACTTATCTGTTTGTGAGATACAGCAAAAAATAAAAAAACACACAATTCCACCCTAAATCAAATCTGTAAAATTGAATCTCAAAAAATCCTTTCTTACCCAGCCTCTATAATACAAAAGCAACATTGTCAAAATTTCCAGAACTTTTCTTAATCATTCGTAAAAGCAGACAGTAATTAAGTCACTCAGTCAGGATAACACATCAAATATTTTCACCTGTTTTAAAATGAAATATAAAAGCTTCATAAATTTGTTTTTAGATACTTGAATTAGAAACTTTTACACACAAAAACCAAGATGACATTCATTCTGGAGACAGCGAAAATAACATGCCTACAAACTATTTCTACTTATCACTAGTAATTTACACATCTTTAACTCAACACCACACAAGATCTAAAAGCGTGGAATTGAAAAAATAGGAAAATCAATAATGAGCAAACTACATTTATTCTTATCAGTCAATAAGTATTTTATGACTCTTGAGTAACTAATATTACTAAAACAGATCAATGAAAGTTTTCCAACATGAAGTGTGTTCTTTTATTATTACTGTTTTTCTCTCTTTATTATATGCCTCCAAATTATTTAGATAGAAGTAAAAATTTTCAAAAGTCTAAGTATTAAAGCTAGGCGTGACAAAAGATAGTTTACAAACTATCTCACACAATTTGATGTTCACATTACATAAATACACCAAGACTTCAGGTATATATATTTTTTCAAAAACTTCATATAATTTGATAATAAGTCAAAGGAACGAGAAAATTTAAGATAAGCAGAGAAATCAGTCTAATAGTAAATGATACATTTTCTCAATTAACTGCATGATATACTCAGTTGTTAAAAATTACAACTCAAGTCACAACAAATTAATAAATTCTTTAAAGGAAAATTTTGTTCTAAATCTTGAGAGGAAAATATCCAATAAATACATTAAAATTTGACCAAAATAAGTAGACTCTTTCCTTCACAAAATGTCAATTTAATGAACAATAATTTGATTCAGTAAAACTGCTTAGGATTCATATCATTTTTAATACTTACTTCCTCAAATATTAGTTTTATTTTTTTATTCAATTGGTATTATTTTGATTTGAATTAACTTTGAATGTTAACTGACTATTCACAATGTAATTGTTTTTTCTTTTCGATGTCGGTCAGTTGGTCAATTTTGTTTTTTCTTGATACTCCTGAGTATAAGTTCTTTGCCATTCCAGTCTTATGTCTAACACACTGCCCTATGCCATTAAGCATTTGTTGCGAGCAGTCCTCACACTTTTTGCAATGTATTAATTTTCACCTGATGATGATATCAAACGGCATCAAAAGTAGTGTGATATTATAATTGTGTTTTCCATATTTGTTCATTAAATTGACATTTTGTATAGGAAATAGTCTGTTTTACTGAATTGAATTTAAATTTATTAATTTTACACACCTAATCTTAATGTCTAATAGAGCAAAATAAAATAATTTGTGAAACAAAACAATGGTGAGGAAAATGCTTTCACTGCAGAATCTTGGTTTCAGGAACATTAATCAAAATATTTGGCTCCGCTTCAGTTTCCGTGATTCTCTAACATTAAAAAAACAAACTACTAAATGATTATCCAAAAAGAGCACAGTTGCAATAACAATAAATAATGCAATTGCCACAAAACTAAGGGACCTCACAGTAATTTATACTCACTCAAAATCACTATGAAATCTAATTTAAATGATCCACATAGCACCCTTAATATTGTATTTTTAAAAGATAAGTTCTAAACTTGCAGTTCTAGTGCAGTGCAGTTCACACTTTTATCAATACATAACATAGTATTTTATAGCCAACGCAGTTTTTAGCGAAGTACACATTCTCATCCAAACACTATATTCTTGCGACAAAATTGTTTATCTAGTTCACTCTTTTGCTGATGCTAACATAGTATTTTTTATAGCCAAAGTTGTTTTTATTAATGCACACATATTTACCCGAACACTCCACTCTTTTTAAGAAAATGAGTTGTGCATGCAGTTCATTCTTTCATTGACACCTTGTAGAGTGTGCATTAAAGTAGTATTAAAAAATAATACTATTATGAACAATAACAATTATAATATTATTACTACGAATCATAATAAACTTTAGTATAAAAAAACTTATGACCATGTGATGGACAATATACTATTTTATTCTAGGAAAATTACCCTAACCCCCATTTATTATCAACATTTCATTAGCACATTAATAAATTTACATTCATGTACAAACCATATTATCAGTTTTCGTCAAGATGAGTTTTTGTGATGTCCCTTAAAGTGGTCATAGTTCACAATCACATCCTTTACATCTCTAATTCTACCACTTACTAGAGAACTACTTTTCTAACTAGTGCACTAATACCTTATTGCAAATAATACGTATTTCACAATAAGTTAGCTGCATGTTCCACTGATGAATCAGCGTGTTCATCACGACATATTCCGAGTATCCACATTACTACATAGTGCACCTAATTTTATAACTAAATATTCCGGCATCTGCTCAATAGTGAAAAGTAACATTATTTGGAACCATATACTGGTAGTCATATTCTTACAGTCGAGTCATGTAAACTGAAGTTTACTCAGATTTTCTTTCCAACTTTATCAGAGAACATATCTTATTTTCAAGACTTGCTATGATGATAATATAACAAGAAAGAATAAATGCAGAATATCCACAATATTATTCCACAAAGTTACTAAGCCACATAAATATTCTGCAAGTCATATAATTATCTTCATAAAACATACTATAGTAAGATACAGAATATTTAAAACAGATTTTGTGACAAATAAAATAAACTTTTTTTTGTGGGGTTTTAGGGCTTGTGAACAGCAAGGTCATTAGAGCCCCAGAATAAACAAATGACCTATAGTCAATAATAATGTATTTTTCAATTTGATTAGTCTTCAAAGTCCTTACACAATATGAATCAAATATGGACTATTTTTTAAAAACTTTCCCTGTTTTGGGTAGGTCACAAACTTGAAGTGATCCATCATACAATTCTCGGCAACTCTGAAGTAGGAAAGCATAGTTCAACTAAAGTATTAATCAAAGATTAAGACAGATTTCTACCAGCAATATATCGGGTGATATACTCCAATGTAACAGGATCTTCAACAGTTAATCTGTGTGACTGACATTCAATTTGGGCCCGAGTTATAAGTATCCTTGCATCTGCAGTTAAACCTGTAAAGGATTACATTATCAATGTTGTTTAGTATGTAATTCACAAATTCATATAATCTTAACAGTAGATAATAATAAAATTTGCCCAATACAAACCAGCAAAAGCCATCACAACATGTTCATCTAATAGACAAATTTTCCTAACAGTTCTTTCTTCCTGTAGCTTTGCAACAGACTTTTTTTCCACACCAAGAACCACAACATCAGTACCTCGAACTCCAACCTTACAAATAAAAGAATATACATGAATTTGGAAAATATAATGTTCAAACTAGGTTGATAAAAAACGTTAAAATCATCATCTATCATACAATAAACAAATAAATATTGAATCATCATTGTAACATTTTAAGAGCAATAATCGAAATATTATCTAAAGTTACAACACATTAATGTTGAAACTTATCACTAAAAGCATTAGTTCCATGAGGAAACAATAACTAATTATTTGTGACATGACAATGCGGTTTCAAGGAATGTAAGGTTAGGTTACCGCTGTAGATCCTTTTCTCACAGCTTCCTGCGCATATTCAACCTGCAATAAATGTCCATCGGGAGAAAAAACAGTAATTGCTCTGTCATAACGAGAACTCATCGTTTCCGTGCAATAGTTTCTCACTAAAATATAGGTAACCTAGTCACAAATGCGATATGTCACTACGGCAGCAACTCTGTATCTCCGCTCCGCTCAGCGTTTTCTGCACGTTCCATGCAGGTTCTATATTACTGAAGAAGGTGACGCTCATACAGCGCTCCCACATTCTTAACAATGGAACCATTAAGAAGCGGCAAACAAACCATTGAATGGAGCTCGAAACAAATATCGGGTCCCATCATGGAATTTGTAAACTCAAACTTATAATTATACTCAGGTCTAAACCTAATGGTTATACAGCGGGGTAACTAGCACCTTGTACACCCGGACACTGTCAGGGGGCCCCTTATTTCTGGAAGTTATAGGGGGTATTCTTCATGGTTTTTAACCAGTGTGAAGAAAAAATTATTATTAAAACAAGAGAATTTAGCTACTAAAAAACAATTTTACCCAATCTAGCAATAATTAATCAACGAACTGTTTCCATAGATTTAATTTTTTACTAGATGATCATTTTACGCTATCGGCCAGTTTTCCAGGTGAGTGTATAGTTAGCATGCTATTTTAACTATGCCAGTTACAGTTGCAACTGCAGAACGGTCATTTTCGAAGCTGAAGCTCGTCAAAAATTACTTGAGAAATTCAAGACAAATTAAGTGTTTTATCCATCGAACATGTGGAAACAAATAATTTTTAATTTTATTTATTTTATGCCTTTTGGCGAGGTTCAGGTCATGAGGCCTGCTCTTCCACCTAACCGTTGGACTTGGGTAAGGGAATTAGGAAGGAGAGATGTTGGGTTGCCGGGGAACTTATGGTACCGAACAGACATTTGTCTGGAGTATGTGAGGGAAACCCCAGCTGAAAACTTCACCTAGTTCGGCCGAGCAGGGTCTACCGCTCAGCGGGATCGTGGAAGCGAAGACGCTACCACTAGACCACCGCAGTCGGTAATAGCATATTACACCAGTTAGTTAAAACGTTTTCTCAAACAAAAGTACGTCGTATGAAAATATAAATCTATCATTGGATATTTGGAACATTTACCACATTTAATATATATGCTAAGTAAATATTATTTAATAAAATGACTAAACTATTATTAAGATTTGTATTTTTTACTTCAAATTCATTAAATATATTTCTAAATTTAACTATATATCACTGAAACTATGGCGACTAAGGGGCCTCGAGCTACATTTTGCCCGGGGGGCCCGACTTGGATAGTTACGCTACTGTGGTTCTACCTCGACTCTACGCATGTGTATAAAATCTGTGTAAAAAGAAACGCATGTGTATAAAATTTGGGATAGGGAACACAATATGTAGAGGTTTTCTAATTGAAAGAACAAATAAAAATGATAAAAAACGATCCAGTTACTATCGGATATTTTGTTATCGAGCTCTGACTTCTAATAGCTGCGAAGAGCACAACAAAAATCGAAGAATGAACAGTTAACACCATTCGATTTGCCTTTTTGAATAACATATAAGTCAAAAAATTAGTTTAATGAGTGTATATTAATTTTTTAGAAACTGAAATTCTTGAAAATCCATGATATTTTTTATGGTTTTTGCTCATTCGTCGCCTTTATTATTTTTTATAAAAGNCAAAAAATTAGTTTAATGAGTGTATATTAATTTTTTAGAAACTGAAATTCTTGAAAATCCATGATATTTTTTTATGGTTTTTGCTCATTCGTCGCCTTTATTATTTTTTATAAAAGAAACTAAAAGTTCCAAAAGTAATTCTTATTCAGAGAATGATCGCTGTTGTGCTTGTGACAACATTTAACCATTTCAAGCTACAACTAGCAAAATATGAGATTAATTCTCTACAAAAGCATTGCTAGAAACGAGCAGACACATTATTAAGGAATAAAATTTATACTGTCACACGCAGGAAAATGCCATTATCACGTAGTCATTTAATTAAAACTTTTAAAACTATTTATGCAGCCATCAGCAAAATGTGATGAATAAAACATTTTTTAATAAGCCACCAGTGGTGCATAAAAACCGTGCGCGTTGTTGCCGTGCGTGTTCTGTCCACTGACTGGACTCCACACCTGAGAAAGTTGTAAAGCAAAAATGTTTTAAAAAGTGCATGATATATACACAGACATGAAATAGTTTCAGCGGTCTTAAGACACCGGTTGTCCGAAGGGGAAAACGAAGTCTCTCTCGCACATCGTATTGGGTGGGGGTACTCGAATCCCTGACTTCTGCGTAAAGTCATTACACACCTTCCCTCTTCCAAGCGAGTGTGCGATAGAGAATACAACTCCTACCATGGTGGAATAAGATAAGGTGTGCCATTACGCATCGAGGTGGAAGGGGACGTTCGTCAGCCAGTGAAATGAAAGACATATTTTGAGAGGGAAGTAAAAGGTGTTGTACAGATTTTTGTAAGATGTTTGACTGTTGTAGGCCTGAAGCGATATCCAATACGCTCGCTCCAAAAAATGTGTTGAATATGATTGGCTTGCATTGCGCATGCTCAGGACAGGTACATGTCTCATTCTACTCTGATACTTCACAGTATCATCTGTCTCATGTTATCACGGAAAACCTACAGCAGACTGCTGAATCTATGAATATACGAACACTAATCAACCTGAAAATTATAACCACTGCCTACTTCGAAAATGAACGATCCCTGTTGATGTGGGACCACGTGACGTAGGGAAAGTGTATGACCGGATAGACACAACCGGGGAACCATTTAAATTGCTGCGTATGCTGAGAACGGGGAACACTTTTAAAAAGTGTCTTTGACTCTGATGGCCAGGCTTGGGGACGAGTATTACGGAAACATGGAAACTGGTCGGTTGGTCACATGCAGCAGACGCAATAATGAGTGAAAACTGGTTAAATGACTGTTAAACCACGACTAGGACACAAGCATTTGAAGGTCCCTGCCATCCAAATAAGTGGACGTCGGTGGCTTGACATTTTTGTAAAGCAGTCTAGGTAGCGATCTGTGGTCGATAGTCGCAAAGGCCAATGGAGGTTCAGACACAAGAGCTTTGGAGAACACAATTCAGATCTAAGGATAGAGACCAGTGGGGTTAATATTACGTGGGTACATTCATCTGGACCTCCCTGCAGGGAGGTGACCTGTGATAGTAACCTAAAGCACCATTAAAGCTGTTGAATACGTGAACATTATTGCGGATCATTCGCATCCCTATATATCTGATGTCTTTCCCGCTGGTGGAGGTATCTTCGAACAGGATATCTGATACAATACTACTGAGTCGCAAGACGAGAATAGAGCTACAGTGCTTTGATGGCAAAATGTGGACCCACACGCTACTAAACGGATTTTCGGAATCTGTTGACTGAACAGTGTATGTCTCAGGTCATTTTGTCATTATCTAATATTCTTGATCTGTCATAGATAGCTCCACATTGAACGAATGCTCAATTTTCTCCGGTGTAATCAACATGGAAATCAGGCGACTTTTGTTCTAGGAGTTAGAAAGAAAGTTCACTTAGAAGACAATGGGTACCATTCCGTCATTGAATATTATTTCAACGCAGTGATTCTTGGTGGAGCATGATTGATACACAGATTATTCTATAATCTGTGGATTGATATAGGTACCGAATTATGTAAATGTTTAAATAAGTGTTGTATATGCAAAAATTGTCAAAATGGGCCAAATTTTTGCATTTTTCTTTCAAATGTAACGATGTTGCATCTCTTCTACGATAACCTTGTAATTCGGTGCCCCAAAAAATGAAAAGAAAAAGTACCTACTTATGTTCTCTATTTGCTTTTTTTTTCTTTTCAAAATTCCACCATTCTGCGCCCCGCCTACAAGATACGAAAGTAAAAAATCGGATTTAGCAACAACAAAACAACATAGTGAGAAACCTTATAACGTATTTTTTATGCGTTTTGCGTGCCAAAAATACAAAATTTGTCAAATTTTTGCAATTTTTTTCAAATTTATACCTTGTTACCCACTCCGTCTCAGCATAGTTGATATTCGGATTCAGGACCCCAATTTTCGTATAATACAAGTAAGAAACCTTTCTCGCTAGTTTTTCCTGGATCATATACTTTTTAACACCTGTTCGCAGCCACGATAGGAAGTTGATGCAAGTTTATGACCTTCGTGCACGTTCCCCACGTGACGTATCACACTTATACTACGTCAGCTATACGGTCCGATGTGTCCAGGATGTGTCTGGTACCATCTGGTAACGTGTTAATGTGTTAGTTATTTGTGACTATCCCTTGAGTTAGTTATTCTTTCTCCGATTATTATGAATATGTTAATTCTGCAGTATCAGAATTGCATTTGAATCGTAATTATGGGTGAAAAACTTCATGATGAGTGAGCTCCTCTGTTATTTATGATTAGTTTAGAAAACAGTTATATTACTATCAGTTTTAAATTGTTGATACATTCGTATTTACCAGATGTAATATTTTTTTTACGATGAAAACTTGTGTTATATTGTTTTCGTCTACCATTATACTGCTGATCATTAATCAATATAACGAACTTAAAAGTATCTTATTCTATAAGATACTCGTACACGACACTTGAAACTGTGTTTTGGTCATCCACGGGAGTTAATGATGAATCAAGAATAATACAACAAAAAATGCAGAACTNTACCATTATACTGCTGATCATTAATCAATATAACGAACTTAAAAGTATCTTATTCTATAAGATACTCGTACACGACACTTGAAACTGTCATCCACGGGAGTTAATGATGAATCAAGAATAATACAACAAAAAATGCAGAACTATATACTTGAGAAATTGTAATCTGAAAATAAAATTATCTTTATAATCAGTTCAATTATGTTTCAATTTAATGTTTTCCCAGTTCCTTTTATGCACATCATTTAGGAAATTTTGTATTTGAATAATTTTCTTGTAAAATTATTGTAAAAATAGTATTCCAATCTATTATGTGACTGTTGTGTAAGATGTATCGCTGATATTTTTCTGAAATTATTGAAAACTTTTGTTTTTTCTTTGAGTGCCCACTTCATTTCAGATCTGATCTCTGTGTATTTTTTAATAATCGTGGACATGCCAAATATTTACAAGTGGAGTTTGATGAAGCTATTGAGGATTACAGCAGAGCAATCGATTCTAACCCTAATATGAGTGTGGCTTATTACAATAGAGGGACTGTACTATATAGACTTGGTAAGAATTCTCCCATTTTAATTCATCTATATCATTACTTTGTTTCCATTGTAATTGTAATGATACGACAAATTTTGAAATGTCAAGGATTTTTTATTTGATAATATATGTGTGTATAAGTTACTTGTAATTAATGTTTTTCTGTGAACAACAAATTTGTCATGTTTGACAGCCCATAAATAGTCTCCACTTTCATGGATGTTTCCAAAGTAAGCTATAAGTTCCAAAGTTATGTAAAGTTGTTAATTCTATGTAATTAAATATTTACTCCTTTTTATGACATATTTAATCAAAAGATTAGGACAACTGTGTTTTCATGTATTGATAGTGTAATTGTATTTACTGGTTTACACTCTGGTAATTTGAATAAAACATTCGTTTTTTGTTTTGATTTCTGTAATAAATTGATTTAAAGTGTTTTTTTTTTTTTGACAGGTGATTTCATGGAAGCTTTACAAGATATGCGGAAAGCTGTTAGCCTTGACCCAACGAATCCTGAATTTCAGAGAGGATTGGAATGTTGTCTGAAATTAGCCTATAAGAACAGTTGATTAACATTCTTTTTTGTTGTTGTTATTTTATATTAATTGTTTATTCAAATATTCTAATAAGATTTGGTACCTTGTTAAACACAGCGTTTAATTGATTAAAACTTATTACATAACAAACCAAAATGTTATATAATAATTGGTGTTAATCAAATTTATTAATGTTGTTATATGAGGTGTTCACAAGCCAACCCAACTTTCTTCATCATATATCAAGCAGTATGTTTTACCAGTATTTGGTTGAACTGTGTTTTTAGTTAACTTTCTGTGAAATGTTTGCTTTATTTTCTGTTACTTCAACACAGAATTAATTTAGTTGTATGAGCTTCTAAAAACCTCACATGTGAATAGTTGATTGGTTGAAAAACTAGTATTTTTTAAAATTTTCTGTTGCATTACCTTGGCTGCGAGACAAATTTATTTATTTATTTTGGAAAATTCATCTTTAAATATCAACATTTTAAAAAGTTTTGGTTATAAATAAATAAATTTATTGTCAAAAAGCCTTGACAACTACATATAACCATGTGGAGGACAATAAACTAATTTACTCTCCGGGTGCAAACAAGGGATCATCCCATCAATTATTATATTATATCATTGTAATTAATTTCATAAAAACATGGTTAAATTAATTGAATAAATGATGAATTTACTATTCTGGAGTTGTTGGAACATTTGTAAAATGACAAAATCAGTTGCTTCTCAGACCTGAATTTTTGTCACAGTAAGCTGCCAATTAGCTACTGAGACATGAATTATATGTCCAATTTTATAAGACTTGTGATTCATCAAAGATTCTTGCATAAGCTAATATTTTTGTTTATTTATTTGAATTTCTACAAATATGGATTGTTTGGATGGACTATCAAGTTATTTATGTGAGAGGGACCACGGGAAAAATGTAAATATTTAAATAGGAAGAAAACGTTTTGTGGGAAAGGAAAAATTATGTTGAGCAGTTGCAGATCCATGGTGGAAAATGGAAATAATTTAGGTTTCCTCCACAGGAAATTTTAACTGTATAATGTTGGCGATGCACTGATGCTCTGAGTAAAGATAGAGTTGCTGGACTAGCAAATGTGCAGTGTCTAGGGGAACAATTATTATAATTTTATAATCTTTAAACTACTTTTTTCCCAGGAAACATTCTTTACATTATTATTAAGTAACTTAATGTCTAAAAACAGTTAGTGGGGGTGGGTACAGAGGAAGTGCACACAACCAACCCGAGTACAGATACATAACCATTATGAATTAAAAGACAAAAAAGAAAAGCATACATTAAAATTATTTAATATTTTCATCAACTATCTTTAAGTACTACATTTATGGCATTTATTAAATTAAGAAAAACGATGTTGCCTTGCAGTAATAATTCATTTATCAAGCTAAAGTTTTTTGGACCCCATTGGAGTTATCAGTAGAAAAAAAATTAAACACAAGAACTTTGCAATAAATCATATGAGACCAGCGCTCCAAGTTAGTCAAATCTCGGAGATGTAAGACTGTTTTCTTTATTATTATTCTAATTGTTTGAAGACAATAATATAAGTAATAACGAAGAAAAAACGTATTTTAATTTGTATCTGTCATGTGGTACATCCCACTCGTGGGCTTCCGCGGCCGGAGTCAGATGAGTCTTGGCTTTTCGGGTATCACTGACGCGGCAATACTCGGAAAGTCAAGTCTCAAATGTATTAATTTTACAGACATTTTAGCAAGAAATGATTTTTCTTCATTTTCGAAATGGGTGAATAAATCGAAAAAAGTAGTACCGTGCACAGATCTATCGAGACCACTGACTAAGCGGGCGCGAGCGTGGGCTAAGAGTCGAGAAGTCACCTTGAGTGTATCAAAAAGCCGTCAGACTCATTGCATTCGCGTGAACCAAGAAATGACAATAGATACCCACCCCTATCTTCAGATGGCCACGCGACAGACGCTCGTTCTAAAATACAGTGTTTCCTTGTTCTTTCGCACTCTTCAGTGTTTATTGTTTTGCTTCCAGTGTTTTTGTTAGCTGTCCATGATCAAGGTAGGTGCTCAATTTTGTATCTCGTCTTTCCCATGTATCGTCGTCAGTTGGAAGTCTGAGTGCTTTTATAGTGCTTTATCCGATTTACTCGAAATTAATAATTTTTTTTTATTGTGTTGACAATAGATTTTGCGTTTTATCGAAGTCATTCCTAATAACAAACTTTGTACAAGAAGGCCTACATTGGAATGATTACACAATGCATCAATTTACCATTAAAATCAAAATAATTAGTCATATGGAAGTGGATCTTAGGAATCGAACTCTGAGAAAGTGTCAAGTGTTACTGCGTGTGGTTTAAAGACAGATCGTAGAAGTAAAATAAAATCGATCGCGTGATTTTGACGTAAATATCGGTTTTAGGTGTCTCTGATACTGTAAAAGTGATTTATAAATTGATGTCCGTCTATCTGTGAGCACCGTTTCTGGCCAAACGGATGAGTCAATTTCATTTATATTTCATATTTAGCGTAGTAAATGTTTGTTGTTGATGCACGAAAACTAAAATGAATGATGAAATTCTGATAAAATCGATGCAAGACTCTCTTCAGGTGCAATATACCATGATTGTGCCCAATGGCGACGATTAGGGGGAGGGGGCAGCCGCCCCTCTCTTTTTAAGGAAATATAAGAATTTCATTGTAACCGTCTCTGGGAATTATAAAAACATTACACCATCCTTGATGTGATAATCACCAATTGTCTTTTCTTTGATTTATTTCATTATTTAAATCACGCGTAGTGGAAATATGCAGAAAATGTCANATATTTTTTTTGCCCCCCCCCCCTTTTGATTCCCAATCGCCGCTACTGCTTGTGCCTAAAATGAACTTAGATATGTTTACGTACATACGTAAATGTTTTCGTGGCATTTATTATGCTATTTATGAGGGTAAGATATCGCCAAACGCCTTGAAATGAGATTTGTTATTATTAAATTTCCAAATATAATAATGTTCAGGTTGCTGAAACCCTGAGAAAAAAGTTCGTTTTAGATACGATTTAAGAATGTATTATTCACGTAAGTCGAGTGTTTTCCCAAATTAACCAGATACTCGTGTTTTCAATAAAATGAATGTTTTTAAGACATCTCTCAATTGTATGGTTTTATGGATACTTTAGAAATTTGTCGACTCGTAAAAATTTTTACAATCTGAATCGAGTTTGATATAGAAACTATTTTCTGTAACACTACAGCGAGTTCATGATAAACATTTCATGCACTAAATAATTTATTTAATCAGTTTTGTAGGTGAATTATTTAAATGGGTTAATTTGTTTGTGAAATTGTATAAATATTTTTTTCTGTATGAAGTTAATTTTGCATACTCCAGATAACTATAAGAGATAGTAAATGACATGTTTTTAAAAGTATGAGACAAAGTATGTGAAATGGTTTGCACCACTAGTTTCAATGAGTTATGGTAATAATGGTAGAAAGCTGTAACATATTTCTAAATTTTTGGAATATGATTTGGTGAGTCANTTTTTTTTTTTTGGGGGGGGGGTCTTACAAATTTTGGGGATAGGGAATCTGCATCATGGGGATAGGGGTAGATACCCCTGAAATATTCCAAACATTGTTGCAACGAAGTCGCGTAGTGGGCAAATTCTAGTCCTTTCTTGTATAATCCCTCATGTGGAATGTGACTGTTGATTCGTTAACAAAATTAATCACGGATATTTTATTCTAGTAATTTCAGGTTCTCAAACGTATAAATCCTCACATTTACCATTTCTTATATTTCGAAATTTGCATATTTAAGTCAGTTTGAATTTACATCGACTCACAGCGGAAAATATAAAAGTAAACCTGGTATTTAGAGATTTAGGTACACTCAATTTCGGACTTTTTTAGTTGCATAGAACAATTGTAAAAGATGTGAAGAACACCATAAATTTATTTATTCTTGAAAAAGACATTTTCCCTCCATATCGTTTATACGATCCATTAATACAATGATATATTGGACATGTTTGGCAAACGTAATTATTAGACATGTAATTAATACCAAAAAAATTACTCAAGTCGTCACTGATGGTCCTATCTTAACTCTTTACCTTTACTTTTCTCGTACATTCTTTACCACCTGTTATCTCTGTTTCATTAGGTATAAAACCATTCTTCGATACCAATCGTGTATAAATGTCCACATTCGGTTCGATAAAAGACGTTTCCCAAACATTGGTAATGCGTACTAACTGCGTAGATGTGCCTGGTCCTGGCCTGGTCGAAACGGGCTGGAGGTTGCTGGAGGCTTTGGTTTATAGTCTGTGCTGGAGGCTTTGGAATGCGTTGGGAACAGCACTCCAGCCGTTCCATAGAGGCTCATTCCGTGCATAAGGTTACACGTGTCATGAATTTAATTGTTTTGAATTATACTTTGGATGATTTGATAGTGAGTAACAAATAGAAGAAAGAAGACGTAAATGTTGGTGATAATATCGCACTACATTTCACCGGGAAATTTACTTTTTCTTGAGACGTTCATGTAAAAATACAAATCTTTTATACACCCGTATTCCTAACTCGTTGAACCATAGTTATGTGGTGTATAAATTTTAGTACTGCGAATAAGAATCGAAGTGGTTAAATGAAAACTCCCTGATTGGGTAGTCGATGGTGTTGCAGGTTATGTCACATTTGAAGTGTCACACGTCACCTTATAATGTCTGTCTCAAATGCTAAGGACATGTACAACGTTTCTTTGTCAAGAATTGCGAATTTGAGAATAGATGATACACCTCAAAATATGCTACCTTCCAATTCTCAGAGTAGTGCCCAAAATCAACTTCATTATGGACCTCATGATAGAGAAAATGATTCATCTTCAAGTGGGTTAGGGAATTCAGTACGAAGACATGATAATAATGGGAACAATACAAGCATTTCAATTTCTCTTACTCAAGCTGTCCCTCTGACATTGAATCATTCCAGTCATCCCGTGTATAACTGGCAAGCAACAAAGACTACTGTTAAAGAACGATTTGCATTCATGTTCAATAATGAAATTTTGAGTGATGTTCATTTCCTAGTTGGTCGGGATTCACATCAACAAAGAATTCCTGCTCACAAGTTTGTGTTGTCTGTTGGAAGTGCAGTATTTGATGCTATGTTTAATGGTACATTAGCAACACAGTCGGAGGAAATTGAGTTGCCAGATGTTGAACCAGCAGCTTTTCTTGCTCTGTTAAGGTATGAATTGTTAAGTATTTCTATCCTTCAAATTTCAATGTACATAATTCAATTTTTGAAAATTTACTCCCTAGGTTTTTGTACTCTGATGAAGTACAAATAGGACCTGAGACTGTAATGACTACTTTATATACTGCAAAAAAATATGCAGTACCTGCTTTAGAAAAGCATTGTGTTGATTTCCTCAAGAGTAATTTAAGCAGTGATAATGCATTCATGCTCTTAACTCAAGCTAGACTCTTTGATGAACCCCAACTTGCAGCTTTATGTCTTGAAATGATTGATAAAAATACCCAAGAAGCACTGAATGCTGATGGGTTTACAGATATTGATATTGATACATTGACAGCTGTGCTTGAACGTGATACCTTGAGAATACGAGAAGCTAAACTTTTTCAAGCTGTAGTAAGGTAGGTGCTAAATCATGATATAATATTAACGTTAAATATTTGATAAATATTGGTGACATGATGGGATTTTGTGAAATATTTGCAGGTGGTCTGAAGCTGAATGTTCGAGACAACAATTAACAATTTCACCAGAAAATAAGCGATCTGTATTGAGCCGAGCTCTTAATCTTATAAGATTCCCTTTAATGTCTGTGGAAGAATTTGCTGTAGGAGCAGCTCAATCAAGCATTCTAACTGATCGGGAAGTTGTATCTCTGTTTTTGTATTTCACTGTCAATCCTAAACCTGTTGTGGCTTTTTTAGAGTCTCCTCGGTGTTGTATGACTGGAAAAGAGCAAACTGTTAATAGATTTAAACAAATAGAAAGCCGATGGGGTTATAGTGGAACATGTGACAGGATCCGGTAATGAACAAAAAGAGGCAAAATTTGTTTTGTTAATTTAAAATGTAGTGTTGATTATGTTATTAAAATATATTGTTTCAGTTTTACCACCGATCGACGTATATTTGTTGTTGGTTTTGGTCTGTATGGTTCTATTCATGGGCCTACTGAGTATGATGTTCACTTGCAAGTAATCCACACTGCATCTGGTAAAGTGTGTGGTTCCAATAACACAACTTTTAGTTGTGATGGATCTAGTTACACTTTTAGAGTTATGTTTAAAGAACCAGTAGAAATTCTACCAAATACCAGTTACACAGCTTCAGTCACATTGAAGGTAAACATATTTTATATTTGACGTTCAACAAAATGTCATAGTTTAAAATTAAGTTAAAGCTATAATAAATTGCATTAAGTATGTGTCATATTCTTTGTAGTTAAGCACCTTAGTTAAACATTTTTGGAACATTTTCATCTTACTATAGATACGTCTTAAAATGGCTTAATATGTTAGAAAGTGGAATGAAATTTACTTCAGAAATTGAAATTAACAACCAGTAAAACTTTTTGGGATTAAATAATTAGAATTGGATGTAATTTGGAATATTTAGGAAAATTATGCATGTGCATAAAAAGATGCTGCAAATATTCTCAAACGTAAATTAGGTAAATTGAGTGAAGTTGTCATCCAACATGCTTACTAGAAACTTCACTGCTTGAAATTCCTGAAGATAACATGTAGTAGAAGTAGTTGTGCCTTTTTTTATCTAAAATTTAACCTAACCAGTTTCATTTCAATGCTTCTCAAAAATTCATTTTGTATTTGTTGTAGTGTCAACTCTAAAAATGATTTATAAATGATAATTGGTTTTGTGGTGGATTATCTTTTCTTCTTCTCTGTTTAGGGGCCTGATTCTCATTATGGTACCAAAGGACTACAAAAGCTTGTGTTAGATTGCCCTAGTGGTGGAAAAGTTACTTTCCAATTCTCATACGCTGCTGGTAATAATAATGGTACTTCTGTTGAAGATGGCCAAATACCAGAAATAATTTTTTACACTTAGATATTTCATTGAGAAGAAAACTATCTTTAGATGTTACCTTACGGTCTAGCATGTTTCTGTTGATTTTGTAAATTGTTAGGTTTGTACTGCCATGATATTCAATATTATTACAGAATTTCTTTTTATTTAAAGCTGTCAAAATTAATATAAATGCATATTGACTTAAAATGATGCTTGAGTAAACTTTTTAGTGCAATGCTAGAAATAAAAAAATGGGGAAATTATTGCATGAATTTTTAGGACATAAAATGTTGTGAGAAATATACAAATAAATTGTCCACCAAGCAAAGGAAAGAATTACTATTGAAGATGGATCAAATTGAGCGATTTTTGTAACTCCTCTCAAGATGCTTCAATATCTAATTTGCAAAAAATATCCCTTTTGTTTTAGAGGACAAACTAATGATCAATCTGTTTACCTATAAATTGTCAATAATTCTACTAACTTACATTCCCCTGAAACACTGAGGATCGCCAATTCCTTTCCTAAAATTTGTGACTGGATGGAAACAAGATATAAGTCTTAAAATAATATTTCAAAAACACAATTATACATAAGCATCCCAAGTTTAATTTTTTTATACATTAACAAACAGTAGCGTAGGCAGGTGGGGGCAGTCTGGCCTGGGCTGCCACCTGTGAGAGGCCTCTGAATGAGTCAGAAAAAATTAAACTTGTAAATTTGAACACAAATATACTGTAAAACTATTTATCATCATAACTAATTTTTATTTTACAGTTATACAAAGTAATTTTCAAATTTCAATTTTTTAAAATACACTGATGCAGATAGTAAGCATGTTGCTGAGCAAATAGCTTTGTTAGTAATTTGAAGTATGTTATTTGTTAACACACGAAGTTATGACAACAAATTGCAAAATGATAAATACATTTTAATTGTGGTAGTTTAGCTCATTTTTTAAAATCTTTCCAGAAAGTAGAGGGAAAAGGTTCCTAACAGCAATTTCTTTCCATACCTTCACGTAAGTTTGTGTTTCATTTTCAGACAAATCTTATTTACTAAGTAGTCTTTCTCATGCTGGACTACTGACCTCCTTTGGGAATCTCTCAACATGCTTGATTAAACTACACTCACCAGTTTAAACACTTTCCTGTAGTTTGTGAGCCAAGAGTTCAACATAAATTTTACATCACCAGTACGCAGTCCAAAGTCAAGATTTCAACCAAGTTGTTCCTTCATTGCCCAGCAATTGACACCTTTCATCTCTGAAATTTCAGATCCACTTATCTTAACACATTTTTCTATGGTTCCTTATTTTCAGAAAAAACCTATGCAGGACTATTATACAACAAATTTTACTTTCTCAATGATTCTCAGATACATCAGGACAAATATCCTGTCTTGAGCAGCTTTAACATTTGAAGTTATCACATTCATTGGTGGCTGAACTTTAAAGAGTTCTTGGGTGCAGCGCGCTCAAAAACAAAATTTTATTGTTATTTGGGAGTAATTTTCCACCAAATTACTTCAAAATTTTTATGTAGGCATCAGTACAATGATAACATTGGAAAATCATTATTGAAGTTTGGAGCTCTGGAATTGAAACTGTTTCAAGAACCCCAACCATTCTGCAGTGGTTCATTCTAGCAGACAGACGGAACTGTCTCACCCAATACGTTTCATTTTGTTTTAACATACTTTTCAGTGTTGTAGTATTCATATCCCTTTTTTCATAATTTGCTAAGAGAACTTCTGTCCTTTATGCTATTATGAAGACCTCCATTACTCATTGGAAGTCATATAAACAGTACAAAACACTCCCTTACCAGGAGCCAAAACAAATTAAACCATGTGAAGCCAAATAAAGAAAACCCAACCAAATAATCAGTGTTATGAGAATTTTTTTCATATATGGTTTAGCCATGTATGGACATTACCTCTTCTAATCCTTTTAGACAATTAAATACATAGTTGAACAAATCCATTTTCATGTATTTATTTGATACAAAAGCTTTTACATACCACAAATATTTTTGACTTGACATAGAAATTTAACCATAAATTATTACAAGTCATACTAAAAAAAACTCAATAAAACCCTTCATCTTCTTCATACATGTCATATCCACCGGAGTCTCGCAAGACATCTGCCAACATATTCCTTGGAATTTCTGAGCCCCGAACATGAATAGCATAACAAGCATTTTCCATTTTGTTGAGACTTTGTCGAAGAGTGAATAATTTCCTTGAGAATTCCTTGGGACCTAAATTACCAACTCTTAAAAATCCCTTGAAGATTTCTTTCACAAATGTGCAAGTTTGCTTACATACTTCCAAGTTTCCAGAACCCACATTGTTAATACAGTTTCTCATTAACTCTCCAGTTAAATCAGCAACTCCCAAAACATACTCAGAAGGTGGAATAAGCACACTTAAAGTTCTATCACAGGCTTGATTGTGAACAGGAACTAACTCGTCACAATTTTCTCCAGTTTTGTTCGACTCTTCACTGTCATCAGAGCTTTTAATATCAAAAGCAAGCATCTTTTCAACAACATTCCACCCTTGCAAGTTATTGTGCATTAGGTAATGGTAAAATGTTAAAGCTTCAGTAAATTCCTGCAGTCCAGATGAATATGCACGTAAGAACTGGTAGGGATCTTCACCCTCCAACTCGACACTAATGCTGCGAAACAAGGTAGAGACCAACTTGTTTAATCTAGTTTCAGCTTCATTGAGTACTTCATTTCGTTTCTTACTTGAGTCCAAAGAATGCAGAACAAATATAATTCTTTTGCTCTCTATTGTAATATCACGACTAAGTTTCACAATTCTCTCCAACTTATCATGTTTCAAGTCCAATTCATGAGCGTACTCTGAGAAGCATCTAAGAGTCTCAGAATCCACATCTTGTCCACTATCGTCGTTACTCTTGCTTCTGAATCCCTCACGTCGGCGATCAGGACGATTTCGAGGTCTCTGAGGTTTCATAGTTCTCTTTAAGTGACAAAATGTGTTTCACTACTGTGTAGACAAATAAACTGTAAGGATATCAAATTACTAACGTATCCAATACATTGATGTATCCTGCAATAACAGCAGTAAAAACTAGTACTGAACTGCTGTTCTGTGATCTTCCCACACTGTGAATCACACGCTATTGAACTGTCGGGTAAGCAAAAAAGGAGACAGCAAATAAAACGGTCTCAACGCAAACTAGGGCAAAATTATTTATACGATTACCACCACATAAAATACGAATAGCTATGTACTATGGAAATAACTCGTTGTGAATATTTCATCACTGAATCCTACTCGTACAATCCAATTCATTTGCAGTGTTACCACCACTAGCGTAGTCATCTGTGGTCTGCCTGGGATTATCACCCAGAAAAAATTCGACCACATTCTTTGGATTTGATACGATTTTGCCATCGTCTAATAGGGAAATGTTTTCTTGGTGATTTTCTGAAGAGGATGTGTAATTTTTTGTAATATTCTACAAGGGTTTTGTCCGGTTGTTCGATTTTAGTATATGTATTTCATTCTACATCACTTTTCTAAGTATTTACGGAAATAATCATGAAATCCGGGCGGTTGGTTATTGATTTTGAAAGGTTATATAAATGACGTTTGTTTGTGAAGAAATTCTGATCCCTTATATTATCCATATATTGCGATTACTTTAACTAACTTGCGTTTTAAAGGGAAGCAAGAGTTGTAATACTTCAAGAATATTGAAAAAATACGTCGAATTTAAAGATGGTGTTTCCACAATTATACACACCATCCCACGTTACCTGATGTGAAAAGTTTTTAAAAATTGTTAAATTATTTTGGTTTAACTGTCTAGTAATCTTGTAGAGGATTTTACGTGGTTTTAATTTACCTTAAATGGTAAATATTTGGGCAAAGTGATCGCTGTATTCCGCGTTAAATACTCGAGAAGTCTATTGTTGACAATCTGGTCTAGCAATGCATGAGATGAACAAGAGAGGCAAGTTGGGTGAATTTTCGTAATAACAAGATTGAAGGAACTGATTAGATTGGGATTGAACAGATTCTTGGGATTGAGCGCGGAACCCGATTCACTGAGAAAATATATATTGAAATCGCCACAGAAAACAATAAATTTCGTATATTTGTGTTAGACGTTTTAATACAATTTCGAAATTCAGAAAAAAATTCAAGATCTGATAGAGGTCTGTAAGTACACAAAACTACAATGCCATAAGAGATCTAATGACCTCGATGTCGGTAAGCCGTTAAGTCCCAATAAAAAAAATACAATGCCATTACCGGTCAAATGAACTGCAGAGAGTTCGAAAATACCATCCAAGCAGAATTATTTGTAACCTAAGAGTGGGGAGGATAAAATGTAATTTCTAACGTAGATACATGTACCGCCGTGATGATTAACTTTGAAATTTTGTCAACAGTAAAAGCTGATTTAAGAATAATTTGGTATAAAAGTACTTTTGATATCATTACCAGAAAGCCAGTGCTCTGTTAGGCATAACGAATCGAATGGACAGTCTAGTAAAATAATTTTAATATCTGTTACTTTGTTGGAAAGCGACTAAACATTACGTTGAAAGATATTTATTTTATTTTCTCGAGGGTCGCAATTGAATTCAGATGGTTGAGGACAATTTAAATTTAATTAACATCTTCGAGCAACATCGAACTCTCAACCGCAAGTAATAACCGTGATAGGGGATGGAAGGAGTCGTGTATGGGGCAGATGAAACAGGCTTGGGTGGGAGAGGTGAGATTTGGGGCGGAGACAGGTCAGGGACTGGTGAAAAGATGGGAGTGGGAAATGATGGAGAAAGGGACGAGGTAGCAATACGGGTGGGCTGTGGTGTAGGTACGGGTGGAGGAAGTGAGGTAAGGTATGTTACTAAGAGCACAGATAGTTCACTCCCATAAGTCCAATGGTTACCTTAGATGCACCCCTGCGCGCCACGGGGAAAGACCAGAACTATTGCGCTCAACATCCCTCCCTTTTCCTCTTTTTACATCGCATAATTTTCATCGAGTACCCGCTGCCATATTCTGCTGAAGCCTACAAACAATTAACCTGCAATGGAAATTCAGAACCAGCAATTCTAAATGCGTGATTCGAACTAAAACACCCACAAATCAACACCAAGCAGAGCTTGAGTAGCTTCAATTAGTCGCAGTCGCCACATGAAGACCATGTGCTTGCCGCCAACGTCAGCACACACTACGCGAGCAACCAGTTGAACGGGTGGTGAGGGCTAGTTCGGCTCCTTGCTAGTGGAGCGCTGCTAGAGTGATCCATCTGTACCTAATATAATCTGCGACTACGAGAGAAGCGAAGTGGTGTTTCCCAGACGGTCTCATGTGCAGACCGTGCCGGATAAAGTTCTTGGCAGAAAGGTGGGTTTGTAGATCAACAAATGTGATGTCTTTGTCTACCAGGTGCGATGTTTACGATGTCAATTTCGTTGTTCAAGTGTGGCATGTCGTAGCATGGTGGAATCCTAGAAAGTATATTGTCAGTGCGTTGGGTGTTAGTGGGTTGGTTTTAATAAATGTTCACTAGGGTTGAATTGACCCCCCAGATGTCATTCTG
>NNCF01130243.1:25684-49655 GCA_002313205.1 Laupala kohalensis | reverse complement strand
GTCATTCTGCCCACCAATAAGTATTACGGGCCCCGCGAGTCTTTCTTCATGTGGGTCCAGCTCTCTGATAACTTCAGCCAAACGAGCGTTTGGCTTAAAGAAACCGGCCACAGAGAAGTGGTTGGGAACAATTCCGCTCATAAAGGGACTTTTGGCGGCCATACGAATCAGTTAGAATTAGAACGCTAGATTTTAGCGTGGAAGTGTTGTCTTTAAGCGTATTAAGCAGTACAATTTTACGAGTTTTTGGGCGGCTGTAACCATAATATAGATTCAGCGGTCTTATGTACCGGTTGTCCGAAGGGGAAAACTAAGTTAGATGTGTCTGTCTCTCGCACATTGGTTGGGGAACGAAATTCCTCTCTGTCTGCTGCGCTAGGTCATGGAGCACCTTCCCTCCTCCGAGCGGGTTTGCGAGAGAGGGCGACACATCATAGCATCTCCTGTTATCACGGACAACTGAGAGCAAAAACCACCGAGTCTATTTTATATTTAAGTCTATGGTTTCAGCACTCCTACCCAATGTATGCCACGACCTGGAAATTAAAATAAATTTCATATTTCCCAAATATGTATGAAATTTAGTTTAAAAATGCCTTGATTCTGCCTCTTCCCACTCATAATATACGCTCTTAAAGTAGCGTTATCCAATTTATCTTAGACTGCTGGTCACTTTAGATTGATCGGGCAGAAACTGGTTGGGGTTTGGCAAAATGTTACCCGATGAATAAAAATAATGGGTCATAATTATTTATTTATTTGTAACATGTTTTGATTCTCATCATCAAATTTTTATTATTTCAAGATGCATAAATTATGTAGTATACTTTTTTATAGTATTTAGTATTCATAGTATTATAATAAAATATTTCAATATTGTAATGCATAATGAGGTAATTCCAAACACAATGTTCTATTTTCTCTCACCATATGCCACATCAAATATTAATTCTGACAGCAAAGATGTGCCCTCCGATGTTCCATGAAAAATTTGGTTCGTAATTTAAATCACAGGCCATAAAAAACGTTTTGCAAGCCACATCCATTGGGCAGCGGTTCTGAATTAAATGATCATGTTCATAATCTTTCCTACACATGTATTGTGAGCTATCTTCTTATTCTCTTTAGATGTTTACTAAAGTTCTGTTATAAATCAGTGTCCTTCTATAAATTCAATCAGTCTTTTTGTCACAACAATTATTATCATCATTTCCAATGTACTCGTTTATCTTCCTGTAATACTTTTCTCCCAGCATATTTCACATCCTGCTATTAATTAATGAATTAATTAAAACTTTGCCATTCCTCCCTTTTTCAAAAGTTCTATTCCTTTTCTAACTATGTGCCCATCTTTATTATCTCTTGATATCCCATCTTCGTTTCACAGAGACAGCTCCTGTTATTAGCTCTCAGACCTCTGAAGATTTTGTCCAGTAACATCCCAACAACTGCATTATTCAACAAAGTCTTTTCACTCTTCTCAATATGATCAGATTCAGATGTAGTATTTCTGGCAGATGCTAGTGTTTCAAGTTTTCCTCAAGAAGTACTCCTCGAGGACAAACCAAAACAATAGGTCAATGAGAATAGTCGAAGCTATGCTCATTGTTGAAGTTGTTTTTTCAGCAAAGTGTAAAATTTTATAACTGGGTGAAACACAACTTGATTCTTTACTTGAGAAAACACTTTCATTTGAAAATAACAACTTGGGGAAACATGAAGGATTGAACAGTTTTGCAAGTTCAATTATCAGTTTGTTATACCTGAGAAGTAAATAAATAATTCATCAAAAAAGCAGCAATATAAATTCTTCTCTTGACCATACCCAGTTTTTTTGTAAGGTCTTGACCATTTAGGAAGCTAAGATAAATTTTTTCATCTTGCTACAGAAATCAGACACAAACTACATACAAAGGTTCTAGAGACTGGAGTTAGCAGATTTATTTCTTATTTCATAGTCTACAAATATTTTCTGAATTCTCGATATATAGTGCCTACCACTAACATTGCTGATATTCTTAAGTATGAGCTGATGCTCTTATGTTGGTATATTTGAAACAAAAGTGTCCAGCATTTTCTTCTTTCTTCCAAAAATATATGAACTCCACTTTAATGCACAATGTGTATAAGTTAGAAATTAAAGCTATAACATAACGCAACACTACACAACACAACACTTCCCGGTCCATTTCTGCCACTTTATTGTTACTTAAAGGTTTTGGTGTGTTCATTTATGGTTTCCTGCGATTCATATTACACAGAAAAGGTTCTAAGTACCAGAAACATAATTTTTAGGAGAGACAATACACTATAAACAAATAATGAATACTTACAACCTTTAACGGACAAACACTATGTGTATTTCGTATTTAATTCGATTATATTATGGGCATTAATTGTAGTAGAATTTATGTAATATAAACCTTCATGTATAATGAATAGACAATATGCAATAAAAGAGTTTCACAAAGAATATCATCCTTATAAAACATTATGATATACATCATAATAATCTTGATTTATATCTTTTTTTTATTTCTTTAAATGGTTGAGAATATGAAGGGAAAAGAAGAGAGGAAAACTCAATCAAAAGAATTGAAATTCAAACTTTACTGTGATATGTACACAACACTCAAACCAAACAAGGAAAAAAAAATTTCTCTTTTCGGTACTTGGAACTTTTTCAATTAACATGCCTCAATTATTCACTCATCTCTATTTTCAGTTCACACCTGATAACTTAACAACTGACAACTAATATTTACTTTATGTATTTCTCAAAAATTTCATTGTCTATTATTTTGATTACTGATACTTTCACCTCTCCTTGAATATTTTTGTAGTTTTATTTGGTTTCAATTGGTTTACTTTACATTTTCCTAGTATTGATGAAATTTGCTATGCAAACAAAAAAGCTTTCTGCTTAAATTATCTTTTTGTTAAAAATTCTCTCAATTTTCTTAAAAAGTATTGAATACGTTTGTGAATTTGCAACCCAAATAAATATACAACTATTTAATTTTTTTAAACAAATTGAGCAGCCCTTGCCAAAAGCTTGTTTTAGAAATTTGCACCAATACAATATGAGAGGGAAAAAGGAACAGAACAATTTTTACAACCACTTATTTGTAGAAAAACAACTTCTATTTCACAAAAGGCTACAGATGTTTTTAATTCAAACAATGAGTAAAGAACATTAGTCATGAGGAAAAAAAAGTTGTCTAACATCTTCCTTCCCTTATTATGTTTTTACTAATTCTCTACCAGAAACAACGAAAAGGTAAGTTAAAAAACACACTTCCCAGCAGTAATAGAATAATTAAAAAAATAAATGTCCAAAATAAAAAATTTTCATTTAACAGTACAGGACAGGAAAAGGATGATGCTTAGAAGTTAATACACTTCAATATTTCTTATCATTAATCATTTCATATTTCACGACTTCTTTCTTTACTGTTCTAGGATGTTATATGAAAACATACATCATAAATGTGTTCCCTCACAACCTCTTCTTTTCTGGAAAACCAAAAGAATCTCATAATCAATTCCACAAAGAAAGTATGACTTCTTTAACTTGTTGAATTTTAATATTTATACATAAAACACTTACACTTCAATTGCAGCAGAGTACTCTCTTACTACCCCATAAATGGTATGGTTTCTTCTTCTTCACTGATTATAATGAATCACACAATGATATAATAAACTTTCCTTTTGTCTCAAACACACCACAAAGTTAGAAGACAAAACTTGCTATTTTTAATGATAGTTTCTTGTTTCTTGACATTGATGTCTGTAAGTTTTTATTTCTTGATATTTGTTCTAATTCTAATTAGAACCACAACACATCCACAAAATAAAATATATGTTTTGTGCCTTTGGGAAAGAATCTGAAATCAGTCTTATAATCACAATATGAAAAAAGGGCAAAAAAGCAAAAACTTGCCATGTTATTAAATAATCAATGAGAAAATTATGAGACTGTCATTGATTAAAGAGATGAATGTTAAATCATTGATTTAAAGGTTGAATAGGACAATGGGAGGTCACAGGCTACTAATAATAATAATTATAATTCCTCTATTTTGCCAAGACAAGAAATCCAGAAAGACTATTGAAGCAGGAGACAAAATTGTCACATACTTTGAAAATATTTCAAAGAGATGTAATTATTCTATATATTGAACTTAATTAGTTCAAATAACAGAAAAATCTAGGACTAATAGAAGTTCTATTGTCAATCTACCAAGATAATTTTCCATAAAAATATATATGGAATAGGTGATTGATTGTTGGCGTAATTAAAAATTAAATTAAGTTGTGTTGTCTCACCAACCATTTGTTTATTGATAGAGTCGACTTTCGACTGCATAGCGGTCATCTTCTGTATTCTAAAAAGAAAATTAATATGTACAAATAGAGATAAATTACACAGAAAATAAACACAATAACATTAAAGGGACACAAGGCGAGTAAATTGATCACACTAACCTTCCTCGAACAAGGAAAAGTGGCAAATTTCGGCAAGGAATTTTTCAAATTTTCCATTGCTATGTCTTGCTCTCCACCACTGTTCCTAGAATTCTTCCTCCACCACCCCTCACCACCACACCCTTCAGAGGTCTTTGCCTACTTAAGGGACCTTCCATCATCTGCTGGGCACATTTGCCACTTTTCCTTGTCCAGAGGAAGGTTAGAATGGTCAATTTACTCGCCTTATATCCCTTTAATGTTATTGTGTTTATTTTCTGTTTATTTCTGTGGAATTTATCTTTATTTGTATATATTAATTTTCATTTCAGAATACTGAAGATGACCGCTATGCGGTCAGAAGTCGACTCTATCAATCAACATATGGTTGGTGTGACTACACAATTTAATTTCCTTAAAATTAAAAAACAAGAGCACCTCCAGTAAAACAACCTCAATGATGGCCCCTTAGTAATTACTTTCAACTTCATTCCAAATGGAGAACTTACATAAAACAATTTAAGAAATATTTAGAGACAGGAAATTTAAGACTAACAATAAATTGAAGGCAGAGTTTTACTAAATAAAATGTCAATATTCATTAGTGTCAGGTATATTTTGTGATAAAATGCCAATATTGTGTTGCAAACTCATTTTAAGAAGCAAAATAATGGCAATTGAACATACTTCTTACAATAAACAACAGATAATAAACAAAGTTTAGGAATATTTTATTCACAAAAGGAGAGAAAATATGAATCAGGTATTAAAATATAAATAAGTTATATCTTATCAATACTAAAGAGAATATTATATCTTATAAATATGAAATAGAAAATTATCTCAATATCACATGCTTACATTTATGCAAATAAAGAAAGTCAATTAGGAACACCAGCACCTTCATCATCAGTTTCAGTAGGTGAAACGCGAATTGCTTGATACCATTGATTAGTTAAATCATTCATTTGACTCTTGCAATCTTTAAGTTCCTAAATAAAAAGAATATAACATTAATACCAATATTGTTCATAACCTCTTCAATAATAGTAGAATGAAGAAATAATATGACTTCATGCAGACAAGTTTATTACAATATTTAAAAAGATTTAAATCACGCTAGTCTGTGAACCTAACTGTGCATGTTGATAACAAAATTGTTTGAGTCATGTTTATGTAATTGCCACTAGTCTCTAGACATGAGACGAAACGTCGTGACTTTTTAAGTTTGTAAGTTATAATATGTTTTTTACTCAATTGTTTTTAACAATTCTTGAACTCCAATGTATAAATTTTAAATGTTATTGATGCTCATAGTGAGGTTCACACACTAGTGTTTTAAATTTTTTTATATCTTGTAACAATCTTGTCCGATATAAGGTCATTTTATTTTTTTCATTAATGAAAATAATTTTCATTATGGGATAGAACAATTTTCTTTTAAATTTAAAGATACCCAAGAAAGCAAAAGATATTCATGATGTAATTACCTGTTGCGTGAATCTACGAGTAAAAAATGGAATGAAGTATTTAATATCAATTTTGGCAAATCCTTTAATCCTCGACTGAATAAAATTAACCTCCATTTCCTCTTCTGTAAATTCAGAAAGATGTTCTGAGTCTATAGTTTGACCCTAAAACAAAGTAGAGTCAAAAGAGTAGCAACCTTTCTTTTATCTAATGCTCATTGAAATGAAAAAAGTATAACAAATTACCCATTCTCGGGTTTTACTCAGTGTAATTTCTTTGTCACGTCGTCTCCTACGACTTCGCTGCTTCCTATCAGCTTGCAAGAACTAGGGAAAAAATATAGATATTAATACAACTTTGCAAATATTAAAAAAACAAATGGTATAGAAGGGCACAATATACCTTCATTAAAGGCATAGTAGAGCCTCCAAACACAAGTGTAGAAAATAATACAATAATGAGAGTGGTTGTAACAATAACGTTGCGAGAATCATCACTAAATTGCAAATGCAAAGAGAGTGCATATGCAATCGCACCTCGTAAACCTATGAAACAAATTACATCAATACAATTATTTCTATAATTATTGTGTGTTGATTCACATGCATCTAATCATAGTGTGAAGAGATTTGTTAATATTTTGGAAGAATATATTAAAAAATAAGTAGATTTAAAGTGAAGAAACTCAAAACTAAGTAAATAAATAATTGAATAAAAAGTGATATTTCATTTACCATGAGACATGTAAAGAAGCATACATAAAATGCAATGAATAACTCAAACTAAAGAATAAATAAGGAAGACAGCATCAATACATATTTACCACTAAACCACATGATTACCATCATCTTCTTCGTTATTTGATGTTCTCTGAAACGATTACAGAGAACAGCAAGCGGAAAGATATTACAGGCGCGTCCAATGAGACAGAGCACTAAACTCCACACAACAAGAGCTACCTCCACTCTATGTTTAAAACTGAACAATGCAAGACCCAAGTAAGCGAATACACAAGTTTCAGCGATAAATGCTAGAGTTCTCATAGTTTGTTGCATAGTAATTTGGGTTACAGTTGATAGATTGAAATGTGTATAATGGGACATGACGATACCACAAAACAGAATAGCCATGATTCCTGAAAAAAAATACAAAAGCAGAACATAAGATCTCAAGAAACAAAAATTCCTATGATTTCCACTCAACAAAATATAATTGGTAGATCAAGACAAAGAAATATACTGATAAAATGAACAAGCTTTAAAATGTCTTGATAGTGTTTTGTCTAGAAGAAAGAATTATTTATTACAAAAAAGAAATCATGTTATTTTACATTAACTTACACTCTCTAAGTTCATTAACTGCTCCTACTTTACAATTTGTAGCCAAGCAATTTTTAAGTCTTGCAAACCGAAAGAAAAAGATTGATACTGACATAACATACCACTGTAATGACCTTCTGTACTGAATAAAAATTTAAAGAAAACCTAAATATTTTTATTTTGTAACAACAAATGGGTAAAAAATTGTCTTTCCAGAATAAAAAGTGTAAAAAAAAAAAAAATCTGACGGTATATTATTGTAAATATAAAGTAGTTTCCTCAAATCTGAGAATATTATTGATTTGCTGCATACACAGTACTAACAATACCCATTAAGCAAAATGGACTTCGGTACTCACGAGTACTTATGTATTAAATTCTGAGAGACACATTGGACTTTACAGTAAATATCATTTCACGGTATCAAAAAGAGAAAAATGGCTTTCAAAATTTCATTTATTACAGAGCAGAAAATTCTAGGAACGTGTAGAGGATTTACTATAATAAAATATGTCAGCCACTCATTCCACTTTCATCGTTCATTTCCTTGTGTTTCAGGGACCCTCTTGTCATCACCCATATGATGTGAACCAGGGTTCCAGAAATACATCCAAAGAGAATAATGTAAGGGATACAGCTGATATCCTTTAATTAATATTTTATTGTGACATTTTATTGAATTAATAATTAAAAACTACTGTTTTTACCAATGTCTTCTTCATTTTTTTAAAAGGAAGACCACTCCAAAGAAGTGAGAGTACTGCCGCTATCAATTATTTGACATTCAAATATGGTATTTAATAAAACAAATACAACCAAACAGTAAATTACGTGAGGTCCAAACAATACACATCTTCAATTCTCCCATGTCTAAACACACACACAATTGGTTTGCATAAATACAAACCAATTTAACCATATAAGGCACAGATCAATAATGCCATTAATATATTTAGTAGAAATAATTTGCAGGTCACCCAAGAATTAAGTTGCACACAGCCCATGGGCAGAAAATTATTGATTAGTAGTTGTCTTAAAATTAGAATAAATTTCCTCATTGAGTGAACACTGTAAGTTTATTAAAGTCAGGTAATGTATTAATTCTATAGTGAAATACAATTCAGCATAATACCATACAAGGTAAAGTAACATATTGTACAAGGTAATGTAACTTATGTTAATATGCACATACTGTTTTAAATTATTACATTATTAATTTTATTTTAAGTTTTATATTTGTACATGAGGTAACTTAACTGAAATGTTTTCTCAATGGATTATATATTGATATATAAATAAATAACAAGTTCATTCTCAAATCAACATACCAGAAAGATGTAGTCCCTCAGCTAAGGCATAAGGAGCATAAGTGAATACCAACATCATACCAAATTCTAAAGAGGGATGACGACGTAAATCAACATGTTTTAAAAGTAAAGCACTGATAAGGGCAAAAACCACTCCAATTCCAGCAGATGCAAAAAACATCAATGTAAACCGGTTCACACCAGTAAAAACAGCTTCAGATGATGACATAGTGGGATTGTTTGACTGTAATATTGAAGTGGTTAATACAATTGCAACAGCATCATTCAATATACTTTCACCAAATACCAACATATTTAGGACAGGATCCACATCCATGGCATGGAAAATAGCTACTGTTGCAACAGGATCAACAGCAGAGATTAAGGAACCAAACGCAAAACTCTCCACAAAGTTTAACCGATAAGCAACTTGTGCAAGTCCTAGTAAGTAAACACCAGCCCCAATAACAAGAGCAGAAATAGTTGTACCAACGATTGCAAAAACTAATATTGAACCTATGTTCTGAAAAAAGTTGCCTTTATGAAGATTGTATCCAGACTCAAATATAATAGGAGGAAGTAAAACAAGAAAGAAAGCAGTTGGAGAAAATGCTTCTTCTTTCCTCCAGTTAGCAATATTTTGATCAATCATTAAATTCAATATAAAACCAATTACTCCTCCTAAAAATACAATCGCTATACTCTCCGGTAAGTACTGAAAATTTGTTTGAATCATTAAGTGAATCAATAGTATGCCTAAAGCTATAACACACAAAACAAAGAATATTGACATAGAACTGTTATGTTCTTCTTCAGCAGCACCTTTATCTGGCAATACTGGTTCAGAAGGAGCAGAAGTGGATGACGAAGAATTAGTAACAGATGATTGTGTAACTTGAACACTAGAAGAAATAGGGAGGTCTGCAGAGGACACCCTACTAGATTCTGTAGATGTCAAACTAAACATTTTTGAAGATTTGTTCAAACTCAAAGACTGCGTCACGGAAACTTCATGTTGTGCAATAGAATTTACTGCGGTATTATCCCTTATTTTACGGGAGCTCACATTCACTTCAAGATCACTATTCAAATTGAAAAGAGAGTTGATGTCATCTCCCGTCAAAGCATCATAATTAGAGCCTGTCGTCTCAGCAACACTCCAATAAGGTCGAAAAGCATACAAAAATACAAAAGCAAAATACAAACTATATAAAGAATGCGACAGAGGAAGAACGATCCTTCTATCCATTTTTACAAGACTTCTATAAACAAATTTCGAGGCAAAGAAAAGGATCAAAACAAAACATAATTTCGATGAAAATCACTCTGATCCCGAAGTTGTTCAATCAAGTCATGACAGGAGTGAAAACCGAAGATCACATTATATTACATACGTAATAGGTATACGTAATACAACATGACATGAAACGCGTGGATATCGTAATGGTTGGTTTCGATAGACGAGTTATCGGAGAGGTCGATTTTAAAACTTATATCGATAGTGTATGGTATACCAGTGATCATTTCACGACTCACTTGATCGTATAGTGGTGTATAGAGACCTTCATGTTAAGGCGGTTCCACACTTTCGTTATTCGGTGAACCCCGAGCAATAGCGACTTGCTTGAAGTACTTCCCTAATATTCGCCTATTGACGAGCACACTGATTCAGACATAAGCAAATTACCGAGCACGTACTCACTCAGGGAACGACGAATATTCATGTTAGTGATTAGAGGTTATGGAGAATCAGAAGTAATGACACATTCTGTTGCATTTGTAGTTGTTCTTGTGAAATGTTAAGTAAATGGGTCTTATCTAATCTTAATTCAATCAATGAAATTAAATCATTAATAAGCTAGTTTTTATTCCATATGGATTTAGCCACAGTAATCGGTATTCTCGAATTTAAGGTCCTTATTATCATTATAGTTTTTATCCATTCTAAAAGAATCAGTATTGTATAACTATTTTAATTTGAGTCTCCACAACATCCCACTCTATTTATTTATTCAAATATTCATTACATTTAAATGTTATATATTTACTATTTATTATTATTATTATAGTATTTTTTATTTTCACATTTTTTATTTCCTGGACATTCCGTGTTTAGGAAATATATGTTAATACTATATTAAAAAATACATAATGCTAATAATGTCAATACACGTTCAATAATGTGAGACTTAAGGACGCTTAATAAAAAAGTAAAATAAAGTAAATAAAAATGTTTGTGGTTTAAANATTTTTGCTGAATTTTTTGAATCCGCCTCTGCCTTAGGGCCCTTGATCGGAATTGATGGGATGGTCCCTTGCTTGCTTCCGGAGAGTAAATTAGTTTTTTTCCCTCCACGTGGTCATACGCAGTTTGTACTGTTTTTCGACAATAAATTTATTTATTTATTTAAAAACTGTCTATGATCACGTTGGAGATAATACATGAAGTTACTCCATCACTATTTTATAACTTCCAATTTTTTTATATTATCACTTCTAAAAACATTTATTACTTTGTACGATAAGGAGAAAAATTACAAATAATTTGTTTTTTCAGCGATTACTTACTCGAAATAAATTGCAACCATAATAGGCTTCTCGTATACTCGCTATACGTGGTATAGAAGCACGAATGTGTGTACCACGAACAGATCATTCTCGAATATTCGCGTATATTTGACTTCCTTTGATGTGTCTCAAAAGACCGACACGCTGCGGGAAAGGGCGAGCACCGGTATTGTGAGTCACCAGTGATGTGACGAATAACTAGCAACCCATCCACACTAGTTTTCGAGTATATAACCCTAGAATAGAGCTTTGCACTTTTCAGCATGGCCGCCGTCGATTGGTATTTTCTACTTCCGGTTAAGGCGAAGTCATTTGTATAGCATTGGTTTTAGAATTTATTTTTGAATTGGGTCCAAGCTATTCCAGTAGATAGTTCAGCATTATTTTCACGTCAGTTGTGTGAAATTTCAAAAACAAGAACATGTGCAGGTCGTTACACCTAACCAGATAATAAAAAATCACGTCTACCCAGATAGCAATGTACGCTTGGACAGCGATTTGCGCTAAGCTTGCCTTGGGTATGGGTGTACCCTTGTTTTGAGATTATCCGAGGCACGCGAGCAGTTTAACACAACATTTCATGAAGGTTTTCTGAAGGTTAAAAGTTTCTGCAGAATGAGGCGATTCTCAATGACACCTGTTAAGGGTGCACAATAATATCCGCTAAGGAAATAGAAATTTTTGCAATATGCTAAATGTTAGGTTGTGAGTACTTATAAATAAAGAACAACCTCCAGAAACAGGGCCCGACGAGAGGGGGTGTGTGCAAAATCCCTGGGACCCGCGCACAGGGGGGCCAGATAGCTGAAAGTAAAACAAAATGTATTTTATGGCGAATGTTTAATAAACTACTCGTAAATAATGTACAAAACCTCCGCCTCTTTTACAGAAAAATATTATTTTCATATCTAATCATAAAAAATTATGATAAATGAAATTTTGGAAACAAGATTCCTTAACATGCAGTTATTAAAATAAGAATAATAATAACAAATTGCTAATTTTCTTTGTTCCTAATGTATTAGGAAACTCTTTAAAACTTTTCACTCAGAGGGTGGGGAGCGCCAACTTTAAACATGCAGATCGCAGATTTTTACTCTATCAATTAATTGCTCAATCAAGTTAATCAATATTGGAGACGACTGCATTTTTAGAAAACAGTAGTTTTATATTTTTAAATGTGTAATTTATTTTTCCGTAAATTTGAATTCATTGGGTTTTAATGATTTTTTTAAATTAACTATAATACATATTTGTCACAAGGGCGACCCGTGGCGTAGTGCCTAACGCACTCGCCCTCAGGGCACACCGGTTCAAACCCGGTCCGATTCAAGTAGAATCCGAGGTGGTGGACGGGGCGGTGTTCGCGGCAGGTTTTCTCGGGGTTCTCCCGCTTCCCCTACCTATCATTCCACCACAACATTCACTCATAATCATTCACCCCCATGTCATTCATAATGACCGCTTCAGGGGAGGTGCGGGAGGAAGGACATCCGGCACCCTAAAATTCCCCAGACAAAACCAAATGAAGCATCATATATCCATCCCCATTCGCCGACCCCACATGAAGTGGGAAAAGACAGGGTTAAAGAAATATGTCACAAGTTTCGACGTTTTTAATGCAGAAAAAGGTAAGCAAATTACCTTATTTTTATGTGAATGAAATGATTTTATAGTTAGCATATATCAGTATCATATAATATTGAATTTTAATGACATTATTCAAACATTTCCCTGAAGAAAAGTAAGGAAATCAAAATAGTATTAAATGTTAAAATTATGAAAGTGTGTTAACGACTCCAACTGCTCCCATCCAGTCATTGAAACACCCTGGGCGCTGTCCAATCAGACTACGCTGGTTCCAGCGTTGACAAAGCTGTCACCATAGTGCTATCCTTTCAACAGCGTGGCGACGCGAGTTGTGAAGTTGGTGAAGCCTACCAGGGGCAGTGTTAAAAAAATATCCTGGGAGTTCGAACGAGTTCGCGCGAGAAAGTGGATTCGCTAGTCAGTTTATTCAAAGTGCAATATCATGCAGCTTGCAAAGTCACTGTCCAGACGTTGAATTATCAATCTTCCTGTTCCTTCCTGTTAACATCTACAGATTGCTTCAATGCCGTGTGCTATCCATTCAGCAAACGTTCCCAACGCACGTTGCCAGCGTTGTACGAATGGATAGCGCTCCCTGCCACCAAGTAGTCTCGGACATTTGTGCCGGAGGCATTAACTTTCCTCTATCTCGCATATAGCGAGTTATGGTGTTGCATTCTGGGTACCAAAGCTTGTCTGCGCATTGCTGTTGCGTGGATGGTCTGCTCTTTGCCTTACTTTGCTGCTTACATGGTTGGCCCTGACCGCATGGTTGTCATGTTTGGCGCGATAATACTTGGCCAAGCTAAGCGAAAACTAAGTCAAAGCCAATCCATCATTGCAAGGAAACCAAAAATGCTATCATCAGCTGTCGCCTGATCGTTCCCGCCATAAGGGTGAGGGGTCTTTCAACGATCCCAATCATTTGCCTTCTTCTTCTTTCCCTTTTGCCTTTCAGCGTCAGGTCAGCCATTTCAGATATCCCTTATCCGCAGTCTTGCGTTGTACCTCTTGTGACGTTGTTCCTCTCTTTCTGCATAATTCTCCTATATACTGTTCCTATGTTCCTCGGGGCCTGCCCACTACTCTTTTCCCTTCTGGTCTTGCATTCAGTATTGCCTTGGTTTTTCTGTGGCTTTTCATTTTTGTCACATGGCCAAACCATTTAAGACTATTTTCTTCCAGTGTCTGCGTTAGTGGAGTTTGCTTTTCTCCTCTTATATGTGTGAGGTCTCTTTTTGTTTTCCAAGCTATTTTGAGGAGAAATTTCATTTCTGAAGCAATTAATCTGCTTTCCATTCTTCTATTGATACGTAGACTTTCTGTAGCATGTATAAAGGATTTCTTATGAACCACGTTAAATATTTGCAACATTGCATTGTTCCCTATTCTCATATTCATAATATTGTTGTAGACTTGGTAGTAAATTTTGTTGACCCTTTCAATTCTATTATTTATTTCAGTATTATGTCTACCATCCTCTGAAATCACTGTACCTAGATATTCGTAGGTCGCTTCTTGTTCTATTTGCTTACTATCCCAGAAAACTTTAATTTCCGTTCTGTCCCTATCTATATGCATAACTTTGCTTTTGTAGGTATTGATCCTCATTCCTTTATCCTGCGATGCGCTTCCCCATTCCTGTATTGCTACCTGAATCTCCTGTCTCTACCGGTGATTAAAACTATATCATCCGCGTATACCAAAGACTGTATCCAAACCGGCTGCATCCTCCAATATCCCACTTTGTATTTCTTTGTTCTTCGTTTTGTTTATTTTATGATTTTAAATGTGAAAATTATAAATAGTAGTAGGTTTAAGGAATCTCCCTGTTTAATTCCTTCCTCCATTTTAAATTTGCCACTCTTCTGTCCATCTAATGTGATATGTTCGTATACATCTCTATACATACATTTTATCACTCTTATGAGTTCCTTGAACACTGGCATTTTATCTAAAGATATCTATATTTCCTTTTTTGGGACCATGTCAAAAGATTGATTTGAGGTCAATGTATGTGACATACATGTCCTTACCTCTGCTTAGATTTTTGTCAATGAGTGATCGGATTATGTGGATATTATCTTGAGTCTGTCGAAAGGGTCGAAATGCGGTTTGTTCTTCTTCAAATTTGTGTTCAACAAATCTTCTTAATTTGTTTTCTATTATTCTTGAAAAGACTTTGCTCGCACAGGAAGCCAGTGATATGGCTCTGTAATTTTCACATTTTAATCTATTACTCATTTTATGGATGGATATAATTATATTTTTTTCTCTGTGTGTAACTAGTGAGATGAGGTAATGAGTATGGTTTAAGACTTTTGGACGGGCTGTTGTTGGCCGATAGAGGGAATGCAGCGCTATCGCATACATTATTTCACCTTATTAGTTACACCTTGGTACTTCATATTATCGCATGAACATATTTGCACCAGAAGAAAGATTATCGCTGTTTTCTGTTAGCTTCAATGTTAGTAAACACATTATACACAAATTTCGTAACAGTTGAAATAGTGGATCGAGCTCTCCTAAAACCGTATTGAGAGCTTTCTGGTAGTCAAGAAAATTATTTAGTCTCTCAAGCTGAATTTCCTCAAAAAATTACTGAAAGTGATTGTTAGTACAATGAGTTTATAATAATGAACATCAACAGGACTTTCTTTCTTCACTAAGGGTCTCACTAGACTTAATTATAAAGAATCTGTAAAAGTTATATAAAGAATCTGTAAAACTCATTGAAAGAGAAATTTATTAGATGCCCGAAGATATTAATAGAAAAGAAGATAATGGATGTTGACATGTCTTTAATACTATTAAAGATGTATCATTCAATCCAGCTGAATTTGTGAACCTCTGATTATTTTATTTATTTCTGCTCCATTTCTTGATCTGTTATATGTCAACTGTTCTAACATCTGTCTTTACTTGTATAGTTCAAGAATCCATTAATCCACCCCTTATATACCTCTTCATCTTCCCCGTCTTTTTTGTAACTATTCGTATGTTTGTTTTTTGTAAACAAATTTAAACTGATATTAAAATTTCTGAAAGGGGGTGTTTTTAATAATCTAGCGTATATTTTGACTAGACCAGTGCTTATTTTAATTTCTTACACATTATTGAGCTCTTCATCAACATCAAAATATCACTAGACGCAGGTTCTCAGATTAAACTGGAGAAAGCTCCTCTTGATGTTGAGGTACAGGAAGAACACCAGCAGCAGCAGCAGCAGCACCACGAACGCTGCTAGTGCTCCCAGGAACGTCGTCGCCTCAGCAGCCGTTCCGGATATATTGCGAAAGGCCCGATGTCATCTATTTGACAAAACGGGACGTGCCGCTCAAAAATAAATTTCATAAATCAAACACCAAATTAGATAAAAATGAAGGGAATGCTGTGTTGAACAGTGAATTCTTTAAAAAGGAGAGTTGTTTAAACAGAAAGTAGTTATATGTATGTCAAAATAAATAAATAAAATTGGTCAATCATTGCTTGAGTAGAATGACCCAAATACCGAACAAATAAGTTTAAAAATAATATTAAAAAATAATATGAAAAAAGTATTTAGATCTTTATTTAGATCTTTAGTTTAATATCTTTATGAAATAATGTCCAATTTTAAAATAAATTAGTAGTCAAAATGTCTGATGATTACTGTCTTGAACTTAAAGAACATTGGCTCGTTTTTGCATTGAGTTCATTCTCTTACTTTTATTTCCCGTGAAAACATTCTTTAAGTGTTATAAAAAGCTATGAATGTGCACTTTATTCGATCTTACAATACATTACCAACTCTTTTTATTGACACCGCAAGCATCACCGAGAAGTGTGGCACAACATCAAAGAATTAAATTATTTGTAGGGATAACTGACGCTGGTCAAATGGGGAGAGGAAACATATGACTATAATATCCTAAATATTTTCTAAAACTTTCTGTACTTTCTCTTTTTGCGTTCTAAAGGACGGATTTTAATTTAGTTTTTTTGTTACACGTAAGCAAAAAAAGACAATGAAAAGGTTCTAGAAAGAGACTCAGAGAAAGGTGGAATCATCTTTCCGTTTAGAGAGACTAGTAAAAAAAATGCATGAACGATGAAGAAACTTTCAAAAAAAGACAATGAAAAGGTTCTAGAAAGAGACTCAGAGAAAGGTGGAATCATCTTTCCGTTTAGAGAGACTAGTAAAAAAAATGCATGAACGATGAAGAAACTTTCAAAAAAAGACAATGAAAAGGTTCTAGAAAGAGACTCAGAGAAAGGTGGAATCATCTTTCCGTTTAGAGAGACTAGTAAAAAAAATGCATGAACGATGAAGAAACTTTCAAAAAAAGACAATGAAAAGGTTCTAGAAAGAGACTCAGAGAAAGGTGGAATCATCTTTCCGTTTAGAGAGACTAGTAAAAAAAATGCATGAACGATGAAGAAACTTTCAAAAAAAGACAATGAAAAGGTTCTAGAAAGAGACTCAGAGAAAGGTGGAATCATCTTTCCGTTTAGAGAGACTAGTAAAAAAAATGCATGAACGATGAAGAAACTTTCAAAAAAAGACAATGAAAAGGTTCTAGAAAGAGACTCAGAGAAAGGTGGAATCATCTTTCCGTTTAGAGAGACTAGTAAAAAAAATGCATGAACGATGAAGAAACTGTGGGGAAGAACTTTCTTCGTTTTTTTGGGTTATTTTTTCTCTTTCAGTTCATTAACTCATATTCGAACGCACGTCGGAAAGAAAAGAAAAAAAAAAACAACCTGTTCTCTCTGTTTCTCTCTCCTCTCTACACCAGACTTCTTTTGCGTTTCTTGTGATTGGTTTGCGCTTCCATTTGTCCAAAAGAAGCTGCAGACACCAATGTATTTGATCTACTTGCACGTCGCTTCATTCTTCCATGACACTCAACGTTTCCAACTGATGTTAAATGGGATTTATTTCTTGCGAATTAGTGTTCACTCACAATGTTACAGAGCTGGCGCAATAGTATAAGAAAATAGTTCGGGAGTGGATCAATTCTGGGCAACATTTAAATGAGGAATATATGTAACATAATGAAATACGTTATTAATATTTATGCAACGAATTCCTCAGTATTGATCAAATATCAAACGAATGTACGTATTTTTAGTTCTCTATTAAATATTGCTCATTTGTGTCCTTTGAATAAAGAAATATCGTAAACTTAAGAGAAAATTCATTTGAATTTATTACAGTAACTTCAAAGGTACGCACATGTAATTATTCTCTGGAGGAAATGCAGACACTAGAGCCAGGGAGGAGGGAAGACAAGTTGCGCTGTTAGTGGCGAGGGCGCCAACCCTCATGTACGGCGACCGCTGAGGGGAATTCCTGACTGTCTCTTGCGAGAAAGGGTCGCTGATTGCTGCTTCATTATACAGTTTCGTTGTGGAAAGCCTCCGATCGATAGTAATTACTTGGAGTCTTAAATATGTGCAATTCCCCAAAGCGTTGATTTCACGGCGTAATTGGGAAATTCAATTAAATGAAAAAGAAATGGTGTTTTTAACATTCGACTAAGGTCTTGAAATTTCGGAGAGAGAGCGAATCTATATTTATTTATATGTGCTATTCAATGATATAGGAAACATACCTGTCACAAAGAAAGGTATTATCTAGTGATTATCCGGTATTATCTGGCATCCAGTATGAGTCTCCAATTTATCCATCCAGAGGGGTATTACTTAAACCCATAAAACTTAACATCATTTAAAATAGTATATGGTTTACTCCTTATTTGTTGTGAATAACTTCCACAAAACGATTTTTCTTTTTCTTCGAACTGTGGGCTATTTAAAATGTATTTTATTTAGAATATTGATAATACATATCATATTTAATATCTAAATTTTTCTTAAAATATTTAAAAAATAAATAAAAAAGGATAGATAACTCTTCGATGAAATATTTCCTAGTATGATATCAACTTCCCATGTGCGATATCCAATACTCTCCTTTCTGCTGTTCCACAAAATGTTTTTTTCCCTTGTGGGGAGTAATGTGTTTTCGAATGCGCAGCTTCGGTCCGATCGATGACAGCCACTATGCGAGGGGCGCCTAAGAAAACTCTCGGCGAGATAAGGCGCTTTTTCCCAGCGCTCAAATTTCATGTAGACGAGTTGCGGGTCGAAGACGAAAGGTCGAAGGGCGAATGGATCCAAGACGGAAGGAGACAGAGGCACGAACAGATTGAAATGCAGAAATAAAATAACGGAGGACAAGAGGAAAGAGACACAGAGTAAGGGGATTTGGGAAGAAGAAAAAGTATGAAATTGAGAGACCAATGTAAGATTAGAGTTGTAGGGGACTAAAGTCACATTCAACCAAAACATAGGCTTCAGTATGGAATTTGTATTCTTTTGTTCTTCTGAAACGTATCTATTTTCACGTGGAGTTCCTGTTTCCAATGGAAATTTTTCACTTTTTTTTCTTTTCCTGCTTTACCTGTTATTGTCTTTTCCGTAGAGCCTAATTTTTAATTATCTCTCTGTGGAATACTTTTACTTTCTATTTACCTCATTCTGTACCTTTACTTGCAGTCTCCTTTCCTAATATCTTCACGACACACATCACAAATATTATCATAACATGACCTATATATTCATTATTATTATTATTATTATTATTATTATTATTATTATACTTATCATTCAATGAATTTGGCCTTTTCTGATCTCAAGACATTTCATAGCTTGTAGTCAATATCCTTCAAGCTTGTAGCCAATTAATACATTGGCATGATGTACTGTAAATTCATTACAATCGAAATATATTCCTTTCACTTATGCCGATAATTTACCAAAACAACAGGAATAATTTGAACATTTTCGATTTATATAACTCTCTCGTTGTTCTTAATTTAATGTCTTATTAGTGACATTTATTTTTTTGGGTCAGGTAATGTAAACAAGTTTTGAATGTTTCTCTCTCACGTCTCAATTCCAATGCCTTAATTCGTAAAAAAGTATTCTTTTAAATACACTAATATAAATCTATATCTCCTGCTTCATAAATCTCTTGCAACGAAGATTTCAAGAATGAAATTTCCCATACTTATTCGTCAGTTTACCATTACTACCTCTGAGACAACGGGGCAATGGCGAAGAACGAATTCTCTCCTAACGAAAAGTATGGGCATATAACATTGTTAATGTAGGAACGTTAATTTGTTTTTTGACCCTTCTAATACCATAATATCAAACGAAATCGTATAAGAACAGAAAGAGTAAAAAGCAATACGTTCCACGTACGTTTACTTTGCCTAGAAGCAACAGAACAATTTTACTACTTTCTTTTTTACCAACTGAAGGTGAAATTGTTTTGAGATAAATTCTTTTTCAAAGATACTTTGTCATCAGTTTCTAATTAGTTTTTGCGCTTTAGATTTTAATAAAGATTTTATGGTTGACTTTAAATATGTTATTTTCTTTAACCTTTCTAATCAATCCGCATTCGTTTCTTTGAGGTCATTAATCTTTAAATATACGGGTAGGTGTAACCACATATAAGCAAATCTCACCTATCTACCTACCAACCGAAAAAACTAAGAAAACACAAAGTGAATATAATTAAAACTCACTAAATGTGATAAAATGCAAGTTAATTCAGATACACACATCCATCGTTGTACAGAAGAGCGTGAAACTGTTAGCAAATAACTATGTTTAGTATTACCCCAACCATAGAAAAATGTAGTATAAATGTGAACATGTGACTGTGAGGCCTACAAAATTTCTAGGAGATAATACAATTTATTTTCTGTTACCTTAAAACATTACTGTTAATAATAAGTAACAAAATTAAAATACCTTTTAATAATCAACCCAATAAAGTGCAATAAACGCAGTGCAGTAACTTCGGATTTCAATCTTCTCGATTACTCAATTTTCATAAGGTTCCTCAACTGTCGGGTTCAAAAGCGTGGAATTGTTATATGTGACCGACGTCTAATTTTTGTAATCTGTTTCTCTGACTTGTACAGAGGCGCTCAGATCACTTGTTTACACCTACCCCTTGTTTACAATTACACCACTTGACCCCACTTCGCGGTAAAATGATACCCTTTCTGATCACGAAGGCTGCTATCATACTGAGCGTGTGTAACACATTCTAAACTTCCACTGCAAAGACTCATACCAGATTCTCTGTTACCTATTTTCTCAGAATAAGCGAAACATCTGATACAATATTGCGCTTGGTCTTGGACTGAAGCATTTCTCGTTATGGTACGCGCTGCATCATCAATAAATTTATAGGCCTCACTCTCTTTATTCTCATGTCATGGGATAGTCCGTGCATTCATTAACGTACTTGTAATCTTCCCTTTGTTACCCTTTGTGTTATTTTAATATCTTATCCGTAGTCTTATTCGTCCGAGAAGAAATAATTGTACCTTAACAACCATTAAATGACTAGGCATGGTACCCACGACAACTTAGTTTGCAGTTATTGATATAGGTAAACAATTTGAAACACACACTGTAGACATGAGGATGAATAAAAATTAATTTCAAAATAAAAGGAATGGGATTTTCTTTTCGTCGTTCCTTTCAATTAACGCGCACCATATGGAGTGAAAACGAGACACACTTCACCTCAGCAGAGGCGCACTCAAAATACTTACGACTTCGAGCCAGATTATCTATAATAAATATTAGGTATAGTATTAGTAATAGTTATAAGCAACATAGGTTAAGTGAATAGTATATGGTCTCAACGCTCTCTTATGCAAATGAGTGACATTTCTCGATAGTTGAACTTCTGTTGATTATTTCCTGAAATCTCACAGGTTTATTAAAAAATCACGCCTTTGAGTTAAAAAATGGGGGAAAAGAAGAGGGGGGAAATTGAGTTGATAAACAATCTTTAAATCATCAGGAAATGCACAGGAACTTTATTCTGTTTCCTCTTCAGAACAATTTCAAATAGTCTTACGTTCCTCTGGTATCAAGTCCACACGACTAAGATGGACAATCGATATGTGCTGTTCGATACGTGATCGACTTAACGAATTGATTATACCTGAAATATCAGATATCTATGAAATTTGACACAAATACGCTTTTGATATAAATACAAGACTTAAAATATTTCCGTCTATTTTCAAAAAGCTGTTTCAATAATTTTGTTTTAAATCTGAAAATCGAACTTTTTGTTTTAAATGTGCCAGAAAAATTCACGAAACACATGTTTTTAAATTGGGACTTGAGAACTCGGCAACGACTAGGTCATTAGAGCCTTTTCAAAATACATTACATAATATTATACAACCCTATACTGCTAACTCAGAAGTATGAGAGACATCGGATATTATATGGAGGATCATGTTGCTCGCGCACACTTTCTCCCGTCACCATTTTTTCTGGCTCGGTTCCCTAATAGATGAGCAGGATTGGAGGAAAAATTTTGATTAAGAAAAGTATATTTTATGTGAGAGAATTCTATCAACAACACAGAGGAAGAGCATTAAGAAACAAGTATTTAAGTATTTCTTCTGCATAGAAGAAAACTGCTGCTAATTTGACAATCTAAATAAAATAATAATATTCACCTGTTGAAACGAAAATTCTGCCCTATAAGTATAGATTAAGAATTCTTAGAAACAACTTCAGAAGATTCACGCAGTGCCGTTGCGAGGGTGGCGAGGGATGCAGGGCACTGAGGGAAGGGGGGGCGCCTTCACCTGAAAAAATAATTGATAAATTAAGAAAAAACTAAAGGAATTGATACGTTTTTGGTAACTAAGATTTTTTTTCAGTAAATGCCAGAAATTAGAAACGAAGAGGTAAACAATTGCACTGAGACGGACCTGACCACGCATATTGGGATTCTTGGCGCCAGATATATCGCGCAACCGGAGAACGACAATTGTTTATAATGTATTTACTTCGAAATGTTTAATTAGTTTTAAATTTCTTGGTCTTACACCGAAGTTGGTCTTATAAAGCAGTTAACATTTTTGACCACGTTAAGCATAGAACATGGAAATTCTTTCGACGTAACACCGTCGTGTAAGTCATGGGAAGTACTTGTACACTATATCTACTGTACGTTAGGTCAATGTTATAGTGTACCAAGAGAAGGAAAGAACGAAATAATCTCAGACACACTTTATGGAACAGCAAGGATTGGATTATTAAAGAAATTAGCTATGTAAGCTATTGAAAATGTTGAAGTTAAAAGTTATTATTTAAAGTAATATTTTAATATTCGAATTCGCACGAAGGTAAACATTTAATGTTTCAACATGTTTCTGATAAAAAATGTGCACAAATATAGCGAATTAAATGTTTAACTGGACAAATATACTTTCAGTGCATTTAAAGTTACTGGTGACATAAATTCTACTACTTCTAGTCCTTTATATAATCATAATAAATATATAATTTAGACATTGTGTTCTTCAAAGCACTAAATAAATGGCATATCTTCTCCTTCTGGAGGTCGTAAATCTTAAATTATTTATTTTTTACTGGTGACATACTTGTTTATAGGTATGTTGTGTTTTTAAACTAATTCATCGGATTTCATTATTTTCCTAATTCTTACTTTCGAAACGTTTGCTATCAAACGGCCACATTAATAAGGGTGCATAAATTAATTTTAAATTAACCCTACTATAATGACTGTTACTTTTAATGTATATATCGTGACTTGACAATTTTCTTCTCTTTAGGAATTACTGCCAAAAAAGAAATATCACAGATTATTGCGGGGCCGAGAGGAACCTCCGGCCATACATGCGGATGGAACAGTCTAGTCCCTGAGACAGGAACACGTAGCAACAATCAAATTATTTATTACTAAAAATCAAAACAAAAATAAATCCGACTCAATAACAAAAAAACGTTCTTTCATCCGAGATTCCTTGTTCTCGGATTAAGACGGGCATACCCAGCGGCCACGAAGTTGGATAACGTGGTAGCCTCCTTGCACGCGGGGTAGCGTGCCCCATGCAGACGCAAACAGTCGCCTCTGCCCGGTCCACCAACTTCTGTTTGCACGCAGGGTAGAATGCCCGAGGCCAGTGCGGACAGTCGTCGCCTTGTACCCCAGTTCGAGCGCCCGATGCTGGCGCGAACTGTCGTCTCCTTTCACCCCGAGAGGAGTCTCTCTTCACGCCTGTCTCCCGTCTAGTGTCGTCTAGTCTAGTCCCGTCTCGCCGTCTCCACAGTCGCCTCAGTCGCCGTCTCCGTCGCCATCACCCTCTTCCGATTAGCGTCGCGGGGATCCGCTTCGCC
>NNCF01130243.1:4635-17932 GCA_002313205.1 Laupala kohalensis | reverse complement strand
AGCCGAGATGGCTCTGGTGCTGCTGACCATAGGTGTCGATGAGTGCGCCCCGTAGCGTGCCAACATGGTGCGGCGAGTGATGAATGCCCTGGTAAAGGTGACCGAGAGCGAGTGCCTGCTTGGTGAGGCACATGATGGCGAGTGATGAGTGCCAGTGAACTGGGAACCTGCTAGTGAGAGCTGCTCGGGAGCGAGTGATGAGAGCGAGTGCCTTCTCCAGCGAAGACTGATGATGAGCGAGAGAGTGAAGAGCCGCCCCATGTCGAGTGCAAACTACTGACTGTTTGCAGACGAATGTGGAACCGACATAGTGTGGCTCGCTTGATGAGACTCGCGCTGCTAGCGCGATGGATGCGCCAATTGACAGCAGCCGGACGTAGTGACCCCCGGCTGATCACATCGATCAAAGCGTGACTTCTGACGGGAAGCGCCGCTTCGTGGTGCCAGAAGAATCAATAATGGGTGTGGTTGGTCACAGACGCTCGAAGAGTACAGAGTTCCTAGATGTTCACCTTTGTAATGACAATATGAAAAAAATGTCTGATCAGGGGGGATATACCCCTAACACTCCTAGGGGATGTGGTGTCGTTAAGCTAATAGATGATGGTCTCAGTTTTATTTAAGCTTAAGTATGGTCGATTAGAAATAAGGAAAGATTGTAGAATCTGTAAATTTGTAATTCAAAACATTATGTGCAATATAGTGTCAACCTCGGACATCATTGTCGCTAAATTTTGGAGTGCAACAATAGAAGTACTGTATAGGTGTAAGTCTTTGGCGATAATGTCACATTAGTTGTGCCTTAATTTCAGCCATCTCTTATTCGAACCCGAAGTGCTAAGACACATTTGCGATTGCGGAGCGTATTTTCCGTCGACCTCAGTAATCTTTTGGGCAAAGACACATTTGCTGGCACGGTGCGTGGCGGCGCGGAGAGGTCTCCGCTACTTTCTGCGGGGCGCAGGGGCAAAGACACATTTGCGGACGTGTTATTAAATGGGCAAAGACACATGTGAGGGCGCGGAGAGAAGATCTCCGCTACTTCCTACGCAACCTTGATGCTAGCTGAGGCCACAAGTGTTGATAGATGGGTATATTAAGGGAAGCGAGGAAGACGGGGGTGATTTCTTTCACGGGCTTTACTTGAATTTCTACGGACTGATTATTAATAATATCAATTTTCATATCAATTATTGCAACAATGAGTTATAGTACCACTGAGTATTTGTTCTCCTGCTTCCTCATTTCTTTAAGAAAACTTTTCGCGTCCTTTTTTGTGGAGTTCGTTTTTTAAAGTTTTTCCTCCTCGGCGGTTAATCCACATTTAAGGAAAATAATGATGAATGGTTAATTGAATGTTGATACGATTTACTGATACAATTATACGACATAATTATAATAAAATTATAATCGTATAATCAAAATAATGTAATAGTTTGATGTATATTTTTTTCAAATAAAATCATACATACATTTTGTGAGAGGAACTGCAATGAAGCATTACTTTTCTTATATTCATTCAGAATATCTGCATTTCTGTATAAATACTCCCATTTTTCTGAAATAGGTTCGCTGATTCTATACGTGTCCAGATTTATGCATTAATACACATTTTACAATTAATGCATTTCGAAGAGCAATGGTATAAATGTTTACTTCAATATTTTTGTATTGCTGTCTGAAAATATATTCATAGTATCACAATATCAGGCGTTTATTATGATAGGTAATTAACATTTTTCGCAAAACCGTGCACATAGTTACTAAGCTAACGTGATTACGAAACATACTATTAGCAATACAAAAACATTTCTTTAGAAATAAATACGATTGGAAACAAAGCAAAAGAGAAAGTATTCTTGTTGTTTGGTTTTATTGAAGTGGTGACCATTTTCACAAGATCAACTGTCTTATCTGCAGCAAGATACTAAGCCTGCAATGTTTTGGGTACCATTTTAAATAGCTGAAATATTGTGCGTATTCAGAACTATGCTGGGGACAAGGATAAAAAGCAATGTGTATTTCTTCTTAAAATTTTCTAATTTTTTTTTATTTTAGTGTTTTTTATTTTTTCGTTTATTTTCTGTTTATGTTTTAGTCTTTTGAGATTTTTGTTATGTAATTGTCAAACGTTTTGGTGTAGTTTTAGTTAAAACGAGAGAAATGTGCATTTTCACATTTATGTTTTAAAGCTTTACATTCCAATTATTCGTAATATTATTCTTCAACTTGCTCTATATTGTACTATTTCTGTGAAGTCTTGGTGAATCTTTGTGAATTGTGAATTTGTATTGCGTTGTGTTTTTGGTTGTCCGTGTATTTGTCACGAACTAACCACGTCTTCCTAAAAATCCAATAGAACTCGTCACAGTAGGGAAGTTTCAAAATATATTGTAATTTTGTCTGTACAATTCCCTTTTATAAAAATTATATGATATTAACAATTTTTGAATATAGAAGAAAGAATGCCGTACAGTGGAGCTTATTTAAAAATTGATTTTTTTATTATTACTTAAAATTACTTAATGTTTTGGAACAAAAATATTGAGTCAATCAAGTATTTTGGAAGGTAGCTGTGTATCAATAATTATTGATAAATTACATGTTAAGAGTTCATTTTAAAAGATAATTGTATTTGAATTAAATAATTATGTAAGTATTCTATTAACGTCCATTACTATATGATCTCCACATGATAAATAGATAAATAAATAAATAAATAAATAAATTACACCTTACGGCCTTTTTACGGACGATTACAATATAAATTGTTCTTATTAAAATGCACAACGTTACAACTCACAGTTTGGGTTCTCATTAGGCGATAACAAGAAACATGTACGTAGCAACTTATTTTAATAAGCACAATACACAACGTAATCATCCGTAAAAAGGTTGTAAGTTGTTATTTATTTCTTATACATTTCTATAATATATTTCACTATTACTGAATATTGGCATTTGTGTATAGTAGGTCTATTTCTATTATTAAAAAAATGATTTACTGCACAGTAAACAATACATTGTAATAAATAATTCATTTTATCAATCTTTTCGAATTTTACAGTAATTTGTAAGGAATAATTATTTGCAGGACAACGTTGCCTGGAAGTATTGCGCGTCAGAGTAGGACCATTGTTCAGTGTTACATTTTGCGACGAGCCTAAAAGAGAAAGCGTGTGTCTGGCTTCCTTCAAGTATAACAAAAGAGTGGTGAGGTTGGCCTTTTGGTGAACCTGCGTCTGGTAGCTGCGTAGAATCTCTTTACAGCGTCTGGCTTACGTTCGATTTAGAAAGTTAGTAGCAATAACAAAGAGGGAGTGTTTTTCTGGAAGTGAGGGGATTCCGTAGGACGAAAAGGGGATGGTATTAGGCCAGCTGAGGGGAGTTTTGTGCGAAACTGGTGACCTCAATTTTTGAGAGTAAACAGACGGCTATCACGCGAAGATACTATATCACGAGGCGAGACATCACATGACTAACGTACGATCGGAGAAAGTCTGATTTAGGAAACAACGTCAAAGTATCACAGCCAATCAGGAGAAATCACGTAAAATAAACTTTTTGTTATTACTGGTGAAAAAAAAACCTTGACGTATGCAATAGGCGGAGTCAAACCGATCTTCCAATGTACGAGAAGAGGGGATGAAGATATTTAAGCACAGGCAAACGTACTTTTACTCTGAGATTAGATTACTTGTACTATGACTTTGATCATGGTAGTTACGATGATTGTGGTTGATAGATCGTGAGAGATTATTGTAGATATTTCTCGATAGAGGTGGACGCCATCTTAGATCGCTGGGAAAGAACTCCGATCGACATTCATCGAGTTTTTTTCAAAGTCGACACTCAAATTTATAAGTTTCAACATACGATAACGATTATGAGTGATGTTTAAATTCACCGCGAAGCGATATCTCGGGACACTCATATCGAAATCGATTGAATTCTCGAAACATNGCATCTACGAGGTCCTATGGGAGTTGCTGATTGGAGGGCAGCTGATTGACACCTGGTTGTAATCAACACACCAATGAGACGACTTCATAAGACGTCTCGCCTCTGCAACCCCACCTCTGCAGCTTTTACCTCAAATGACGTCTAGCATTGGTTCGCTACTACTGAGGTAATCATTTTTGGATGTGCCAATGACGCCTTTTCACTATCATGGCATTGTGTGATTCGATTATTTACTTGTGTCTAATGTATTAGCTAAAGACAATTGGTTAATGACGCAAGTATCCTTGATTGGATGCGGTACTTTGACGTTGTTGCCTAAATCAGCCTATCTCCGATTCGCGGCTGTGCAGTTATGAGATTGGATGAACATTACAGTTCTTAAACTGTTATGATGTTCAATGAGCCTTCACCTCATATAATGTGCTTGAACGGACAAGTTCCATTGTTGTTTGTCAAAGAATAAGTATTTGTGTAAAGTCAATGATAATTTAAGATTTGTTATGTGTGGTACTGAATTTACATGTTTTATTCTTATTTTTGGGAAAGTGCTAAAAGGGGATTATTTGTAGCCATGATAATTATGTACTTGTTTTGATGAAATTATATCAACTTTTTATGAACGATGTGTTTCTTTCGAGAATGGTTTTGCGTGTTTCTGCCAATGAATCGGCCGAACCCATTTCCCTATTTTCAATTAAAGCTCAGTGACAGCTAGGTGTAATTGAGTGTGGACCTCCTAGTGAGCCAGGTGAGTGTTATATGCCGACCGGAATTTTTATACGACGTAGGTTGGTAATGGTAGGATGAGCATTCGATATTTTTTAAAATTTTTGTGTCCCTGAGCTAGTCATTTAGTATTCAATATTCAATGATGTTATAATTTTGTTCTACAATGTGCGGCCAGTTTTGAACCATCGATATTTAAGTATAAAACAATATATTACTTTAAAAATTTCATTACATACAGCTATGTGTTTTACAATAAAAGCGTTGTGTAGGTAGAGAGCAGTTTCATGGGTGCTCTATACAAGATTTCGTCCTGTAGTGATTTTGTTCCTTCTCACGTTCCCCTACTACTGCCCGCTGTCGCTTACTCCTCTGACGCTCCTCAAGTATGTTATTGCACAATTGGAGCGGAGCGATAGTGCTTTTACACATTTGCGACTTCATAGCGGAGCGGAGCGATTTCTCCGCTCAAGTATCGCTCCGCTCCGCTATGAAGTCGCAAATGTGTCAAAGCACTAAGCTTTGGTGTGATGTGAATAAGACTCAGAATACAACTGTGTGATTTTCTCTACGAATATGGACAGTAGTCTGACTGAAATTTGATTAAAAGAAATAATTGAATACGCAACTTTGAGAAAATAGAAACACCAAAGTTGTATAATCAATTCATGCTCCCGCGCAACGCCGAGTTAAATCAGCTACAATGTAATAATAAAGGGATGCGTATATAACATGTATAAATGCGGATATGTCGACCGAAGAAATCAATATTTTAACTAGACGAGTATCCAACCGCGTTAAGATTAAAAAATCCAAGAAGTGTACAGTCGATTGATTGTCAATTATCTGATGATATTTTAAAACATATGAAATAGACTAAATTTACAATATTATTTTCTTTGATTTATGTTATTTAAGATCTGCAGATTATATAAAAGACAATCAAAATCACAGTAAAGTTACTGGTTTATTTTCAGGTATCACATAATGACTAATAACACATTGATAATTTTAGTTGTCGAACAATGTTTCAAGATCTCTTTGTAATTAATTACAATAGACAAAGTTATGATAATACATATATTTATAAAATTTATACAAAAATTATTTAAATTAATGTAAGGTTAAATATAATAATTAATTAATACACTAAATATGGATAAATACATCAAATATGTTAAATAGTTTCTCTTTTAATTTTCAAGAATACGTCACCCATTACTTCATATTTTTGAGCGTTAGACTTTCAATAATATCTAGTATAATAAACATAGCATTCGCCAATAGAAAATAATAATTGAAAATGATAAAAGAAAAGACACATTAGAAATAGGAATTCATATGCATGCAATGGTGTCGACATATCCTCGCCAATAAAAATCTGAAGGATTCTTGGAATTATAACTGATTACTTTTCAAATGTTTCTCAGTTTAAATACAAAATTTGGCTAAAAATTGAAAGAAATAACATAGAACAACTATTCCCAGCAAGTAATTCTTCTCGAAATTCTCTTGCGCAACCAAATTAGTGGTAGAATCGAAGTGAAAGAGACATGAAAATATCAACAATATTTACTTTACTAGCCTTTTCCATTAATTTCGTATTTCTGTCAAAGCACAATCTAATTCTTCACCATATTATCATTACGTTTCATAAAATGTCACCGCTGTCCTTTTTAAGTAAACAATATGTGCATATAATTTATGTTTTCTTACTTCTCGCAAAGTGTCAACCAGCTTTTGTGATCATCATAAATTGCAAATCACGATACACATTAAGGTGCAAAAATCCCAGAAAGTTATAGTTCCTTTTCTGTGCAACTGGATGGAGTAAATCAAACCAATGAAGTATTGAAGGATGTGTTGATTATATCCTATTGTTTCATCGTTCTCCTCTTCTTTTCTGATACGTCATTTAAAAATTAAAGAAATGATGCTTCTTGTCTCATGTATTTGGAAGGATGTATCTTGAATTATTGAGACCTAACACATGTCAGCACTATCGCGTCTGGTAAGTAATAAAGAGATTCATAAAGAATTGTATATAAATTACGTAATGCTATATTTTGTACTATGATACACTATTCATATCATCGCTGATGTCCTATTTACATTTTTAATGTTAAATATGACACCGAGTAAAGATTGCCTACAACCAGTAGATGATGGAAAGTAGTATCTGCCATGTTATTGAGGTAAAATGAAAAGTATTGCTATATAAAAGTAAACTTTCTTATTATCGTACAGAATGTTCATTTCATTCAATTTTCCGTGCGATTTATTCGAACGGAATAAACTAGTTTTACAAATTATTGAATAAAAACTGTAACATTTCTATGATACGTGAGGAGTAGCACATCATATTAATAACTTCATTTCTTTTTGTTTTCTATCCACATACTCCACCATCCACAACATCCTCACTCACCCTCCCGAATGATGGTGACGCATGCGCGAAGCGTCTCCGTGCTCGCGCTGCTGGAGCGAAGTGGCTGTCGCTGGCACGCATAAGCAAGCGACAGCGGTGTTGGTGGTCGACGTGAGCGCCAGTGTTGCCCTAGACGGCGGCGTCGACGGATGGTGTCGCTCTTCATCGCGAGATAGCGTTGCATGCGATTGTGTCAACGTTTTCACTGACACTCTGTTCTCCTCGTCCTTAGTTGGATGCGTGTTGAGTAAGAATACCCAACATTGCTCTCTGTTTGCGCACGCGTGATGAAGTTGGTCTCCGTTGTGGTCACGCCGCTCTGAAGCTGTCATCCTTGTTGCGCCGCGGGTCGTCACGTGCACGTACCTCCACCGCCAACAGTCACGAGTGCGCGGACGGGGATTCCCCCGGTATCTGTGCACCCACTAGTTCTTTGATCCTTATTAACAGTAACGGTGTGTGAATCAGAGTTTCATCTACCAGGATACCATGCCCCCGAAGGAAGAGTGCAACTCATCATCCCGCGTTAGAGTGATTTCTATATTGCGTCCACATTGACGGCTAGGAGTCTGACTGTGTGTGACAGTGTCAAACTCCGACAAGATATCCAAACTAAGTGTGTCTCGTTTAATATTTCACCATGTCACAGTGCCACCTGTGGATACTTGTGTCGTCTTTCATCGTGCAGGGATTCATCGGGCCGAGGGGTGAGTCGAAAAAGTCACTTCATGCTTAGCAACCAGAAAAAACAACAACATAAAGCGTGTAGAACACGAAAACGTATTTTGCCAACATATTATACGTTCAACGCAGAATGTTGCTCATGTGTGAAAAAAGTGAATAGAAAAAGACAAGAATGTAAGACACGATCGAGTGAAAATGTCCGCGCGATTATCCTTTGACGTAATTTATCAACACAACACATATTGACAAATATGTACTTCACATTCATACGGGCAATTCGTTGCGCGTAGAGTAATGAGAATAGCACTAGTCTTATCTCCTTAAAGCAAGAAAATTTTAATTATATTCTTCCGGTTATTTAAAATTTTTATTTACATTGATTCTCTATACGGAGAATGTGTGTCACTTGTCTATCTGTCATTTCCTTAATATAATACCCTCATACCGTATAACAAAATTAGGAACTTTTTTACGTATCATTTTGTGTTCAATAAGATTCGATATTGTCATACCTTGTTATCGAAAACAAACGAGATGACTTTCTCTTGATGCAACAAAAAGTAAAATTGGCCTATTTATGTGTTTTATGTGCGATCATTTAAACACATTTAGATTATTATTTTACGTCGTACCTATAATGTCATCTTTCAAACGAACAAAATAAAATTACTACTTCTGATTTCCATGTTATCTTATGTAATGCGTAAATCATTCTTACTACATCAAAGCAATTATAGTTCATTATATCATTCGACCTTAGCTGGATTCCTCACGTAACATATTGTGAACGTATCATATACCGCCATGCGTAAGCGGAGTTGTCCCGACCAAGGGTACCTGCAGAAATATTTCCAGGGTTAGGCGAGACATCTTGGCGTTTAAGGGGTGTACCCGAAAAAGGAAAGAAAATTTTCGTAAACCAAGTAATATAACAGCGCTTTTTAGAGACTTGAGTACATTAGCATTTACAACCACCTTAATGTTTATTGTTAATTTTTTAAACACTAGACACTCATCTTTATTTAGTGCGGCATTTCAAGTCATTCTAGAACAACTGATGCTTCAATTATTTCTTAGTGACGCATATTTTTGTAAAATTAATAAGGAAATTTAAATTTAAATATAATTTTATTTTCTAATTTATGAAATTAGAAAATAATTTTCACTTTAAAAACCTTTTTCAGTTCATCATTTCGGCATAATTTTCACATCGATTTATCTTCTAACGGTCCCCTCGGCTTCCTTCTGAGAGCGCCCATAAACTGACACATTCATGAATGCAGAATAAAGCAAAGCAAATAAAGCTAGAAACATGAAATATTTGGTTTCTTTACATGAAAAGCTAGATACATGAAGGTTTCTTTACCATATACTAAGAAAGTATTTTTGAAATTCCATTTTAAAGCGGTTATCATGGGTAAAATGTTATTTAATGTGTCTTTCTTTTGAATTTTTACTACATATTTTTAGAATTTTACTACATATTATAGAATTTTTACTGTTTAATTATTTTGAATTGTATGCAATTTAAATCAACACGAAATTATAACGAAGTTTTAACACATCTAAAAGACTCCCATGCAAAGCCGAGCAGGGTCAGAAAGTTTAAGTATTAAAAAATCGACTTAACTTATATAGTATAATTATATTAAAGTAAGTTTCATTCGGTTTCTACTCACAAGTAAATATATCAAGAGGTTCAGAAACAAATTAGTTGACTTAATTATTAGCCAGTAAAACAGGAACAATTAAAAGACAATACCTATTACAATATCCATCTATCTCTAACCCTAAAACACTTTTGAGGATTTCAACACCAGTGCGATTTCAACAAGCTCATAGTATTGTTGTATACTGTGTCATGTCATTTTTATAGGAAGCGTGGTGTAAAGGGGCGTTTCATAACCGGTTACGTTAGCATATAATGTTTATTCACGCATACAACTCGTTTGATGCGGATGCGGATGAAGAGATGGGAAGGTTCACCGGAGCGTTAAGATGGATTTCATTCCATGGCATTACTTTAAAATTTATTTTTTATCAACGGACAATATTTTGTATTTTACTTACTAATAGAACATACTATGAAAGAAGTAATAGTTAAAGTAAAGAAAGTTGTGGATAATGTATTTATTACGACATTTATTAACAAAAACTACCTTATGAAGTTTTGAGATATTTTTCATCATATGTATGCGCACGTATGCGTAACAAAACGTAATTGATTTTCTCTCAGAATTGGCAATTCCAAATGTTAAGTATTCTTTGTCTCCCGATCAAAAAAATAGCTCAATTGGTCTTATTTAATTTCAGCTCTTAATGTTTATAAGCAACGACGCAGTGATTTTTTCGTCCGCGACGCAGGTAAATTTTAAAAAAGTTGTAAAATTAAAAAAAATTGGAAAAATATTTTTTTAAAAGTTAATTGGGCAAAAATAAACACTTTGTATCTTGACTTTTTTATTCTAGAAACGTACCCTTTTTGTACTATAACCGTTTAAACTTGAGCATTTTTGTCCATAGGCGGATAAAGAAACAGAATTTTTGAAAAACTATTTTTACCGACAGCGCCCATCTTTCACACACTTTTGAAGTACAATAAAACACAACTTTTAGGCATAATTATTGAATTTAAATAAATAATTCAAAAGTTCAAAATAATTGAAAACAACGATGGTTTTCATGTCTTTAAAAGTTTTTTGCAATAACTTTTGCAAAATTATCCGGTTTCAATCAACCAAGTCTCATTTTGTAGGTATAATTATTACGCATATTTCGTCTCTGAATCATTTTTCTCCAAGATCCATAGTTTTTCCTAATAAATTGGAAAAACCAATTTTCCGCCCAAATTGTTGATAAATAAACAATGTTCCAATAGTTGAAATACGGTACACGAGATGAGCGATCTTTTCTACTGCCTTCCACTACACATTCGGACACAGAAATAGCTCTTGACAATTGATCGATATTTAAATGTCAGATCGGCCCAGCTATTCTTATAAAGTTTTCTCGCAGATATCTCCACCACTTTCTGAGATATCCCTGAGATCTTAGCGTCAACGCAAAACGTGAATAACGACCGTAATTCTTTAAATTTTTCACACGGAATATTATTTGAAGAAATCTAATATATTACTTACAATTTTTAGAAATGTTTTAGAAAAACCATAATTAAAGATATGTTTATAAATTGTTTGAAATTAAAATTTATTTTACATAACCTATAACAATGAATATTAAAAAGTAAGACACGTAAGAATGAGTAATGCATTGAACCTGAAGCGTGGACTGAAATCATGAACCGCAAATAACTATTAGACGCGAAATTCTTTTATTAACAATTTAGAAATATACTTTCCTGGAGAAGACTGTCTCGGTTTCGTCGTAATTCCTAGTAATTCATATAGCAGTAAAACTGATCATGTCTTCTAAGTTGCTGTTTTCTCCCTCCGACTACCATTACATTTCGGGAATTCATGACTTTTGTAGAATGGACATAGTTGTCATGAAGGAGTGAAATAGGAAAAAACAAATAATAAGATGAACACTCATAATTAATTCGGTCGGTTCAAAAGTGTCCTAAAATCATTATAAAAGGGAATAAGCTTTGAGGAAGAAGAACAACAACGAGACTTGGCTCATTCATTATCTCGTGGGGGTTGCTAATGATGCACTTTCAAAACTTTTCAGACACAACGATTTACCGATTTCCGCCTGGCACCCCTATTGGAATGTATTCATTGCACAGTATAGTAACGTATTTTAATATCATGTTCAATAATTACGTTTTTCNAGTATAGTAACGTATTTTAATATCATTTTCAATAATTACGTTTTTCATACTTAGAATGTATTCATTGCACAGTATAGTAACGTATTTTAATATCATTTTCAATAATTACGTTTTTTATACTTAGATAACTATAATTATGATTTGAGTAATTGTATACTCGAATTACTGTAAAATTAGTAGAAGTAAAGAAATGCAGATGTCTAGTAAGTCTGTAATGTAAGATTCCAGCCATCTAGTATGTAAGTTTTGATCTACCTCTTTATTACCTGTTCAGTGATTCAATTCATTGTTCATACATACAAATATATAAATGCGTATCGTGAAAGCGTGTCTGTCTGTTTGTTACTTAATCACAATTAAACCACTGAACCTGTGATGAAATTGGGCAAAGATATAGCTAAAATTCTCAGGATGAACATAGGATAAGTTTTATTAAAAATGCGTGAAAAAAAAGATTGAAAATGATGTTGACCTTAAGTGTCGATGAAATAAGGAAAAAAAAGAGGTATTTTCGCTTACTCCTTCCAAACGGTTACAGATAGGTGATAACTATGAATGGCAGTATTGTTTGCCTCAAAGAGATCTACAAAACAGTCTGCAACAGCATATGTCTATCTACAAAATTTCACCTATATTATTGAAAAAACTTTATTAAAAATAGGAGTGTTAAAATTCGTAAATTTAAGAGAACAATTTAAGAAGGAAAAAAATCAATCATCATCAAATTTAATGAATTATTTGCTTTGTGTATTTAACAAAGATAAAAACCGTTTTTAAATCGTAAAATTTCGACGAATTGTTTAGATTTTACAATAATTTGAATGAAATGGTGCAGTCGCGTCATGCATCGGAAGCGCTACTCTCGCGAGTGAATGCAGTAAACTTTTGTATTAAATTAGTATTATTATGAATTTGAAAAATTAGAACGCGGAACATGTTTTCAAAAACGAGGGTGTAAAATATTTTGAACTTATAACATTGATTTTTTTCCTGAGTAAAAGGTTAGTGTAAGAAAATTCGCGAGTAACGCTGGGTAACCAGATAGTTGAAACATAAGTGCGACAAAAAGTAATTCTCAACTTTCGAAATTATTCATTAATCGCAGTTCATTTCTCTCCCACTAGTAACCCCTATGTTGATGGTCACACCGTAAAGACCCTAATAGGGACTGAATGTAGTATAAGTGACTTTAATACAAAATAGAGTAGCATTTTATCATGAGTTGTTTTATTTTGTTGTATATGGTATTATTACATCAGCATTACTATATTTCTTATTTACAACTGATTTATGTTATAAATCAGTGTTGAGTCATCCATTAGAGTTTCGTTTTGCGAAGAATTATAAATATTCCATACAAAATAATTATTTGAGACTGAAGTTTTTAATCATTTGGAATTTTGTATTACTTGTCACTTCCTCTACCTTGACATCCCCACTGCCAGTCTTCAGTTGAGCTCAAATATTTTAAATATGAAATTGAATCACAAACATAGCAAAAAGATACGAGAATTTTCTACGATTTCTTCTACCTTGACATTTTTATCTTTTTTTAATTTTTTCTTTTTTGAAATACTGAAATACTGGGTAATATGACGAGATTTAAGTTTTTGGGTTATTCCATGTCAATTTGCCCAGGATATCTCACCCATCACCTCAGATTTTGATGAAACTTGGCTCATTTATTCTCCATACAGATAATC
>NNCF01130242.1:44514-57948 GCA_002313205.1 Laupala kohalensis | reverse complement strand
GAGACTATATTCGGGTAAATATGGTAATCATGTCATTTTGTTTTAATTGCAACCAACGAAAACTGAGTTTCCAAGAAATGCTGAATTAAATTGTATTGAAAAACTGTCTGCCCTGGACTGCCTTGTGCACTGAGATATGGGACATAATTTGCAATAGTCATAAACAACATAAAGTGCAAAACATTTAGTACTCTTGATGATTTTGCTATTGCTTCAGATGTAAACAAGTATTTACAATATTCTTAAAAACAATGCTTTACAAATGAAATTCATGGATAGAAAAACACAATATAATTCAACATAATACAAAAACAACAGTTTAAATTTTAAAATAATCTGGAGGTACAGAATGACTCTTGTTCAAAAGTAATTCAAAAGTAGATAGAAACTTATAATGATGATTTCACAAGTAAATGAATAGTTATGTTCACCTCAGCTATAGCATTCAACTTGAATTTTAGATCCATGGAGTTTAATGACATCAAAATCATAAACAAAATTGTGAGGTTGAATTTTTTAAAATATTCCAATACTTTTTGAGAAACAAAAAAGTAAAAGAGAAGGGCATTATTATTAGCAGCATCTCTTTATACTCAGCATGCATTGGAAACAGAAGATACATTATTTCTAAGTCGATTGCACAACTCAAGGTTCTTCCATCCTGACCCTACGGCCGCTACCTATCTTAGTCTGTAGTTCCTTCTTAAGTTCTTCAATGGTAGCACACTTTTGTTGAAGTTCACGCCGCAACTCATTTTCTGTGCGCCGTTGCTTCTCCAGCTCCAGTTGAAGCTTTCCTGCAGTATCCCACTGAGTACTAAGGTCACACGTCAGCTGCTCCACCTGTTGGGCATAGCGGCGTTCAGCTTGAGAACGTTCATCTTGTACCCGTCGACTTTGTTCCTGCAGCAGATCGCGCAGTTTCTCGTGCTGGCGCTCCAACTCATCCTTCAGTCGGCGTACCTCCAGCTCAGCCTGCGAGCAGGCAATTGTCATAGAAAGCATTTACACTTCACTTCAAAAACCAAATACTGAAATTAATTTACTCAGCCATCAGATAAACAACCAAAGAATTCTGAAAATTGAGATTTCTTATCTACACAAATAAAAATTAAATATTGTTCATTGGTAAGCCCATCACTTGAGAACGGCTGGACCAATTTGGCTAAATTTTTTGTTCATAATAGTCAGAATATGGCTTTTAGGGAAAGTTGCCCGGAAAATTTGGGAAAAACTGGAAGTGTTTTTTTAATGGGATTTTTGTATGAACTCAAGACNCCCCCCCCCCCTTCTGGTCCTGGAAAAGTTTTCAGGGAAAAAAATTGGGACAATTACAAAGGACAGTTGGAAACTTCGGACAAACTGCAAAAATCATAATTTTCACAAATTCACAAAATGATCACAAATAAATTTATTGAAATTGGACAGGACAACGTCTGTCAGGTCAGCTAGTACAAAATAAAAAAGTATAAATACTTAAATGAAATATCAACAAAGACAGTTGAAAATCTAGTAATTGAAATGAGAAGAAGAACATACAAACAGTACTGCAGCACAATAATAAAAGTAAAATGGATTTCAAGTTTGGAACAACTTCCATAAGAGTGAGATTAACACACCATCAAAAATTCCATTCAAAAACAATTCATAACACCTTTCCACACAGCACAACACGTTTATTTCCCAACATCAGAAAGTAGAGCTGTAAAATTTCACAGCTCCACTTTTATTCAAGTAAAATTTTACAATAATGCTTTCAATACTGATCCCATGCAAATCACAAATGATTGTATGTAACATGAAATGCGTAGCTCGTATTTTACATGAAAGGTTCCATGGTTTGCCATTCATCAGTTAGAATAATATATAGTATAAAACAAATTATGGGGAAAAAATGTAGCTCACAGGGTGAAACTATTCATTAAATCAGAGAAAACACTTTGTATAATAATAAATACATGCTTTTAATATGATATGTGTTTGGTTCAAAGTAATAACCACTGATTTTTTTTCTAAATGATCACGTAAAGACATAGAAGTTTTTAATTATCAACACGTCTTCTTTGTACTAGTAAACCAAGGAATGTACAGTTCCTTGTTTATGCGGTACTGGCCTGGACCTTCACCTAGGACAATAAAACTATATTCTGAAATATCTGCTATAATTAAGACAATAATAATTTACTATAGTAAATTAATGTAATAACTAGAGTAGATTAGTTTATTGTCCTCCAAGTGGTTGTAGTTTGTAACTGCTCTTTTGACCATAAATTATTTTATTTCATTCATGAAATCTATATATTAAATATTCATCAAAGTTGTTTTTGTGTCTTTCAAAAACAGTTTATGATTTTGCAATGAAGTGATGTTTCTTTGTATTTTCAAGAGTCTCAATAAATATTTTTAAAAATTGAACACTTGATTTCCTGACAGTGGTCATTTCTGTCCTGTATAACATCATTTACATATTATGTTATCTGGCATGATGAGAAGGGGGGAGAGAGAGATGGGGGAAGATAGGAAGAGTGAGGGGAGGATAGGGAGAGTGAGAGAGGGGTGGGAGGAGAGGGGGAGATAGGGAGAGAGAAATTAATTACATCTAATTCATAGAAAAAGGCAATGAAACAGAAGGAAAAAGGAAGGTAAGTTAATTAAAGAAAGGAAGGAGGAAATGTACAAAGTCCTGAAGATAACCAATGCAACTTGTGTCTTTTCCCCTTCCTTTAAAACGTAAAATATAGACGTATTTGACTGTTTCAAAAGATATATATTTCATTCAGAAGGTGTGTGTTGTAAGTTTTAACAACAGTTCGCAGCGCCCAGTTATGTTTGTTATATAGTAAATCACACTAATAGATATAATTTTAAATATCATTTATTAACAAATGTTGTACACGTCTCTTGCTTTTATGTCCGAACCTGTCGTGTTGTAAGAGCCAGCTTAGATCTGACTAAAAAATCTGGCACTTCCAAGTAAATTACAACTATGACACCTGGTAGTGAAGCAATTTTTTTAGCAAGGTGACGTCCGCGCTGAGGTAGCAGGCAGTGAAGTTTGCATTCATGCAACTCTTATTGTTTGTACGTCTTAGGCGTTAACGTATGACGCGGAGTTGATCGGTACTGTGACTTCGGGCGGTAACTTAAAAGCAAGAGTTCTAGCCCAAAAGCTCGCTCTGCTGCGGAGAAACTGACGTCGCCGGGTGGCCTGTGCCGCGGGACTCCGTGCGTGCGGACACCATGGAACCCTAGAGAGTGACGCTTCGCGCTCGAAATGATGAGTTGCTTGCCCTCCCATCATCTCATTATGACGACTCAGGAACAAATTTCGGATTATGACTGGAAATAGAATATTAGTTTCTAGGTTCGGAGTTTGATTCTCGAGTACCGCCCAAGCACGGCAAAAGCAAACTGACTCGCTGTATTTTAAACATGCGTGGGATAGAAGTAAAGCTCGCTTCACACGATGCATGACCTAGCCGTTGACGAGCCCTAATGACCCACAAATTATTATTATCACACGATGCATTTTGCACTCCATTCTAGCATGCTTTTTTTTGTTGCTACCAATGTCCTTTGATATCTGTGATTCAGACAGCTGTGATGCTTGTCCTGCTGTGTTGGCTTCATACGATGCATTTTACCGCGACAGTTTTGATGTTCTGATGCGCGTGTATTGAGAATTCGAGAAAACGCTCGTGGTTAATGTAGAGATTGTCCATCGAAGAAATTGAGCAATTAGCGCTGATAAGCTAATTAAAAGAATAATGCAAATACATGGACGAAATGACAACATTGTATGTCATGTTGTTTGGTGTTATTAGATAGTGGCAAATAGTGGAATGTTCAAAGTATCTTGCTTGATGAGCAAGACCTTGATAACCTTAAATGTTAAATAAAATGTATTTGTGATATTTTTGTTTAAAGTGATTTCATTTATGGTTTACTTCTTTTCGCCAATAATTTGTTTTAATGATTGTTGCTCTAACCTTAAGGTTGCTCAGCTGTATCACTTAAAATAATGTATAATTTGTCAGATAACAATTAACATCAGGTTCGGTTTTGCAATCTATTATAAATCAAATATATTAACTGATAACACTTTGTTACATTCCTGAATGAATGTTTGTTCAATTAAGTTGCTTTTAATAAAGATAATCATAAAAAATAAATAAATTTAATAAAGAAAGCTTATTAATTAGGAAAGCGAAAGTACTGTTTTCATCGTCGGTAACCACTGGTGTGCTAGTTTCCAACAGTAATTGTATCATCCACGATTACTTATTCAGATAAATTGTATATAGTTTACTTTAACGATAATTCATATAGTGCTAGTCCTATTTCGAACGTACCATTAGCTGTCACAGTCACGGGACGAGACTCAAGGTTTTCATTGGTTAACACTCCAACTTTGCATGCAAAACTACACGAGAAATAGAACATGTGCTATTCCCCAAATCTTTCATGCAGCGTAGACAGCAATGATGTAACTTTCTATCGTCACAAAATTTTGGAGCACAAAATGCATCGTGTGAAGCGAGCTTACGTCTACTGTCTGTTTGCATGCTATACATAAGCATGGTGGAAGCAAGCTCAATATCCACATATACCAATAACTCGCAGTTATATTAGGATGCATATTATTAATTATAACATATGGGCTTTAATGTCCTCGATGTCGGCGAGCCGTGAAGCCCCAATAAAATATATAAACTATTGATTATATTAAATGAGTTCAGCACCCGAGTACTTGTATTCTATAGCACCTTCTCCCTCCCTCGTCGTGACGCTGCCAGCTAACCGACGCGTCTCCGCTCAGCGCGAGCCACGCTACTCGTGCTGAAAGAATGACGCATATGTACCACATTCTCCCTAGGTAAACCTTCCATGTAAAAACGTGCCCCTTACCGTTTCCTCTCTTTCCATCTTTTTTGTGGGGCTTTAAGGGCTCGTCAACAACAAGGTCATTAGAGCCCATCTTTCCATCTCCTATGAACAGTACATGACAATACAGTTGCACCATCTATGGATGGTCATTTGACTACATACATAACAACTACTAGTATTTAATTTTGAATTATAATACTGGGCTACTTTAATAACTCCTGTTTAAGAATAAAACTAAATTAATTCTATCCCACAGTAGAAATACCAACATATATAACACAGTGTTTAAATTTTTAGAAAATTAAGATTTTTTTAACTTAACAATATGCTACATGTGACTGAGATGGAGTTATGTTTCTTTAAAATGATTTCATTTGTTCCCATTTTAGATTAAATTAAAAAAAAACTCAATGCATGCATTCAAAAACTGAAAAATATTTATATTGCGCTGTCTAAAAGCTGGTGCCGCAGGCTGTAGCTTAGCAGTGTCCAACTTCTCTGTGTCCACGGGCCGTCTTCAACACACTTCTGATCGATTGGGACGGTAGAAGGTGGAGTTTGGTAAAATGATACCCCACAAGAAAAACTAATGGAATATATTTATTTATTTGTAACATACTTTGGTTCTCATCAACAAATGTCTAATATTTAAAACAGAAAAAAGGATATTTCTGCATTTTTTCAAGTTATTTTAATATTTAGTACTTTTTAATGGGGCTTTAGGGCTCGCCAACGTCAAGGTCATAAGAGCCCTTAATATTTAGTCAAAGTATCCCACATCAGGCCCCGAAGGGTCCATGGAGTTCGCGGAGAGTAGAGCTCCGCAATTTCTTGACCTCGGTACTAGGAGGAGGAGATGTCTGCATCTCGCTCCGACCGGTTTGACCCCAGGACAGACCCTGGTACTCATTTTACAGCAGGCTGAGTACGCCCGGGAGTCAGTGATGAAAAATGGTGTGTGATGAAAAATCCCTACCTCATCGGAAACCGAACCCCGCCCATCCAGCAAGCAACTCAGCGCTCTACCCACTGAGCCACGCTGACTCCCTTAATATTTAGTATTATAATAAAATATTTCCATTTTGTAATGTATGACGGGGTAATTCAGAACATTATTTTCTATTTTCTCTTACAGCATGTGCCACGTGAAATATTAATTCTGACAGCACAGATATAAATCTAAACGTTTGATGTAAAACATACTACTAATCGCAGGCCGTAAAAAAATCAAAGTTTGGCAGGCCGCCAGTTGTACAACGCAGCTAAATATTATTCGATATTATTATATATAGCGAGATATTATTCTCCTAACTCGAGATATAGGAGAAGATTCAACTTACAATTAATGGACGAACATCTAGAAACCCTTTATATCATGATTACAGAGCAAGATATTTTAATTATTGATAACAATATGATACAATATTTTCAAAAGAAGCACAGAACTGAAATGAGTTTGCAATGTTTAAGTGTGGGTAGAGGTGCAAAACAAATAGATAGCAACTAGATTGAACTGTAGTTTTGCTGAGAGAATTTAAATGGTTCTAGAGTAAAGGGAGGGAGTATTAGTGGCTCGAAATCCCCCAGACCACAGAGCACGGGTTCCAACAATTTCCCTTACCTTAAAAAATTTGACGGAAGATTGAACGAAAAGAGAAATTCGTCTCGAGTACGTTCTAGATTAGACATTCTCGCCTGGCATTGCCTATTAAAAAATAGAACTGCGTTCATGTGCAGTGTGAGGGTTTTAGAGAGCAGAAATCACACACATCACGGAACCTGGTTCCCGTGGCGTCCTTAGAAGATTTACCCCTTCTCTCGTAAAATTTACCTCTCCCCTTACCTATTACATTCTTGTTATCAGCAACCTCTTCGTCCCTCCCTTGGATACACCAGGGTTCAATAAAACTAGTTTGAAATGATTAAACCAAATCAATCTTGAGATATTTAAATCAACGCAAGGGAAGATGGAGCGGGAAGCGGAATTTTACCCACCCGTAATCTTAACCCCCGGAAACTTGCCCCCCTCCCTCCAAGATATTTCGAGCAAAGTGTACAGTCCGGAATCTTAGCCTGGAATTTTTACACCGAGTTCCTCGAAGATTTTCACGAATTTTATTCCGGTTTTCACTAATGGATAGAGTATTTGTTTTACATTATATTAGACCCATGACGATAAACGTTCGTGATGTTGGGAAAAAATGTAAGTGAATGAACACCTCACACCCAATATTGTCATTATGGGGTAATTCCATCAAAATCTTATTTTTTCACATGTTTAGAATATAATTATCAGTTGAATACTTTAATTTTCTTCTGTACCAGTCACGTTTCCGTCCATTATTAGCGCAATCCATTTGTACCTCATAATCGCATTTATTTATATAGTTAGAATTTTTTATGATGTTGTTAGGACTATCAGCAGTAATGAGAATCTAAATTTGCAACTATGAAGACGTGCAAACTGCTCAGCGCCACAAACAGCACAATTACGCACTTTCTTTAGTTTTTACCTTATTGCTATTCCGTGCAATAATTACTGAGTTTATCGTCGTTTTGAAGAACGTTAAGTGAAATCATTATGTAAGGTAAACTATTGTTGGAAAAGGCTACATGTTGGTGTAATTTATTGGAAATTTCACTTTGAGTTCGGAAATATCTACACTATTCATAATTATCTTTCTTAAATACACAAAACAAAGAATGTATTTAATTTGACAAGGATTTATATTTCATAAGCTACAGTACTTTTTCAAATACGTCTATTTTTAATATAATTATATTAATAATTTGGGTTAACCTTTGTAGTTAGGCCTATACTGTCACGAACTTTTTGTAGAACTAAATGAAATGAAAAATTGGCCAAGTGTTTTGTCACCTATCTCTTACCATTTAGGTTACGCATGCGAAAATACCTCTCCGACGAATGCTAATTTTTTTTCAACATCATCAACGTTTATCGTCGTAGGTCTAATCTAATTTACAAGAAATTATATATCTCTTCTTCTTCTTCTTCTTGAAACACACTATCCATTATTAAAAATCAGAATAAAATCCATGCTCAAGTTTCTGAGAAAATGACGGGGAACGTGGTCTTATATTACGTAATGATTTCGGGGTGGGGGACGTACAATTCCGACTTCGTCTTAGATTTTTTTGGTGGGGTAAGACTCCGGGTCGTACATATAACTATATTAATATAATATTACAGATAATATTTAGTCTTACTTTTCGAAGTAAATATTGAAGTCATTCTTCAACGAGATGCCCAACCCCAGAATCTTACCCCTCCAAGACGTGACGTCAAAACAACGTCAGATTCAGTGGGGAGGGGGCGTAAGATTACGAGGGGTAGAATTCCGGTGATCCAGATGGAAGGCAGTGGACCGCGATTTACAGTGGATCAACAGCTATATCTCCTTGTCTATTAATTACTGCTCACATCATACAATATCTAATAATAGCGCGTTCTAGCCCTTACCCCTTCCGCGTGCTCGAGTATGACACGCTCGTACAGCGGAAAGGCTCGATTTTGTTATCTCGCAGTCTGTAAGTCAGCTTTTTTTACTTAATATGTATAATAAGACTTTATGGGATGTACCCCATAATATCTCATGAGAGGGAATTTGTATTCCCCGCTCCGCTCGCCGTTACAGCACGCGCGGTTAACCAGCGAAACTCCACACCGACGGCCAGTGGAGCGAGACCGCGCACCGCCAATAAGAAGACTGCGGTGAGGCTATGGGGAGGCGGCGTCGCACAGCGGCGAACGAGTGGTGAAGCGACACTGGCGACAGATGTTTTTTGGCACTCATGCAGATGATTTTGGACACTCGTGCAAGTGCCTTTTGGAGTCCAGCAGATATGAGTGTTTGAGTCCGGTGGAGGAGTTGGTTAGTTGGAAACCTCACCAAGACACGTCTTCGGGCACCAATGAGAGTCAGTCCTCCACTGAGTGACCGACACACTGAATTCGTCCCAGACAACTCATCAACGCGAGAGGTGGAGTGCGGGTCGTGCGACCCACGGTTTTCCGCCACAGATTCCTCGTGCCTCTCAGTTGTGCGGGTGAATGCGGGTGCGCATAGCGACCGATAGATGAAGTCCAAATTGGGACAATTTAGAGATTTTTGTTTTTTACAATTTTTTTGGTATTTAATTTTTTGGTCATTCTTAGGAAAGACTGCATCAGCGACTGGGAACGCGTTCCGATGCTCTTTTGTCACTAGTTGGAGGATAGTCGAGAAGCATACAGTATTGTGCTTTAGCGTATGAGAAAGTTCGCGTTCGTTTGTATATATACCAAATACTCGAACAATATTAGTTATTTTATTCGTCATTAATTTCACACTATTGAACAATAACAAACAATTCTATCATTCAGAATTGTACGAGTAGTATGCTTTATACTAGAAATAGTTTAAAATTACGTAAATATTATGTTTCCAAAATAACAATTGAATATGCTCTCGAAATAAAGACTTGAGGTTTGCGTACAAGTTATGTTGTGTGTACAATGCGTTACATTTTCAAGTACGGCGTACTGGATATCAGTGGACAGTTTACTTATGTATAAGGCTCTATAGAGGGGAGTGAGTGCATGCGCCATTTTCTTTTTTCTTTTGCAGACTTTTAGATCACGTCATGTGGAGGATGCAATGCCCAATATGTTGGTCAAACTGGCGGAACATTCCAAATTAGATTTAATAAAGAACACATACACACACTGAAACAAAACACATTTTCACATTTCGCTACTCATCTCATTGACTCCCAACACTTTTTCAACAAGATGCAAAAATTTATAAATAGAAAATGGATTTTATATTAGAATACAACTTGAGACACTCCATATCAATAAAATTTCGAAAAACCCTAATATTTATATCTTAAATCAAAACATTCCACAGATTTCCTCCCCACTTCTCCGCCTCGCCTTAGAGTACACTGTGCCCTCAAAAAGTTAAGACTTTCCTGGTTCACAACCTTCGGTCCCCAAAAAGGAATACTCCGAGCATTCCTTTGCCACAAGAATCCTTATATTCAGGTATGTTCAGTTTGCTCACTCTGTCTTTTATTCATTTCACATTTTATGTTTTCATGTTATTCTATAAATTTAGAATTTTACTTATTCAATATTTTTATTTTTTCATTTTACATTAAAAATTTATTACAATTTTCTTCGTCCAAATTTCAAAAAGATTCATGTAATATTTTCACAATTTAAATTATTTTCAATTTACAGTATTTTATTCTACGTTAACATTCAAACGCAATTCACATCATATTATTCTATTATATGTGTATATTTAATGTTTTTTAAAGAACTCGTTATCTCATTTTATAGCACAGGAGATGGCTGCTACATGGTCGAAAAAGCTTTCTGATGAAATAAATAATTTAGAAAGAGACACAATGATTTCCTCTATAACTTCATTGTCAAAAAAGCAGTTACAAACTGTGTATGACCACCTAGGGAATAATAAACTAAGTTCCTCTATTGTAGTATAGTTCAAGTATTGAAACACTAATATCATTGGTTTAAATAAATAACTTGTTATATTTCCAAAACAATTACAATTAAATGTTAAATATTTTCTTCAAACCCTTGTTTTTACACACTCACAATATTTTAAACCCTTCAATTCTGCAATAATGGCGTTTCCGCTCACCTATCTCCATAGATCTCTATTATGGGACATAGTGAACTGTGATCTTCTGTACTCCACACTAATAGGTATTGCCTAGCTCTTCAGCTGCTAATGAAACATAGAGAATTAGCTTTTTAAAAAAGGTTTTTAGAAATGGATACAAATAACTGGGTGTTCCGGTGTAGCTTCAGCTGCAAAAGTGATTACCTCAGTCTACATTTGGTGGAACTAAACGGCAACAGCAGGTCAATAATTCAATCTCGACTTCTTTGGATTCAGTTTACGTTCATATTTTCTTTATCTTTTATGTTTTCAATAATTTCAAGTGCTTTTTTCTTTGTTAGTATATTTGTGTTCACTTCAAACAACAGAATATTTAAACTTAGAGAAATTTGTGATGTTAAGGTGAGACTGTATACAAAAATCCGCCTCTACTCGAAGTAAAACCAAAGAAAATCCCAGGCCAGGATGGGGATACAGAATTAACGTACACAACCGTGCCAAGATTGAGAACATATAAAAATAAAATTATATGAATAAGACACAATACAAGCATGCGGGAAAATAGTTTGTTACAGATTTTTTTAATGTACTACAGCAATAAAATACAAAACGACTTTAACTTTCATTACATTAAATAAATTCTTTTACATTGTAGAAGCACTGGTGTAGTAGGTTTTGTAGAGATTCAATTTAATAATGTCTTTTATATTTTTCGGGATGGAATTATATAGAACAATTACCAAATGATGTGACCCTTTATGGCAAAGAGTGGTTGACACTCTGGGGTGATGAATATGATTCATATTGCAAGTATTATGTTCATAAAGATGACTGTTTCATATGAAGCACGGGTGGCGCTTCAGTAATTCGGTGTTAACAAATACGACCGTTTCATAAATATAAATGCAGGGAAGTTTAAAATATTTAATTCCTTGTAGAAAGGTTTACATGAGTTTCAGGGGTGAGATTTACAAATATGTATTGACACAGCTGCTCAGCTGTTGTGTATAACACTATATTCGGATACATAGGTTCTTTCAAGTCTTAATACACAAATAAGAAATATACTGAGGAATGATTTTCCATATAGATATTCTAGAAAACCTGACTGTTTTGCGACTCAGAATAAGAATAAGAATAAGAATAAGAAGAAAAGAAGATATGATGAAGAAGAAGAAAGAAAGAGATAAGAAAAAGAAGAAAGAAATAAGAAAAGAAGAAAATAATAAGAAAAAGAAGAAAGAAATAATAAAAAGAAAAAAGAAATAATAAAAAGAAGAAAGAAAGGAATGAGAAGAGAGAAGAAAATGAAAAGAACAAAAGAAAAGATAATAAAGAGACAAAAAAGGAAAGCAGTAGAAGAAGAAAGAAGAGTTAAGAAAAGAAAGTAGAAGAAGAAGAAGAAAGAAATAATAAAAAAGAAAGTAAAAGAAGAAGAAAGAAAATGAATTTTTTTTGCGGGGCTTTAAGGGCTTGTCAACAACGTCATTAGAGCCCATAAAAAACGAAATAAGAAAAAGAAAAAAAAAGAAGTAAAAGAAGAAAGAAATAAGAAAAATAAGAAGAGAGAAAAGAAAAATGATGAGAACAAAAGGTAAACAAAGGAAAAATAAAATTAGAAAAGAGAAAGAAAAGAAAAAGAAAATAGTAGAAGAAGAGAAGGAGAGGAACAAGATGAAGAGAAAGAAGAAGAAGAAGAAGAGGAAGAGAAAGAAGAAGAGGAGGAGAAAGAAAAAGCAAATTAACTATTGTAGTGACCTTCTGCATGCTTAAATGAGCTCGCAGAACAGCCCATTTAATTCTTGAACAGTGAATTCACACTATAATACACTCCAGTACTTACTAAGGTGTCATTACATCCAATTGCAGTAAAACTAAAAAATAGTTAATGTAAAACTGTGAATTCCTCTTTAACTTGCTGTAGTAACTTTTTAACACTGATTACATTTAAAAATTTTAATGCTAGCTGCGGTTTTCATTTTTATTCATAGTAGTTTCTTTTTTATTGCAAGCAACCTTGGCATGGTTATGAACATTATCTCTGTAACCCCAACCTGACCCAAGTTTTTCTACCTTTTTCCTTCGGGGAAGAGGCAAATAGATATAGATATATCTTTAGGCAGGAATGTTTTTAATACTTTTGTTATTACTAATCTCAGATTTTTACTGGTTTATTACTGCTATGATTTATTTTGAAAATAAAAAAGTATAATAGCACATATTTGTTAAAAAATGTCTATTAAAGATATTACATCTGTCACTGCCTACTTATTGATAAGATGGTTCTTCACCTGTTTCTGAAGAGGACATTAGTTAATTGTTCACCACATGGACTCACATAGTTTGCAGCTGCTTTTTGACAGTAAAAATTATTTATTTATTCAGTTTAATTTATTGTTTTTTTATCTCACAAAATTTCTAAACAGAAAAAAAGATTATTACATAAAGAGAATAATTTAAAAAGTATATACCTAAGGGTATATATTTTATTACCCGTGTAAGATATGAAAGGATAATGTGAAAATAGAGAAAAAAATATTTAACGTATGAAAATTTACAAAACTTGGCACCTTGAAAATACTTCGATTATCCAAAAATTTTATTTATGTTAAAAGGTAACTTTTCCACAATAAAAGCAGTTTTTAAAAAATTCAAATTTTTTCATTTCAACTTAATTGTCATTGACAGACATGTATTCTTATGTTCTGACTCAACAATACACATTGGACAAAATTTAAATTAAAATCTTGTCTGGATAGTTTAGTGGTTTGCCAGTCCATGTTGCATCTCAAAGAAGTCAAAACATTTTTCCTTAGGTGACACTCTCTTAATATCCACCCATATCATTAACATAAATTATTTATTTATCTATCCCCCCCCCCTCTCTCTCTCT
>NNCF01130242.1:30173-40604 GCA_002313205.1 Laupala kohalensis | reverse complement strand
CCAGCCACTTAGTTCGTTAATAGGAACTACTTATCAGACTGTGGTCGCACTACTTTTTATATAAATCGTACCTTTTGTAATATATTTTATCTGTTTATGTGTTGTGGGACATTCCATTGAGTCTACGGTGACATCTCGGGACCAAAGTATGAGCCCGAGAGCACCCTCTAGGTCTGTCCCGTGTCGGAGGCTGCCGACTCAGCGGCCACCCTGCCCGCCTGGGGTGGCCTTCCAGTGTGCGCACTAGTAGACGCGGACACGTCTAGCTGTCGTATCCCTACTGCTGCATGCACTAACAGTAGCCGAGCAGAGATCCTGCTCACCGATCGGAAGTAAACGCCAACTTAATGGAATTCGGATCTTCCTACCCGTGCCACGGGTGGGGAAACCACAACCCGGCAGAGACCAACCCAATTATGGGGCGTCAGGCTTTCCACTACAACCTGAGGGCTCAATGCCCCTACCCTGCCTACTTGTTTTAAGGTGCTGAGTGACACCCGAGACTAAGATCGTGACCACCCAAAGATCATGACATATTCTCTACCACTTCGAGAAATCCCCAGCATCCGATCAGTTACTCGTGTGGCGCCGAGATGAGGTACGGAAGTGGTGGGACTCGTCCGTTCGTCCAGTGGTCCACCGAAGGGTTGCTTGCTTAATCCAGGTAGACCCAATTAAGGGGATATCCTTCAGGCACCTAGCTGTGCTCGAGGGCAAGCCCTCTCCCCATGTTACGAAGCCTTACTGGATTACCGAGCGTTCGATGGGCAACGGCTCGAGGCGCAACCCGTTTGCCTCTTCCACCTATCCGAGACATCCGTTCCATTTGCCCAGTGGTATCTAGGATCTGGGCAGGGTGTGTGTCTCGGTAGTAGTGCACTCAAGGTGGTGGAAAACAGTGCACCCAGTGCATCAGAAAGGTTTCCCTCACTACGGCGGGTCCGTCGAGGCCCCTTGCGGGGTTCTCTCCTCGTTGTTAGACAGGTTTCCGCGTCAGCCTGTGTTTCCCCACAAGTAACGGCTGATGCCCCTGGTCGAACATCTCCTCCCTCGGACTGATCCGTTGCCCGTGAGAGGTCGGGATTGGGTACGGCACCCGAGAGGCACCCCAGCTGGCCGGGGGTGGGTCCGGCTGGTATGTATATATATAGTAAGAAATAATTAATTTTACATAATTAAATTTCTTGAGATATAATGCATAAAAATATTTGTAGGCTAGCGGAATTTAACCGCGACCACCAAAGAAGGATCGTTTGCAGTAGGGAAGCGAGAGGCCAGGTTGAGAGGGTCGGTGTGAGCGTCCTTATTTTGAATAGTTGTCGTAAATTTGGCAAGTGGAAGGGGGCAGCCCCTTACACACTTTCGTATTCGAGAAGCTAAAAGGAGAGGAAAGGGGTATAAAATAACAAACAGCGTCGACGAAATGTAAACAAAGATGGGACGGAAAGGTTCGTGGTGTTTTGGAAACAAAGGGGTCAGTTATAGAGTGACAAACACAATCCGCGTACATTGTCGTAGTTAAAGGAAATGGGAAAATACCTAAAACAAGGAATGGAGTTTTTTAGTGTAAACATACGAACGAGGAAGGATGCTCGTGTTCTGAATAGTAATAAAAGTTAATGTGTGCGCAGCCACAAATTCTTGAGAGGGGTAAAATACCAGAGGGTGAGAGCATATGAGAAGTAAAGTAAACAGACCAAATTCCAGAAATGCTAAAAATCGAGTATTGCTATATTAATAAATTTAGAAAGCTGTGCCTGGTTAACATTGCCGAAGGAATGCATTGAAAAAAGTGAAACCTGGGGAGTTGGAAATTTCCTAAGAGCAAGGGTGGTGGTTGGTCGAAGACCAACAAACGTCACTAGACGAGTTACCAATCGGCGTGACCCTATGTAAGGGTGAATAAAAAATTAATTGGACCAAAGAAGTCATGTGACTTTTAGGAAAAGAATCTCGCGAGGAAGTTTCGGGAAACAGAGTGGGAGTCGAGTTAATAAAATAGCAGACACAGAGAGTTTTGGAACTACTTATTATTGAGAGGACTTTTAGATTTTTGTTAGAAATGATTCTGAGAGAATTTTGTAGATGATGCTGAGACGACGTTTTTAGAAATGACTTTGATAGAAATTTCTGGTAGGATTCAGATTTGACTTTAAGATCACTTATTCATAGATCTTTTGGAGATTCAAAAAAAACTAGTACTCTGACTGCAGCGCCGTAATAGTTGCACTTTATCGATTTTAGAGTTTGGAGATTCTCGATTTAAGATTTTTTGTTTGTGGTAGTACAACCACTAAGTTACCACATGAACATAGTGTTCTTCGCGGGTTACAACTTGTTTAGTTAATTAGTCGGGAAAATTATACTCCATTTCGAAAAACATGAACTTGGAGTGTGCGGAGTCTTCACGACGTCGGCGGTCAGCTGGGTCCTTGGAGGAACGAGAGGGTGGAACCAGACAAGGTCGCTAGCCGCTCGAGCAGCAGGAAAGGCAACCAGCTGTGAGGGATGGCGACCGGAATGAATGAATCCATGGCACGACGTGAGGGGCACCGACCTTGTTTCCTCAGTTTCTTGACGGTCAACACATCATCATCAGGTTGTTGGAAGCGACCAACTTGTCGTATGGCTACTTTGTGGAAGAAGATTATGTGCAGCAAATTTATATCTCAAAAGCCTTAGCCCAGAACTTTTGGTTTAATAATGTTGAATTAATTTTGGAAGGGCAAAAAAACCATAAAACCATTATATTTAATTCAAATGTTAGTGGTAGAAAAATGGTGTACTTGAATATGCATTTGTATTGATTTAATAGATAGGGAGGATGTTTTACTATCCTCTTCTTCTTTCTCTTAGTGTGGGGTCGGCGAATGGGGATGGATATGCTGCTTCGTTTGGATTTGGCTGGGGAATACTCATGGCGCCGGATACCCTTCCTGACGCGCCTCCCCTGAAGCGGTTGTGAGATGAAATGGGTGTGAATGATTATGAGTGAATGTTGTTTTGGTGGAATGATAGGCAGGGGAAACGGGAGAACCCCGAGAAAACCTGCCGCGAACACCACTTGGATCGGCGACCCCAGAGGTAGAAGGCGAGCGCGTTACACACTACGCCACGGGTCGCCCCAGGGAGCATGTTTTACTAAGAATACTATCAAAACCAACATTAATGGATTACATTCTCAGTGATACCAATGATGATGTGAGAAAAAATAAAATTGGAGACATATTACAGAAATTACGCGAGTAAAGCTGCGAATACTCAGCTAGTACATAATACGACTGTAAATGAGACAAAACTGCAAGAGAAATCTTTTTACCACTGGAGAAGACAAAGGAAATTACATTAAAATTCTCAGTACAAAAGAAATTGTTTCAGTAAGGAAGTATGACACAATGCAGAAATTACAGACAATTTTCTACAATATCTCTATGAAAGCAACCAAAACGAGTACCACACACACAAAAAGAAGAAAATAAATAGCTGTTGGAAAGACTACAATTTACTTTATAGGCCAATTGCTCACCTGAGATTTTTCGAATTGGGCTTGATCCACTAAATCCACACTTCTTTTAATTTTCTGACTGGATTTTGCTTCTTTATCCCGCATGCTGGATATAGTAGAATTTAACTTAGTAACATTTTCTGCCAATTCTCCATTTTCCCTACACAAAATTCAATACTTAATCAATTGCATACTAGCCACTTAAAATGTATGCAAAAATGCATTGTACAGGGTATACACAATCAAAACTAAAATAGATTATTAAGTTTAACTTCAGTTCTTCTTTACTGCTCTACAGTCTCTGTAAGTCAGATTAGCATTTTGTTTTAATGAAAGGTAAGTGTTGTATCCTTATATGTGTTCCATCGAAATTTAAGAACTTTATAAAAATACATAAGAATTAACATTAGTTAAATATTGAATAATTCATTGTAATTTTAGATGAATAAATGTTTCTCAAGCTTCTTTCAAAACTACAACCTGCAATGTAAATAATCTTAAAATTTTGCAGTAAAATAGTAACAGAGCACTAAAAATTAAGACAAGAGCACTGAAAATCAAAATGTTAAACACAAAAAGAACAGCAACATGAAATCCCTCTCTTATTTCTCAAATTTTAAAATATTAGTGTGAGGAGTTTGTCAGAATATTAAGATACAATTTATATGTAAGGATACTTAACATTACCCATTTACTTTTTCCAATAAATTTTAATTTACTTCCCATTACTCTTTTGATATCAACAAATGTTACAAGAAGAAAATAATTATCACTCTAGGTAACAACAAGAGATAATTCATTATTACTAAAGTTACTTCTATAGTTGGTAACCTCAGTGTTTCTAAAAATCTTGAAATAAAATACTCAATACAACAAACAAAAATAAACAATAATATAATAAAATATAAAAACAACATTTATGAAATAAAACAAAAAATAATAAAATAGAAAACAAACAGAAATTGTAGCAATAATTTAACAATACAAACTAAACCTACACAGATATAAAGCAGACTGATTTTAAGTTGCACTTCATGGGCATATTCTAACTTCAGTTGAACTCTTTGTACATACGTACACGAGGATAACTGGAGATATTATTATATTATTGGAGAATTTTATTATGAAGTCCAACAATATTAATATAGCTGTATCATTAATATCCATATTACATGAAAATTATTAATAGTAGCAGGGTACGGTTGATGCAAGAAATCTTAGTCCAAAGTATCTGTGACTGACGGATATTGGTAGACTTCCCGCCGATCTCGTTCGTAATTATCGCTAAATGACACTCGGCTGCGCTGTCATATTGTTCTTCATTAAATAAAAAGAAGTCAAAATTGAGTTTATTTAAAATGACAAAGTGGCTCCAGAGATCTACAAACTGCCTTTGGGCCCTTCGATCTAAATCAATGGAATAGTTTGGATTTATTAGAAATTTGAAAGAAAAAATAAGTCTCCAGAAGTCCTGAAATATGAAGGAAAGAGAAAAAAAATCAATTTGTTTAAAAGGCTTCCTTAAACTTATTTAAAATTGGAGAACTTGCATAGGATTGACCCAAATAAATACCTACAAAAGAAAAATCAATTTTCGGAACATTATCAGATGTTTTCTAAGAAAAACTCTTTCTAAGAAAATATAACATAATTTTTTTGTTTTTCATGTATAAAACAAACATGTTATACATGCATTTAGATAAATTAACATATAATTTAATACCGCATATTTCCAAAATTTTTAACTCTTTTCCTTCAATACTTTATTTCTTGTATTTTAGCCAAATACACAAGAATAAGACTGACTCAGGTTCATGGAGTTCATGGAGGGTACAGCTCCACAGTCTTGATATGAGGAAGAGGAGATAAGGCCAGCACAAAATTCCAGTGACTTCGACCTCCGGGACAAACCTCGTACTCAGTTTAAAGCAGGGTAAGTAATCCTAGGAGCCAGCCTGGATACTAACACATGAGTAACAAATCCTTTGACCATGAATTTGACTTTGTCACATCAATCAATAATGTGAATACATTTCCATGGATACATGACATTCAGTTCAAAATTCATGTCAACATTTAGTGAACATATTTTTAACTCTTTTCAGTAAACTAACTAACATCCGTCTGCTATTACGTAAATTTTCCTCCCTCCGTAACTCTGTTCAGTAAACAAAAAATGTTCATCCCCCACTCCTCGCCCTTATAATACAACTCTGACTTCGGAAGTATTAGTATTAATCTCACGAACCCTCAAAAAAATAGATCGAACTGTCATATCGGTTATTTTACATTCCTTTTCCGTTTCTTTCGGTCCCACTTCACACATAGTGGTGTACCCTCCCCCTCCAATCAGGTCTTAAGTTGAACTTCACTGCTTCCCGAGTATCATAATTCATCTCAACAACTCGGAAAATTATGGATTCGACACTAATATCGATAGTTTCCAATCATTTTTGCATGTCACGCTCTTTCCAACCCCCAAATGGAAAAAAAAACTAAGCTGGGGTAGCTGATGTATTGGCTGCCAGCCGGACAGACAATATTACTTATGCTAGCACAACTAACATCCGTCTGCTATTACGTAAATTTTCCTCCCTCCGTACCACAGCTTACAGCATTAGCTCTCACAGCTTAAGTAATCTACAAGATGAGAAGGGGGCATGTTACACTAACTTACGGTAGAGGACGTCGCCAACCCGTTTAAAATGCAACGTTGATTCGGTGTTGGACACTCATTTACATGTTTTTTTCTCTTACGACTTTCTTGGCGACGTACATTTTTATTACAACTACATTGCCTCACCTTGCTTCATCAGAGCATAGAACACAATCTTTTTCCGGACGTTCTTTTTTCAATGTCCGTGTCAGGCGTCCAACAGCGCCAGTATTCGATTCAGGGTACTTTTCTTCTCAAGGCAAGAACGCTACCACTGAACTACTGCAGCCCAGTAATGTAGAATACATTTTTATCGTCTTGTGTTGTGCTGTCTTAGATTTGGCATCATAGTAGTGGTACCATGAATAGTAAATACGTAAAATAGTATTCATCTCTAAAATTTTGAAAAATATATCCTTAAGTACTAAGAAAATATTATTTTTATGAATCCGAACGTTTCATTATTATGAATATACTTGAAATTTATTCTTATCAGAGTAATATAGTTGAAAATAATATTTAAAATAGTAATTAGGTATTGGGTACAATTAACCTACAACAATTCAAATTATCATAAGGGTACAGCTGTTCGACGTCGAGACAACACAGTAAATGTTCGTTGTCTCGGCTTCACGTTTCGGGCGATGTGTCATCGGGATGCCGCCTTTTAGTCGTACTAATAAATCATTTGGTTCAATTAAACTACTCATAGTTGCGAAAGCCATGGTCGATTTGACTCCGTAAAACAATTGCGCAAGCTGTGCCACCTCAGTCATGAGACTACGAACCGAATGCGTAGTAAGCAGCGCAGTCGAGTGTCATTTAGCGGTAACTAAGAACGAGATCGGCGGGGAGGAACAAACAACCGTTCTTATAGCTATGACAGATTTTTGAGCGGGGCTGAACTGTTGTACGCAAAATCCATAAGCTATGTTGATGTAACTTTCCTCCTCCCAGACAAAACAGCGTTAGCTCCCGCAGTGATAGAAAATTGGTCTCGATCAGACGAAAATTCTTTTAGGGTAGCTACAGCGTAAGCTGTGGCAGCTAATGTGTCCACTAGACAGCCAACACGTGAGCTGTCACAGTTAACTTTAGGCTGAGCAATCCAACTTTTTTTTCGTGCACCTCGAGGAGTGCCAAACATACCGCGTGGTTTGAACTTTAACATGACGGCATTCGTAGTATAATTTTTCATCTAGAAACTCCGAAAACTGAGAATGAACGCAAATCTTTTTTTTTTTCATTTTCCAACCAATCTCACTGACTTAGGCGTGGAAAGGATGCAATTTCTCATGAGATCTGAATTTAGACTTACACGAAATCAGGATGTCACCATTTAACTCAACGACGTTGAAAACTGTGAATTCTTCTCTGATATCCATATCATTATCGATAATTATTACATGGCATACCCTTCCTCAAGGACCGTTCGGGCGTATAGAGGCGTGATCTTAAACGATCCCGAGAATGTCACAACTAATTACATCATCATTAATGTCGGACTTTTTCGACTGTTTTGACGTGCCACTCTGTTCTCCACCCCGCCCTTAACAAAATTATTCATCTCAGGTACCCCAAAAACTATAAATTCAATACTTACATTGATCATTTTAGATAATTTTTGCGTGTTACGCCACTCCCCACACTCACCTTTAATTTTAATAATGCATTTCCGCAACCTCGAAAATTATGGATTTGACTCAAATACAGGACAAAGTTCATTATTTTTATGTCTCGCCCTTCTCATTCTCAGCTCGAAGGATACCGTACGAAAGAAATCGCAGAGACGTAAAAAGAACGTCTCTGTACTTTCTTCCTCCGAGTCAGAATGTGTAATTTCCGACGGTGAACCGGAAATACACATTCACGAAACTGACCCCGAAGGCTCCAAACAGTAATGGCTTCCATACTTCAGTGGAACCTTAATGGCTATAGAACTCAACGTGAAGAGTTACAACTCTTAGCGCGTCGTAATCCGATATGTATCTGCCTACAAGAGACACACCTTTCATCAGAACACTCACCCTCTCTGCGATACAGCAGCTTCAGATATGACGACACCACGGGAGATCGAGCAAGAGGTGGAGTTGCCGTGTTTGTTAGAAACACTATCCTCTGCTCGCCTGTTCTCCTACAAACCCGCATCCAGGCTATAGCAGTCAAAATTCACAGTGTACCATCTATGACCGTGTGTTCTATATATCTTCCTCCGACACGAGATTTTTCGGAGACCTCCCTCAGAGATTTAATTCATCAGCTCCCTCGACCATTCCTCCTCCTTGGAGATTTCAACGCCCACAGTGTACTGTGGGGCTCGTCGAGCGATTGCCCCAGGGGCCGACTGCTGAATTGTCTCTTTGAGCGGGAAGATTTATGTCTACTGAACACCGGGGAGATGACCCACTTCGCATTTGGCACGGGGTCATGGACTGCTATAGACCTATCAGTTTGCTCTCCTGAAGTTGCTGATATCTTTCAATGGAAGGTAGAAGATGATCTGCATGGTAGCGACCATCATCCTATCTGGTTGTCCTTGCAGGAACGTGCGACTATTCCCGAAATCAAGCCACAGAAATGGATTCTCAGTAAGGCTAATTGGACACAGTACCGTTCCTTGTCTGTCTTCAGAGAAACGGTTAGTGTCCAACAAAGGGTCGACCATCTGACCCAGGTGATTCATCACGCCGCTGAAGAATCCATTCCGAAAACATCCATTTTTCCGCGAAGACATCATGTCCCCTGGTGGAACGACCCATGTCGGTCCACCATTCGGGCAAGGCGAAGAGCATTGCGGAGATTTAAGGCTAGTCCATCTCGGGAAAACCTCACCGCATATCGGATTGCTAGAGCAAAAGCGCGCAGAACTATCAAAGAATCCAGATCCACCTCCTGGAAAGAGTTTCTAAGCACCATTAAGAGAACAACATCGTCCACTAAAGTATGGGAGTCCATCCGAAAGATATCTGGAAGGTATTCTCGAGTCCCAATATCTGGACTCAATTATCAGGGTCGGGTTCTCACCAACAACAGAGAAATGGCAACAGCAATGGCTGAATATTTTGCTGACCTAACATCTACAGCAAACTGCGATCCTGATTTCAAGAGAAAAAGGGAAACAGCAGAGAGCACTTCTTTTGACTTTCGTTCCACCAACTGGGAACTCTACAACTCTTCCTTCTCTATGTGGGAACTTCAGTCAGCTCTAGCGACAGCCCACAACACTGCTCCTGGCCTATTCCATTCATTATGAAATGCTGAGACAACTCAGTCTCGAGTCGAAAGAATACCTTCTGGATATCTTTAATCTTTCATGGTCCGAGGGAGTATTCCCTAATTCCTGGAAGGAAGCAACGCTTATCCCTTTATTAAAACCAGGTAAGGACAAAACGAACATTAGTAGTTATCGAAGCATTGCCTTGACGAGTTGTGTTGGTAAAACTCTGGAGAGAATTATCAACCGACGTCTCGTCTGGTATCTTGAACGGCATGACTTGCTGAGTCGATCTCAGTGTGGTTTCAGGAAGTTCCATTCCACCCTGGACAACTTACTTCTCCTGGAATCAGCAATTCAAGATGCTTTCGTCCGAAGACAACATCTCATCGGAATATTCTTTGACATCGAGAAGGCTTACGATACTACTTGGCGTCATGGCATTTTACAACAACTCTATGCCTGGGGATTTAGAGGACGTCTTCCTCTGATGCTCATGTCCTTTTTGGATCAACGTTCCTTCCGCTATAGAATTGGAAGAGACACCTCGGATCTCCTTCTTCAAGAGAACGGTGTTCCTCAGGGCTCAGTCTTGAGTGTGACCTTATTTGCAGTGGCCATAAACAGCATAACGTCTGCTGTAAAGAATCCTGTTTTACACTCTCTTTTTGTCGATGACTTTGCTATCTTTTGTTCATCACAGAGTGTCACAGGTGCGGAGCGACAAATCCAACTCGTCCTTAATAGATTATACCACTGGTCGAAAACGACAGGTTTTCGTTTCTCTGCTGAGAAAACACGCTGTGTTCTTTTCAGTAGGAGACCAAGCCTTCTGGCAGAACCTCACCTCGCCCTGGGAAACAACGTTCTCAAATTCTATCCTTTTGTGAAATTCCTAGGTCTGATTTTTGATCAGAGATTGAATTGGATTGAACATCTAACAGACCTAAGAGCAAGAACATTAAAGTCTCTGAATTTATTAAAGTGCCTGAGGAGCAGGGAATGGGGCGCAGATCGCTACTCCCTGCACCGGTTTTATCGAGCATTCATAAGATC
>NNCF01130242.1:2465-21610 GCA_002313205.1 Laupala kohalensis | reverse complement strand
GCGTCGGGATCGAAAAGAACAAGAGGTGACCAAGGAAGGTCAGAAAAGAGAAAGGAAGGAGCATGGCACAAGTAAGTGGAAGTAATGCCAGACTCAGCTCGGGGCCCCGTGTTCGCCAAACACGTACTTACTAGATGTAAGCCCCCTGGGGGGACGAGGTAAAGAGGACAGTCAAGTTTCTCAGTTCACAATCACTGCAGAAGAGCAGAAAAAGACATGGCAAACGAAATTGCAGTCGCCGATGTAGGACGATGGACTTATCGTCTTGTACCTGCCATTGAGATAAGGGCAAATAGAGAGCACGGCGAGTTTGATCATTACGTCACCCAGTTTCTAACTGCACATGGATGTTTTAAAGCATACCAGCATCGCCTTAAAGTGATTGACGACCCTTCATGTACAACAGAAAGCGAGAGTGCCGAATATACCTTTTTCAACTGCCCTCCCTTTGTAAAGGATCGAAACGAACTCTGAGATTCTCGACGAAGAACTGCCACGTGACAAAATCGTGACACCAATGGTAGAGACACTTGAGAACTGGAGCAATGTAGCAAACGGGATAGCCTGCATTATCAAAGAGCTACTGTCTCTGGAGAGAAAGAGACAAATGTCTCTTTTAGATAACCAGGAGTAGCGATTAGCTCTCCCGCTGACGGTGGTGCGGTGCCTGCGGGAAGCAGTGAAGTAAAGGAAGGTGTTTTACAGCGGTTCGCGACCAACTGCAATCCCAAATAGCCTTGAAGTGCGGACCCTTTAGGGCATCTGTTAGCAAATTATTCACCTACTCTCGTAAAATAAAATAATAAAAAATTCATACAATGTTTATGTAGATAAATAAAAAATTATGCAAGAAATTAATTTATAGACTTATATTATGGTGTATTACTTATATTATTGTATAGACTTATATAGAAGCTGTGTCAATTCATAAAAAGGTTAATGTTGAAATCGTGAAAATATATAAATGAAAATTTTCCATCAGTCCGAGCATTAGAAACACAACACAGTGGAAACCAATCACTTTTATTAATGTCTCATGCATGAGAATAACATATTAACCATAGTAATACTCTAGAAATTATATCCACTTAAAGTACACGAAACTTCATTATTTGTGAGAATATTCAAATGATCTGACCTTCAAAACACTCAAAACTAGTTCTGGGTAAGTCCATTTCAAATCAACCAAAGAATTCAAGCTTGATGTCATGAATATTGCTAATTCTTTGAGTAAAGGTTCCTTACTGTTAGGCCAGTAGAAAAAATGTAATTAAGTGTTTGTATTTTTTAATTGTTTTTTTTTCCTTCAAAAAACATAATTAAAAAATACAAAACAGAATTTTGAATGTTTTTGAGAAAAATTATTTAGAAAAGTACATGCTTTCTATATATTTTCCCAAATTTCATAATAGTGTCTCAATGGTATCGTACAAAATTTAAATTTTCTTCTTCAAAATCAAGAGAAATTCAGTCATCTGAAACGGAATGTTTTCATAGTGAAATTATTCGAAGTGAGATGTTATAAAATTCATTGTAATAAATCTTTATACTATTTATTGGCCCTTTTAATATTGAATTATTGAAACAATGCTGATACAAGTATAAAAATAATATGACTAACCCATACTCAAATCAAACCACAACTTCTCTGCAGCTGTTTCAATGGGAGAAAGCTAATATACCTGCAATAGGTTTCTTTTTTTAAACAAAGGAATAATTCCTGGGAGAAGAGAAATTGCTACAAATTCGATTTGATGATGCAGTTGCTGTTACAGAAACCCAGAAATTTCATGCTTATCAACTGAAAAGTTAGCTACAAAACATTTTTCATTTCTGAAGAAACCACCTTTACCACCATAAACATAACTTCCCAAATTGAAGATATAAATTTTGATAAAATAAGTAGTTTTGTGGCATGTGCAAATGACGATAATGGGTGGCATATATTCTTTCAACAGATGTTGTTGAACATCAAGTCACTATATCATTCCTACATCCATCTGGACCAGCAAATCCTTCTTGTGATAACTTTCAGAATGGGGGTTTCTTGTGACAACTTATCTCCTTATGGGGGTGTGTCTAAGGTCTTCTGGGGTTTAGATCTAAGAAGAAATGGTGTACAGTTGAGGAAGGTGAACAGGTGGTGTAGAGGTTAACACCCTTGCGATCAATTTAGGAGTCCCGGGTTCGATTCCCTGCTTGACTCAATTTTCACCTGACTGAAAGTTATCACATATTTTCTCTACGTGTAAGTACACAAAATAAATATATGTATCCTTCTTCTTTCCTACAAAAACAAACGTTCTCACCATGCCAGCCAACTTCATTGTTTGCAAATTGGACCCAGCTACAGAAAGGACATATCAACTAACCACACAGGAGATGGCAATGGCATCCTCTGCTCTGGTCAACATGAGAGAGATTCTTTATAAGTAACTTATGGTAAAATTTACCATAATTGTGCCTTATTTGCTTATCCTTGTGAAGAAGAAAATTTAATTTTGTACTGTACCATTGAGATAACATTTTGAAATTTGAAGACAATATGTACAAAGCATGTACTATTCTTTTTTTTTTCCAAAAAAATATCCAAGTTTTATATACAATAAAAGCCCTATTCACAAGCTTTAAAATGACACCTGAATCATAAGTATAGGTCTTATGGTTCTTGAGTAAACGTAATTTAAGTATGTGGCAGTAAATTTCTGTTGTTGTTTTTTTACTATTTTCAAAATTTAATATCAGAAAAACGAGAGGACAGAATAAAAAAATTATAATCCACCCTTACCTCTTTGTAAGCAACAAATAAAAAATATATTTTAAAAATCCTTTACACTGACAGTCAAAATCAAACTTTTATTGGTTAATTTGACATGGAACCACCCTTCTGGCTGAACGTCCAAAACTAGAATAGGTCGATTTGAAAATGCTCAAAACTAGAATTACATTTTTTAAAAAAAACTTAAAACTAGTTCTGGCAAAAATGCATCACCCAAAATTAATTTTGATCGTTTTTTTTTCCTCCAATGCACTGTGGGACAGAGTGACCTCAAAGTGGGACAAAAATACCTGCCGCTGAAAACCCTCACTTGTATCTTTACATGGGCTCTAATGACCTCAAAGTTGACGAGCCCTAAAGCCCAACACACAAAAAAAATGTATCTTTACAAACGTACTTTTTAACAAGAGAAATGAACTATGCTTACATTCAAATCCATTTTTAGCATTGGGAGTGCTCATTTCCGAGTTTTCCTTCAATATTGGAGAAAATCGGAAAATCATCAACTTATTTGAAAACACATAGGAAAGATTGAGAATCGGTGTTGTTTATTAATTTCAACGTAGAAAACTTTGAAGGTGGTACTTAATTTATTGTGAAGTAGTATCTATATCTTACTACAACATTTATTCGCATTTATCATTTTCTTTGAAATTGCAGTCATTAGAATACTTTTTGCTTAGGGCGAAAGATGTGAGCTTTTCTTTACCAATGAAATCTAAGCTTTTCTTGGCCTTATGAGACTGGTGATAAGAGGATCGGATGATAGAAGTAGACGTTAAAATAAATCGGTAGTGGTATTAACACAGCTAGATATCCACTCTGAACGCCAAGTCATGTTCTTATGTCGCGCTTCCTGCGCTTCTTTCGAGAGCTTACAGTTTGGAAGGACTGCTGATTTTATACCTTCAGCTTCCACGAACTAACGTTTTGTGAACATTTCATGGAAAATAAAACCAAGGGTATTTTTCTAGTAACAATCTCACAGTGTCAAGAGCTTAGTTGTTACATATTTCATTTTTTTAACACTAACTCTTTCGAATCATAAGATTCAAATGTTTGAGTACACAGAGAAAGAACAGTACTTCCACCACACCCCCATTCCCCAATGTGTCTCAGTCTGGATCCCATCTGTTCCCAAGCTTTTCAATATTCTACCTGCAGTTAGATCTAACTTTGTAATCTAACCAACTTTGTAATTTCACATTGGCTTCTGTTTCAGTGACTCTATGTCGTATATCATTGATCTTTTGTTTCAAATACTTATTGATACAATAGATAAAAATCCGCGTTTTTTTTGTCCTGGCCTTGTTTCAAAGTAATATGTGTAGTTCTTTTGATATATTTCCATTTCATAGAAGAACTAAAGCTTCTTGTATGGTATAAGTTTCTGAAGTTCGGATTACTCGACTGTGTGCGTTCGGTAGCTTTTTGGCAAGAATCGAACAACTTCACAAATACTTTGGTTAGGTGATTTTTTTAAGATGCCAATGTTCAAAGCGATCCCTCATTTGTGTACTCACTACCCACATCTTATCATAATTGTTACAAAAGGTGCTAAGACTTCCAGACAATTTTTTAAAAGAAGTCTTCAAAACATATATTAGACTGAAGACGATGTACAACGTTTTTCGTCACTGAGCTCCTATTGTTCTTTGTTTTTTACTTTCTATTATAGTATTTGTAAATGGGAAATGTAGCGTGCTATTGAAGCTCATCTACATGGAATGATAGGAGGAGGGAGTTGGGTGGAAGGTTATTGTTAGTAGGTGGGCCGCTGGGTTTACCAACAACTTGGCGCACGTGGAGGGATTAGTAATAGTTACAATTATTGATACTAGGAGGAGGTGGATAGAGAAAGGAGGGTTCGCTTTTCAGTAGTCACAACTATATGAACTGGGACATTAATGTGAAAAACTACAATTTTTTTCTGGCCCCACCGGGAATAGTACCCGGAATGATTGGAGAAGCAAGAACGCTACCACCTGAAAGAATTCGGAGGAAAGGTGCAAAAACGGGCAGCTGATTTCAATGTATATACGTTCTACAGACATTATATAGTAGTTAACAAATTATCAACTTTACATCTGCTTATCCATTTTTTGAACGTCAAGGAGATTTTGTTCGATGGACAACCTAATCTTAAAATACACGCATTCATTATCTCTTCGTATACGCCATCTATATGTTACCGTGAAAGACCGAAATTGGAGAATGTCGACTTTCACCGGTTAATGTCAACATTCACATAGTCACTTGGTGTATGTCCGAAATATTTGCTAAGTATCTTTATTTCTGACTTACACTGGTAAATGTCGACATTCACCATGCACTAATGGTGAATGTTAAACATGTCGGAGATTTATATTTTCTTACCAAGAATTTAAAACACACAGTACATTCTAAATGGGAAAAGAAAATAATCGCGACATAAAAAATTATGAATATATATTTTTCTCACTGTATATGACACCAAAAACTCTTTTCACCTTTACTTGTACACTGAAAGAAACCTATTTTTAATTCTTTTTTTTCTTTCGAGTCTCTGTGTCGGTGTAAACCTGCAATGTTGTCGGTGCGTTTAAAAAACATGACTTAACATTACAAATATCGCTGACTCGAATACTTTTAAACATTAATTGATGAATAAAACAAATATTAAAATAATCATTTAATATACTTGAAAGAAGTACTTAAAATGCAAGTTCCGTCACTCCGTTTGTTGTTATCAACAGAAGAGGTGACGAGACAACAACAATGCTCAAGACGCATCTCCGCTGCTTTTTAAAAGGAAATAAGAGATGGTGGCATTCAACATATTCTTTCGGTTATGAGAATACTATCAACAATACTGTGATTCCAAATCTTCCTCCCAGAAAAGAGCAACTTTGATGATGCGAACAACGTTTTCTTAATTTTTTTTCGGATACCGTAATTTATACTAAATGGATACTGCAGTAAATCGTGATCTTTTTCTTGAAAAGTTAAATGCATTAATTGCGGGTAAACGAGAAGACAATTGTTTTTATTTTTCTCAAGAAAAGTACTCTAAAATACTTTCTGAAGTGGTTTCTGCTAAAACTAAGTGTCAAATGAAACACAATGCACCTAAGAAAGGTATTGTTGTGAAACCAATGGTCAGTTCTGAGTTAAACTCAAGATGTCAAGTTGATCTGATAGATCTGCAGTCAAACAGAGATGGCGAATATAAGTTCATAATGGTGTATCAAGATCATTTAACTAAGTTTGTCCAGCTACGACCTTTGAAAACTAAAAGAGCTAAAGAAGTAGCGTATCACGTTCTTTCAATATTTTTAACATTTGGTGCACAAGCAATATTGCAATCAGATAATGGTAGAGAATTCAGTAATCAAGTCATATCCGAAATATGCGCTATGTGGAAAGATGTTAAGGTAGTTCATGGGAAGCCTCGTCACAGTCAAACACAAGGCTCAGTTGAAAGGGCCAATCAGAATATACAGAATATGCTAACTGCATGGATGAATGATAACAATACAAACAAATGGTCAGATGGTTTACCCTTTGTTCAAATTGCCAAGAACACTACATATCACGAAGGAATACGCCAAAGTCCTTATGAAGCCATGTTCGGCGTTAAAGCAAAAAGAGGTAGAGCATCGTCCTTTTTGTCCAGCGAACAAATCGCAAATATTGAAACCAAAGAACAACTTAAAGAAACTGTTAATACTTCTGAAAAAAATTTGAGCGGTGGTCATACCGAAAACCATATTCCAAAGAAAAATATTGAAGAGGACCTGCAATCTACAATGTCTTCACATCAAGTTCTGACTGAAAAACACGAGTTAATTTCTACAAAAAGAGCGGCTGCGAAAGAGAATCTTCTACTGCAAGCAGCAAAAATGTTACGAACCTCAAAAATACAATTTCCTCCTGCTCAAATTGGTGATACAGTACGAATAATAGTCCCTGATGTCAACCGTGGTCGTACAGATAGCCGAAATGTGTTAGCGGTTGTTGTTGGAATAGAAGACTCTGACTTCTATAAACTGGCAAATAAAAATGGTACCCTCAAGCAACTTTACACACGTAATCAGTTCGTAATTTGTAAAGAAAAGTTACTTTCCATAGATGAGATTTCTTTTGTAGAAATGTCGCTGAGAGAAGCAGCTGCAGCTAATTCGAGAAGTGGGGGGCAAGACTATACACGCTGTCATTGCAAAAGGAAGTGTTCCACAAATAAATGCAGCTGTAAAAGCAAGGGACTCTTGTGCAATTCAAAATGTCATAATAGTTTGTTGTTGCAATAAATAAGATTTGAATCACATAATTAAATAATTTTTTTATTACTATTATTTTCTTTTCCCATTTAGAATATTCATAATTTTTTATGTTGCGATTATTTTATTTTCCCATTTTGAATGTACTGTGTTTTAAATTCTTGGTAAGAAAATATAAATCTCCGACATGTTTAACTTTCACCATTAGTGCATGGTGAATGTCGACATTTACCAGTGTAAGTCATAAATAAAAGTACTTGGCAAATATTTCGGACATACACCCAGTGACTATGTGAATGTTGACATTAACCGGTGAAAGTCGACATTCTCCAATTTCGGTCTTTCACGGTAACATATACATAATTCATGTTGCATTTGGACAATACTTTTCAGTCCTTACGAATTTTCTCGCAAGATGCAGACGTTATAATCATAGATACTCTCAGACTTGAAATAAGCTCGTGAATAATACATACACCACAGTTACATTTGCTGTGTCCGCGACGACGAGAATCAATGTGGCTAATTTTGGCAATATTAATATTTTCAGACAGAAGAAGAGCGGTTTGCTCATCCTCAACTTCGTAACCATGCATACATTGTGCTCAAACACCCAAAATAAAAAGTTGATTTTTCTATTTCTGTCCCGTTTTTACCTCATTGTCCCTCAGTGTGCAACGGCTGCATTCTGTTTTGTGCGTAACATGCTCATTATAAATATTTAAACAAATGCCAACTATTGTAACAATTCATCAATTAATGGCAGTATACAAAATATTTATTTGATTTGAGGAAAATCTAATGAAATACATCCCAATGAATAACAAAAATTACTTAAATTTCTTTAAAAGTTTTATTTTTTTGGGACTTGCTATTTTTTTCCCTTTTTTCATTCTTCAGATTTCACACCACTCATTCAATTTTTCTTATCTATTAGTTTTCGATCTGTTACTTTTTAAATTTATTTTTTAAAATCAGATTGGGGTGACACTTGTGAATAGCATAAGCCTTCTACCTCAAGTGATGCTGGTTCGAACCCTAGTAGATCCTAGTAGAATTGCAGTGAGTTTGCAAGAGGTTTTCTGAGGGTACTCTCATCTATCCCGCCTTTCATTCCACTGGCATATTCACTCATCCTCATTCGCTCCTCATTTCACTCATACATCACCCAGCCTTGAGGAGGAGCAGGGAAGGGCATCTGCCGCCCTAGTCATTCTGCAATCTCATGAATGAAGTCCTATTTCATTATCCATATCCAATACTCTGCATAGGAGTGAAGACAAAGTAAAAAGTTTGTCAGATCTCAACTACCCCTATATTTACCTTAAAAAAATATTCAGGTTATTCCCTCCTAACATTGACTAGAAACACAAAATCTATGGCAGATACATTAGCTTTTTACTAGTTGCCGCTCCCATGCTGCTTGAATCTATCATATTTGTCCATAAATTGAATTTTGTTATGAACTTATTTTATAGATATTTCAGGATATTCCTTATATGCTGGATTTTCCAGCCAAAACACACTGAAACCTTGCTAGCTAACATTTCCCTAGCATTTTTATCCCTTCAAAATTACTATAAAGCCCCATGTGAAGCATGACAATAAAATAAAAAATATAAAATGAGTGAAGAACAATCTCGCTGTTAACTGAATAATTTCTTTCATCACAGGCTGGAAAAGAGTAAATGCCTGTGGAAAATACTTCACTGGCTGCTTTCTGCAAAGGTGTATATTACAATCTAATGAAACTAATGGTTCATTTCCACCCAGTTGTAAAAGTTGAGAGAAATGCACGTCAGAGAAAAAGTGGCTATGACCAAGAAAGAAGGATTTTAAAAGTAATTTTTAAGTCCTTAGAAATGGATTTGAATATTAAGCACTCTCCATGGTTTTTTAGCATCCTATGAACCCTTATAAGCTACTTTACTGTGCAGTGACCATCTCATCACTTCAAACAAACTAACCAAAGGAAACCCACAGAGAAACCAGGGTTGGGATGAGGCCTCAGAGATTGGGAGCAGATAAAGAGGATTGCTATATATAAATAACAAGAAATCATAACAAGTACATTTAAAAATAATTTTCTGAATTTTCAACTTTGATTATTAACTATTAGTATATTAGTACTTACATTAAAAATAAAGCAATTATGTGTAATTATAATTACTTTTAATAATAAATATGTGCTATCATTAAATCTGATATGTTTGGAAATTGCATTAACTAAAACCAGTATATTTCTTGATATAACAGAAGCAACAACACAATAGGATGCTTTTTGCAGTAGTACGAAAGAGAAAAGGGTCAAATTCAATTTGAATTGAATTTTATTAGGGAAAGTGATTTGGGTCATAAGATCTATTCTTTAGCCATTTTCTCCTAAAATATAAATATAAAAATTAAATAATATTATGTTGAAAACAGAATACAAAACAATAATACCTGATATGATACAAGATAAGACAAATAAACAACTGAATACCATATGAAAATATTTAAAAAATTAAAAGAAAAAAAAAACAATATGAAAACAAAAGACAATATGCAGGACAAAAATAAACACACAATAACAAAAAACACAAGCACACCTAGAAAAATAACAATATAAAGAACAAAAAATACTAACATAACCTAACAAATACATCTAAATACTATTGTATACACAGCAAGGTATTAGGGAACCAAATTAAATATTATTTCAATTTCATATGAACTTTAAATTAGAGAAATCGACAGTTATCACTGTGAGATTTCAGGAAACATTTACATTTGTTTGTTTTCATAAAAGGTGGAATTTCCACTTTGACTTACATGTAATCAGGGAAGTGCTCCTGATCAGGTAGTAGGCTATTCCTTCCCTTTATGACATTTACTGTTAAGTGTGTTAGTGTATGTAGATTTATGCCTGGTGGTTGTCACATATGGAAAATGAGTAAAATTCCATGAGAAAAATTTATTGAGAAGAGATGAAAGAAATTTGGATGATAAATATTGGGCTGATACTAAATGTAAAGAGGACACTAGCAATGGAATGTCACTCTGTTCTTTGATCTTAAGATATCATCATCTTAGTATTTGGAGATATAATTAAATTCATCGTAACTTTTTTATATTGAATATGCTCAAACAGGTCATGACGATGGATAATATCCAAATAAGGTACAATAAAAATGATAATTCAACATCATCAAGAATATCGTACAGAGAAGAATTATTTATATGACTGTCCCAACTCAGTAACTTGTTCATTTTTAATTCTGAATTCATAACTTCAGAGAGAGGAATGGACGCGGTTGCTGTCCAGAAGGTTTGGATAAATATTCAGATCATCAATAAGCTGTAAACTGTAAACAAATTATTAAAAACTGAGACTTTTTTGGATTAAGACTATTGTAAAATTTTGTATTAAACAATTATAAATTATTGGATTAAAACTACAGTAGAATTATTGTTAAATCCTGCCCTGTTGGTGGAAGTTAACAATTCATTACTCACTTTTTATATCAAATTATTGATATCAGTAGCTATATCTGTTATATATAATTGAAAATCATCCACATTCATATGATGTGACCAATACTTGAGAGTTTCAATTAAACTATTTGTGTAAAGAAAAAATAAATTATTTTATTTCTTAAATATATTATTTGATAAATTAATTTGCACTTCTTGAGTCTGATTTGTAAGATAGCTGACTATTCTGAAAATCCTAAATTCTTAGACCTAAGTCGGGCATGATGAATGGAATCCAATGTTTCACTGGAGTCAAATAGAATTAAAATTGCAATTTCACAGGAACGCAAGGACTGTCATAAATCCAATGATATTTTATTTTTCAGAAAGATTTGTGAACAATTTGACCTTTTTAGGCAGATAAACACAATTTTTGAGTTCCTTCTCTCAAATTTAAATTTTTTTTTGGAATATTCAACAACAACAAATTTCTTCAATTGATTAGTAAAAAGAAAAGATTAAAAAGTTTTATGTGGGCTACATTATGCACCAACACTAGTAAACATTATTTACAAGATTTTCAAACAATGTAAATGGGAGTCTAACCCTGCACTGCACACGTCTCTTTCCATGAAGTGAGAGCGCGCGGGGTGGTGTTTGCAACGCCCAACATTTTTCAATGATTTCTAGAGGATTTCATTCACAAGGGCATTAACCAAACATGGGCAAGGTTAATTCGAAAAAAAAAGCAACATAAAAATAATGAAAGAACTTACCTTAAAAGTAACCAGAAAAATATCTAAAATTAACAAAAATAAAATAAATAACTACTTTACATCACTGAGTGTCTTAATTATAGACAATCATCATAAATGCAGAATTACTGGTATACAATTCTTCTTTCATTACATTTTATTACTATATTGCCAATATTTCGAGATGTGGTTGACCTCTTCTTCAGGGCTAATAAAAACATACAACAGATACTAAATAATTTCACATTAATATACATATTTATAACTCTGAACTCACTAACAGACACCTTTAGTAGACATAACATAATATACTAACCTAGAAACATTGGCAATGTAGTAATCAAATGTAATTAAAGAAGAATTGTTTACAAGTAATTCTTCATTAATAATGATTGTCTATAAATAAGACACACAGTGATGTGAAGGAGTGATTTACTGAGAATATAAAAGACAATCGAAAATTGTTCATTGAAAATAAAATAAGTTGTGATGACTGCTTGAAATATACACAAGTGTTGGTGCATGTTGCAAATAAAGCACAAATTAAATTTTTTCCATCTTGTTTTTATTTAAAAATAAGTGAGCAAAGATTAACTATTTTTTATTTTAAAAATTATATTAAAATAATCAGTAAAAATAGTTTTATTTGCTTTCCCTGTTTTATAAAAATAATATAAAATAAGATAAAAATGATTTCTGATTCACTGATCAGAATTACTATCTTGGTCATCTAGTTCTATTCCAATAGTCTCATAATTTATATTGTCATCCCAATCAAAACCGTCAGAGCCACTGTTGATCTCTAATTCCCTGAAAAGCACCGAAGAATTTCATCAGAAGTATTCAATGACTGAGACCTATAGGGAAAACAATAATAATGACTAATAAGAGAAATATATGCAATGAATTAAAAAATACATATTATAACAGAAGTAAAATGATTTAAGTATTGAACTGACAGCGATATAGCAGAATAAAACAAATTCTTACATTTCATTTGACTTCATCGAATTGATTATTGTAAGTAGGCGCAAGGCGGTGTTAGAACTGCTCTAGTAGCTTGTTCTCTTGGCAACTAAATCGCAGATGACAAAAGTCATGGAAATGCTGTAACAGTACCAACTGGTGGGTGAAGGTGTTACTGAAGAATACACAGACCCTTGTGGCTTAATTTCAATGTTTATACTTTTGAGAGCAAAAAAGTTCAAAGGGTGGTCCAAACACCGCCCACATGCGTGGTGCAGGGTTAAGAAGGATTATTTGTATGATAATTTCAAAATTCACGTGAACATAGTCTCTCAAATTTAAAAATCTAAATCAAGTTTACCCATATACAAGTAAAAATTTAAATATGAATGAATAAAAGAAAAATATTCCAGACTAAGAAGTCATATTCATTTTGGGAATACTCCAAACATTTTCTTAGTGCCTTCTAATGCTCTGACCCATACACACCCTCCTCTCAACCACAGAAAATGCGTTTGGAGGGGTAAAATAAAAAAGACAGGTCTCCTTAGTTGAAAAACTACTTTTTTTATTTATGAGTAGTCACGAAAGTTTCCATTTATCAAAATATAAATGCAAGCTTACCTCTGCAATGTTTCAATTTGTTTGCGAAACTGTTCAACACCATGACCCAGGTTCATATCAACAGAAACTGGTTCACTTCCTTCATATTTTCTTTTTAATAATTCTGTTTCTTCTAGGGCTTTGCGAAGTTCAATTCTGGTTTGAGTAAGCTGGGCTTCTAACTCACTAATTCGAGATTCAAATACAATAGAAGGTCCTTCTAATCGTTTCTTCTTAGTAGGTGACTTTTTTTTATCTCTCTAAGGCAATTTAAGAGAAATTTAATAATATTTGCAAAAACATACAACAATTTATTTTATATACACCGTAAATCTAATATTACTTTTTCCTCTTGATCTTCTTCTTCTTCCTCCTCTTCACCTCCACTAGTTAAATATTCAACGACAGATTTAAATAAACCTGATTTCTCTTTCTCATGCAACCCTTCATTTTCTGAAATTACATCTTTAACTTTGCTCAGTAAATTTGATAGCTCCTCCTACAACAGAAAGAAGTACAGCTCTGATAAATAAATAAAAATTCTTTCACATTTTTCTAAAAGAATATAACATGAATATAATTTAGGCAAAAAGAAAAAAAAATGTGCAGAATATTTTATATTTCAAAATATTTCTGATTTCTGCTAATGATATTTCAAAATGTTATTATAGGAATGTTGTAGGATAAGTAGAAGACAGTGGTTCTGTTACGCACAAAACCCGAATTCTGTCATTGCCCCATTTAATTTTACATTACTCCATATTGGCAGTAGGATGCCAATTTTTCAAAAGTTTTTCCTCAAAAACAAACAAAATTGTTTAAAAATTTTATTGACAATTTTTAACTAATTTTTGCAAAATGTGCCCCCTAAAAATTAACAATGTTTCATTTAACTAGTAAATTTCATTTTATCTCTTATTACGTCTTGCACCTCTATTACCCTAGCTTCTCCTATTTCAACAAGAGGACTTAAAACAAAATAACATTATAATAAAATACCTGATCTACATTTAGATCTCACTTAGAATTCACTGTGACGAATTCTTCACAACACTCATTCAAGGGAATTCAAAATAATGTAGATTTACCCGGCAAAACTGAGATTCTTTCTCAAGCTGTTCAATATAATCCTCTTGTCTTTCAATGAAAGCCATAAGCTCAGGAGGTGGAGGTTGATTCTCTGACTTAGTATACACTGTTCTTGCTCCTGCTCCTGCATTTTCCACCACTTTCGGTACCTGTAATGTGCTCACTGGTTGAGTATTTTTAGGAATAACATCAGTATACAAAGATCGTTTGGCACCGTAATACGTAGAGCGAAATGATGGTGGAAGGGGATGATGATGATGAAGAGATCTAGACCGTTCACTCATAGCAATAGATGCATCAGTTTCATCACCACTATCATCAGCCTTGGAGGAACGTAGCTGCTGAAAAGAATTAAGTTCAATTAAATTAAATTCAGTAAAATACTTCATAGAATACACATACAATACACATAGAATGCTAAAATAAAAATAAATTAAAATTAAGTAATTCACCAAAAGAAAATTTATGTTATATTGCTTACATAACTAAATTGAAAATTAATAAAATAATTGAGACAGTTCTCTGCTACAGAAAAGTTAAAACCCATACAATAATTTCGATAAGTAATATTTGTAGGCAAAGGAAGTAATTACATGAATTTTTGAAGGTGATGAATGAGGCGAGTAGGATTCTGCAAGAAGATACCGCAGGCGAGCAACAGCTTCTCTGTAGGCGATATCAGTGTAATCTGGTGTTCTTTTTCTTGTTGAATCCATTTTGTGGAAACCAGCCGACTTTCTGAAATTCAGAAAAGACGTGACATTTAAAAAATAACTAAAGTAGACACAAAAAATGAAGATTTTTTAGGTTATGAAAGTAACATTACTGATACGTACACATCAAAATATTGTCTCCAAATGTATTCCCCATCTAATACTACAGTTCACGAGTTACAGTTCGATACGTTCCTGCAATTAAAAATCACAGCCTTCCCGCACATTCTCTCCCACAGGTCACGCAAACAACGCGTTCTCCGTTGTACCAACCAACTACTAACAACATATCGGACTAAAACTAAATGTCTCGACTTTGTCCCTCAACGTGACTCCACAACAGACTACAAGTAGTAATAAACCTTAAAGATGTATATATTAATCGAGTCGTACATTCAGATTTCAAATCAATCAGTAGACTTCTATATACGCTAAAAATTAAGCAAATGTTAGCGAGGTGATATACTGTTTTTTAGAATAATAAAATAAGTTATATTTAATACAATTTTTGCTGAAATTTTTGAATCCGCCTCTGCCTTAGGGCCCTTGATCGGAATTGATGGGATGGTCCCTTGCTTGCTTCCGGAGAGTAAATTAGTTTTTTTTCCCTCCACGTGGTCATACGCAGTTTGTACTGTTTTTTGACAATAAATTTATATTATATTATACAAGAAATTCTACATATACATAAAAGTATGTTCTCTTACAAATAATATACGTGACGTGTAATATGTCAGTATGTGGTTTGATCCCCTTTTCCCCCTTAAGCCGGCCATTCACGATGGCTCCAAACGGAGCAGTCCCAAAAGGAGCAGGTGAATAGTAGGGACATTCACGAGCGCTCCACTGTTCCACGACAATTGCGTTCGAATTCTTGGAAGATAATAACTGAACATCTATTTTAATTCTTCCAGGTTAAATTTGAATCCATTTCTTCGCAATGGATTTTGAGTTCAATACCAGTCTTTTTATAAGTGGATGAATAATACTCTTCCAAATGAATTGGAATTATTAAAATTAAATTACTATTAAGAGTAGTTATCTTGTGCTGGCACTTCACTTGGCTTTGCGATATTTGTGTAGCGTATTCGCTGTATTTGGCTAAATATGTGACGTATTCACAAATATGCCTTCCTCACATTGTCCGAACAGTTTTACCCAACCATGGGCAAAATAATGGACAAGATCTGCACTAAGCGAATAACGAACTTTCTTGAGACGGAAATCGTACTAAGTCCAGCTCAGTTTGAATTTAGACCTAACAAATCTACTGAGGATGCAATCAACCACCTCCTGTTAAGCATCAACAATCGTGAAACCAAATATGCACTATCAGTTTTTGCAGGCATATCCGGCGCATTCGGCAACGTTTGGTGACCAGCCATAATTAAGTGGTGACCAGCCATGGCTAAGAGAAATTAAGATACCGACATACCTGAGAAGAATTTATGGCATCTTCTTCAAAGATAGACAGGCTCTGATTACCATGAACCACCAGAATTTCTCGAAACCCCTCACTAAAGACTACTCCCAGGGGTCGAACTGTGGTCCGGTAATGTGGAATATACTTATCGACGAAGGGCTTAGAAAAATTGAAAATACAGGAGCAAAAGTTATCGCATATGCAGACGATGTGTCAATTACAGTTCATGGACGGGACCTGGAGAAGTCAGTTCAAGAAGTCCTCGATGTTCTAGAAGAATGGTGCACCAGAGTTAAACTGATACTCTCACCTCAGAAAACGCAATTTATTGTATTTGGACTGACCTTAGACGTCAACTGGTCCCCTAAACTAGCAATACAAGGCAGACGAATCACAGAAACATGACTCTTAAAATACTTTGTAGTCTGGTTAGACCACAAACTATCCCTTCTCCATCACATAAAGAAACAACGACCAGAAGCAAAAGATTGTTCCACAAGCTAAGAAGAATATGCAGAACAGAGTTCAACAGAGCGAAATGCTGCACAAAATTTACGACAAAGCCTTCATACCGATGGTCAGTTACGCAGCCTCAGTATGGGGCCACAGAGCAGGCTTATCGCACCAAAAACGAACCCTGCTCAGTGCGTAAAGAGTAGCACTAATACTCATAAAAAGGGCTTACAGAATAGCGGCCACAAGCGGACTACAAACAATCGAGGGAAAAACCTCTATTGGACCTAGAAATCCAGAAGAGGGCAGCAAGATACCATCTGAAGAGGGACAGAACTTACAGAAGTAGATAGCTGAGTTTCAAGATAGATGGGCCAAGTCACCCAAACCACGCTCATGGAATGGCAAAACCGATGGGACAATGTAGAAGATGGAAGGACAACATACGAATACATCCCGAAGATCAACTTCACGAGACAAAACAATTGGTTCCGGTCACAGCAAAGCACGACACAGTTCCTCACTGGTCATGGTTTCTTTAAGGACTACCTCTACCGCATGCACCTGGAAGAAGACCCGTTCTGCCCATGTGACCACCGGATGCCAGATACGGAAGACCACATACTTCTGAACTGTCCACTATACCAAGAACAGAGATAAAAATTCTAGACAGAACTAAGAAAAATACTTATAAGAAGAAACAAACCTAACTGGATAAAGATGAGACAAGATTATCATAATTTCCAAACCTTGACATTAGAAATCACAGAGAGACAGCAATACTGACCATACAGACATACTAAAACCCTCAACCTAAAACCCCCAAACTTGACAACACCAATCCCAACTTGGAACAAAAACAAAGGAGAGACTACAACGAAAGAATGGAAGAAGAAACCCCACATCACAAGAAGAAGGATCTGAAATGCATCCAAAGCTAGACAGTAGAGCCCACCTTTCTCTTCGAGGATAGGGATAGGCACTCAGCGGGGCGAAGTCCGGATCCAAGGAGATGGATTCATCCTGCTAAGTGACAGAGAGGTGTATCATCAACACAAGACACACACATAATTAAAAACACCACTCAATACGAGCCACACACAAAAGAAGTCACACAGCTAATTACCCATCTAATTACATGAAGTACACGAACAAGGAGAAGAACACGAATAATACGACACAACGACTCCAGTTAAAGAAGTTCCAAGGTATGGAGTCTACAAACACATTAAAATTTAAAAAAAAATGGTCCGAACACACAAATAACACAATAATGCGACATACGTTTTCTAATACCAATGATGGACGGGATGTATTTCATATAATTCAAGAAATATTTATACTGTTTAGTTTTCCCCGCCCATATAAATGTTCCAGTCCATATCAAAGTAATTGTAGAATAAGAAAAGTGAAAATATAGGTTAAAGATCCAGAATATCAACAAATCTCGATCACGCCCACTCAACTGAGCGAAACACGCACGCAAACGAAGTGTGGACGGTTCACGCAAATATTTGCCTTATTTGAGTCCTTTGATGTGCATCAAAAACCGACTAGAGGGTGGATTCGGTGTCCGCGTGTTTGCGTATTTGCCACGATAGAACAAATACATCGAAAACAGACAAATAGCTCGTATTCACTTGACCTTGATGGCAAATACACAAATACGCAACGCCAAGTGAAGTGCCGGCATTACGCTAATTGAGAGAATTTTGTTGTTGTTCTTGGTTGATCACGAACCGGAATCAGTTGGAAATCTTGCTCAGAAAATAAGGAATTGATCCTACTGATATTACAGCCTTAATTGGACAGCAATTATAATCTAAAATTCGTACAACATATTTTCGAGAAATCAAATTCATTCCAGAAACTTCTGACTAAACTAATAAAAACAATAAGCAACTAACCTAATAATTTCAAGGTTGAAAAACAAGAGAAATGTTTTTATGCGAAAGACCGATAAATGCAATGTTAAAGCAATTTCACAAAATGGTCATTGACACAAATATTACATTAATTATTATTTATGGATCAAATTTTATTCTCAAAAAAGTGGTTGCAAACTGCTTAAAACCATGTGGGAGATAATAAACTAAGTTACTCTCNTATAAGACAGAATCACACGTGTGATTAATCATTGCTGCATCACTATCCATTAATGATTAATCAGTGATAATTTTCAGCACACACAGAATCACTGGAATCACTAGTACAGCTGTGATGCAGCTAAGTATTGGTTTATCACTCATCATTAGCATCACATGTGAAGTACTGCTGTAATCACACAATCACTTCTCACTCATCACTTACATCACTTCCTCATCACACACACGGAGTGATTGTGTGGTGGCAATGATAATTTTATATAAGGGAAGGGTCCAAGGGCAGTGTCGGATTTAATACTCATATCAAAAGTGCTGTTATCAATTTATTATGTCTAACTGAATAAAATTCAGTTAATAATAACAAAAGTATTACATGACATTCTCGCCTAGGGAAAATCCGCCACTATCCAGAGGAAACCCGCAGAAAAGCCTGGGCCAAGATAGGGCTACAGACATAAGGTACTACATGACCATGGCAAGGTAACGTACAGTTTAGAAATAAGCTAATATATATATATATATATATATATATATATATATATAT
>NNCF01130239.1:496681-519651 GCA_002313205.1 Laupala kohalensis | reverse complement strand
GTCATTCGTGAATTTCCCAAATACAATTCGCCGTGCACGATATGCGGTCCGAACATAGTATCCGTGCGACCCGATATGATGGCCATCCATAGCGGATTCCACGGAGAGATGCGCGGAGATGATCCGAGAATAGCGTCCGCTTTCTTTTCCGCCTCCGCCAATTCCTCTTCTTCATCCTCCTCCTCATCCCCCTTCCCCTCCTCAGACTTTTCAAACACTTCGCGTTTATACGGACGGTAGAAGGAGGTGGAAGGCTGTGGTGAGAATGCATCTTCCTTTTCAGGTGGGGTGGCGACGGTGGTGGTGTCAAGAGAAGTGGTATCTGTTGTTTGACGTCCCTTCTCGATGGCCTTTTCTACAGGTTCTCGCACTTAGATATCCAATAATCTAATGCGATCCTCATCCATGACGTGCAGTGCTTGCATTTTTGCACGAATATTCTCGCGCATCCTCTGAATTTCCTCTTCTTACGCGAGAGTCGGAGATGCGGAGACGGTGGTGTCGGTGCTGGTATTCCGCGCGGGACTTCCTTGTTTCGCTCTTTGTTTTTCATCGCGGTGTCGCTCGCAAATTGCCTCTATTTTTCGCCGAATCGCCTCCTCACCCTCTAAAATAGTCTCGAGTTGTGCTTCACTAGCTTTGCTCCGCGTAGTATCGAGTTCTTCCTTTTCTCTCCGCCTCTACCCCAATCTCGTTGGGGAAAGGGGTGAGCGTTTTCGCATCTTTCACCCCAACTTTGTCTTCAACTTCATGATGCCAGCTTTACCCAGCGCTGCCACACGTTCACCGAGACCTGCATCGTTGGAGGTCACGCGCTCCCACGCACGCCTCGCGAGTATTTCGTCTGCCTTCCTACGCTCCTCCCCTCCCTTGTGAAGTGAATAAGCGATATCATGCTCCCTTCACGCACGATAGAGAACAATTACACCACGATCCCCACGTGCTAAACGTTTCGCTAACTTCGTACCGGGTCCGCAGAATTGATAGTCGGGAATGTGAAGTTCGACGGGTAGTGCGTTAATGGCGCGATTGATCCAACTACCAATCACACCACGCCCGCTCTTGCGTACAGCTCGTCTGTGGAACGACGAATTCAAATGCATCGTCCTCATGACATCACATTACTGTCATCCCACCCCCTCTACAACGGCATTATATACGCGGTACGAGAAAGCGATCAAACACCTCGCGATATCGTCCCTCCCGCATGTTTCGCGTTTTATCGATTACGAGAAAGGTGAAGGGGTGAAGCTGCCAAACAAGGGATGTGGATGCTATGGCATCCCATTTCACCAACACGGTTCTCAAAACCGTCGATGTTGTCATCCCTAAATCATCATGTAATCCAAGGCATTGCCTTGTTCCACGTAGGAATTCGGATTGCGCAAAAGCGGTCAGCGGTAGAAAAAAAAGCTTTAGCGTGGCTTAAGAAGTATCCCACTGTTGAAAATCTCATTGGGTTTAAAAGGTGCAGTGCCAGAGCAAATCGAACTCTTCGAGAATGTAAGTCGTCGTCCTGGAAGGCTTACATTTCATCTCTCACAAGCCGTTCTCCATCATCAGTCGTATCTATTGTTTATAAAGAAGGCTGGAATTAGGAAGATCAGAGACAGGCAAAAGTTGATACGGACAAGGGAAAGATCTGAAAAGTTCAGAGAATATGTCACTAAATTAGGAATGATACGAGATGAATTAAAAAAGAAGAAAGGTAATAGAGAAAGAACTTTAAGACACGCGAAAAAATGAGACAATTATTAATATGAGACAGACAAGGAAAACAAACGAGTAAGGACAATGGACGAAATAACGTGACAGATTATGCCCCCTGGACCCCCTAATCCAATGGCTCCCCAGAGAAAAGCAGACAAAAGGCGCGAAGATATTAAGATGCAGTAACGTTGCAATGACTATGTTGCAGGCAAGATGATCAATAAAATTAATATATATAACTAAATGTGTTAAAATATAAAATCTGTAAATAAAAAATTACTTTAATCCCCGCAGTGAAAGAAAAGTAATGAGATGTAACCAATGGAGAGAAAGCGTGGTGTTGTCATATATCTGCTGCGGGGGGTGACCCAGTGTAGCTCCACCCATTCCAGATGGCGTGGGAATAAGGAAGCTATAATCCATGGGAAAGCTTACTTTAGGCAGTGTCCTTTCGGCAAAAGGCCAGATCTGACCCGTTGACCGTCACATCAGACATATCAATTACTGCTTCTACGAATCGGTTGATGTAGACGGCAGCATCCGAACATAAACTCACCACGATTCTGCTGACATGAGTGAAACGCCCTCGTGTTTACGAGAGAAGAATCTGTGCTCTCGCAATGCTGACATTCTCCTCGACCTTGGTCTTTAGGTTCCTCCCTCATTAATTTTCTTTCACTGCGAGCTCTGTCATTATGCACTTTTCATTAATAAAAATATCCTTAACTACTTTCATTGTCTCTCCTAAACGTGACGCACGTACGTTTTGGTTCATGCAGATTAACCGCACCTCAAAGAAAAAATCATCTACCTTTCCGCCTCTAAATGTTTCCGCCCTCGGCAGCCGCGTAGGTTGTCTATATGGACGAGCCGGCTCTGGCTCAGGCATGAGCAATTTCCATACATTCAAATTACAAAGTTCTATACCCTGGTGTAAATAAAAATTGTATAGGTAAAATATTCTAGGGTACCGAGTGAATTTTGTGTTCTGAGAAGTTTAGAAAAAAATGTGTGTTAAAACCTGGAAGCGAATTAGTTTTTGAAATTGTAGTTTGTCTTTTAAGTCTCATCCAAAGTCCTTTTTTGTCATCCAAAGTAGCCATATCCCCAATAGGTGTAAAGTAATTACACCCCTAACATCTCATTAGTCATTAAATCTAGTTGTGCTGACTATTTGTTCATCCTCAACAAACACACGCGTCCCATTTTCGCGGTTCTCCGCATAGGAACGCGCGTCTTACTCGAGGTCGGGATGTAATGAGCTTTGTTTACTTTTCCAGATCGCACAGTGTCTTCGAGCGGAAAGGCGAGTGTCATTGGAAGCACATCTTGAACTCAGGGCACAAGCATCTGGCAATAGTGCAATTGATCGTGCCCAAAAATTTCGAGGAAGACGGACAGTCCACAGTGTCTCTCTCGCGGCCTTGCGCCTTAAAGTTTAAGGACAAGAATGCCCGATAAGAGCAAGCTTGGGAAGGTCGCAAGGACTCTGGCTTGAGCTGCTTGGATGGTGGAAGAACAGGGCTCAAACTACTTGACATAAGAGCTGAACGCACATGAAGCAGTGCAGCAGTTGAAAAGCCATTGTAGCAGTTGAAACTGATCCACTGGATCTGTATACTTCGCACATTGACACTTCTCACAATGCATCTTCAACAATCCATCTAACATTTACCAAGAATAAATGTAACACTAATTTCGTACCAATTTTTATTTACAGCCTTGGAGTTTCTGGAAGAAACCCGTATACTTCCAGCTTCAGAGACTCTACAGTACAGATTAGAGAACAGTTTTTTACTATTAAAGGATAATAACAGAATTTATTATATTTCAGATCCGCGGTCTTCATTCGTAGCTTCAAACAACATTGCTCAAAACAATCATTACCCCGAAATAAAACATATTTGTTCAACTCCTGGGTGCAATGTGTCCTCCGAGTTGATGGAGAAACGTGCGCGAGGTGAGAATCAATCCAAATTAATCAGAATAATAGAAGAGTGTAAGTTTGACAAGAGAGAGCGTTATGTCGGATTATTTAATAGTAAACATACCAAAAACATGATCGTATATATAACGTTCAAGAAAAGATATATATCCAATCTATTTTATGTTGTATAGAGAAAACTATACCAACATCCAACCTCTTTAACATGTTTAAAGGCAACAAATTTATTTCAGGACTGCAATGTCAGGAAGAACGTCATACGAATCAAGCTCCGGCAGAAATTGTGGTACAGACGGAACAAGAATATTTTGAAGCATTACATGGTAAGAGTGGAATTTAATATGTCTTAGTTTTTTGTGCACAATTAAAAAATGTCATTGACTATTTTTCAACATAACACAATCTTTCTCCTATTTGTAGTTTCATGCTCTCAGTCTTCGACTGAAGACACTGCTGAGTCGATAGATGCCATAAGAGAGTGGCTTGAAAGAAACCCGAAAATGTAACAATGACCTCACTGAATGAAGTCCAGGTAGTCCACAAGATGATATATAATTTTTTCAATCGACAGCATAGTGCAATAATGTATTAATATTTCAACGTTACACAATCTTTCTCGTATATGTTTCAGGTTCGTAATCTGCGACGGAACTCACAAGAACTGTACATTTCATCTCTTTTTGTGTTTGAATTACTCTCACCATTTCTCGTATTCTTTTATTCCATTTCATCGGTTCCTCCATTCCTCTTTCATCCGTTTCTAGTTCCAGCTTTTCTATCTTCTCTCCAATCCCTTTTATTTCGGTGCTCTTTAATATGTGGTTCCCTACGTGTTTCGTAGGTATGACATAATAGTTTAGTGTTATACATATTGCATTAATAATACTTTCCTCATCTATATGTAGTTTTTCTTCAATCCTTATAACTCAACTCATGATACCTTCAATTATCCTCTTTTCTAATTTCACGTACTCCTCATCATGCATAGCCTTTTTTTTGTTATACTCGCTAAATATAATTGGAAAATACAGTACGTGTTATTTGTACTCTACTGCAGTATGGACGCCCATTTTGGCTGACCAATGATTGGCCGATACACCTTTCTCTCTACTCAGATTTACGAGACACGGCAGTATGGGCGGTAACGAAACTTGCTACAGAAATCTCTTTGATCTTATTTGACTGTAAGTGGGAAACGTGTAACATTGCCATATAGGAAAAATGTTGCTACTTGTAGCATTTGCTACATATATTTAACAGTTTCCTTTGAGAAAGCGCACTACACGTTGCAAGTTCACGTAGCATGACACTAATAGAAAATGCATGAAATTGTGTTGCATATATGATATATAACATTTGCTATATAGCAGATTGCTACTTGGTTGAAAAGCGGCTACATTGCTGTACAGCAAAACGTTTTGCTGCATATAGCATTTTGGTACGGAGCATTTTCTACTGCCGTGAGGTGAGGAGGCGGGAATGTTTTGCGGGCACTTTCTAAACCTCACCTCCGACGTGGTTGGTTCTTTGGTCGCTCAGACTTAACTAACCCCTAATCTACGTGACAGAAAGAATGAGAGGGATTCGTCCATTTCTGGCGACAGCAGTTAATTCAGTTACGGTAGTACACTTAAAAAACCGTTCCACAGCAGAAGCCCAGAGCTCCGGTTGGGGTGGTGCCCTGCGCTGGTGACTCTCTCGTACAGCCCATGTGACGTTAAGAGCCGGCGTGCTTCACGGACACTTGACAGCGGTCAGCCCGAGAGTAACTAGGAAAGGAGAAGCTGAAGAGGGGTTGTAACTAGATCCATGAGGCCTAACCAGTTCTCGGGGATGGTGGATAGAGCAGGGGCCGTGTAGATCTAACCTTTACTCAAGGGTTGTGGATAGAGAGCGACAGAACGTGCATGGCGTCGAACGAACACCGTTCTGCCGGGAGTGGCAGCAAATCTGCCCCGATGCCTCGAGGATCGGGCTTATGTATCGGTAACGAGCTGAGTCACCTATTTGGACACGGCGCGTTGTTCAAATGGATACGCGAGTGTCGCTGCATGTATCTACGCGACACTACATATAGCAGATTCTTTTGAGGAAGTGCCACATGAAGCAAATGTTACATGTAGCAAAACGCTACATGTAGCAAACACATGATATTGTGAAGCAAATAACATTTGCTATATTGCAGATTGTTACGTAGAGTAAACTTTCACCCCTCCGATGCCTAAGGAGTTAGCATGCTTGCTCCCATCACGTCACTCCGGGTTCAATTCCTGACGGGGCCAGAAAAATTTGTCCCTTCTGCATTTATGTCCCATTTCATATAACTGTGACTACTGAAAAGCGAACCCTTCTATTTACCTACTAATACTCCTAGTATAACTGACTATTACTATCTACAACTCCTCTCCGTGGCTTCGATGTCAGCGTGCTCCCTCGTCACTAAGTCATCTCGGGTTCAATTCCCGGTAGCTTTTCAATTATATGTCTCAGTTCATATAGCTGTAGTGTTTGAAAAGTTTACCCTCTCCGGCTGTAACCGCAGTTGTAATTCTCGAATACAGCGATTTAGATACTATCTGGACGCAGTTCGCCCAAAAATTCACGATGTATGTAGTAAGTAAACTCACACAGAACTGAGCCTTACTAACTCGTTGTCGTGGTCCTTAGTTGGCCTATTCGATAATACATACATACTAATTACTCCTACTAACCAAGTTGTAGGTATACTCAGCTAAAAGGTAGATCTAACAATAACCCTACCATCCTCCTATCAGCCCATAAGCTTCAATATCACGCTACATTTCCCATTTACAAATACTCCAATAAAAAAACAGATGCAGGATCGAGTTACCTTGATCATGCCTAATATAAAAGTAATATTTTTTGATGTAGAAAATTTTGTGGTTGATGCGCGGGTATTGATCACAGTTATACTGGTTTGTTCATAATTTTAAATACCCTAATTACCAATACAAGAAGTACGCAGCGTAAATCTGTTAAAGGTCTAAATCATGAAGAATTAAGTGAAATGCCAGAAAAAATTGTATCCAAGTTTTATCAGCTATAAATGTCAATACCACATCAATTTTGGAAAATCTTAAATAGTTCCGAAGAAAAATACAAAACTGAAACAATACATTGTAATAAATAAGTAAAATAACAGAAACCTTGAATGACTGAAGATTAAAATCAGAGATAAATTTTTGAAAAAGGTTCATAGATCTCCAAATAACCCAGTCATTAAACAAAGATATTGTCACGAGGCGACATGACGCTTCCCTCTCAGAACCTGGTTTCTTTGTGAGGTTGCCATCCTGGAGACTAATTTGATGTTGTGAATGAGTGAATTATTATCTAAAATGCACTAAGAAAGCAGATTATTGTCGCCTGATGTTACACTAATTTACACCAGAAAAGGACTTTAAAAGAAAAGCGATAACGCGCTAGCGCAAATTGTGAATTTTGGTGGGAGAAATATTAGACTGGGTGGATGTGTGTGTGTGCTTTGGGGTCAGGATTAAGTAGTTTTTTAATTTTTATTGTATTGTTTTTTTGTGTTACTCTCACGCAATGGTGTGTGTTGTAATAAATCATGTTTTCTTGGAATCATCTAAGTTATTTTACTGCATCAAAGTAGTTTTGACTCACGTAATGCACAAAGAATGATATAATTCACGAACCTACGACCTGATATATGAGATAAGTAAACTTGTTATTAAAACTGCATGTTAAAGAAACTTTACAATATACCATACTAATTTCCGCAAATTATATTCAAATTATGTTTTGCAAAGATGGCAGCATACACATGCGATACACTGAATACTTAGAATACCTTTATCCCTATTTAGTGCAGAAAAGAATATAATTGGGTCCCTAGAACGATTCATTTTGCTAAATAATTAACAAACTTCTACGAATCACGCAAAAATTCTACACAACACGAATGGCAACAGGAGTTGCCCATCGCTCTGAGGCAACAACAAAAGGCATTCACAAATAAGCGAAAATTCCAGCTTTCTGGTAAGTGATACGTCTATTAATTAAGAATACGGACAATCCCCAAACATTTGAACTTTTGAAAAATTATTCTAACAATCACCAGTGCTTCTTAGCTAGATATGTAAATTTTCTTCCAATATTCAGTATCGCGCTGTATTAAGTATTTGTAAAACATATACCAACTTAAACTTTTTATTAAACATTTCAATGGGCCTCAAAATAATAAATAATATAACATCCTTTATTAATGAGTTAGAAAGTAACTTGATTAATAGTATTTCTTGAAACTGCATAATTCTCATTCAAAAGCTTTCTTAATTTTGTCAACACATTTGTGGAATAAGATGCGAACAGTTCACTATCTCTCGCTAATACGACGACAGCGCATCAGAGCTAGCTCAGCAGACACCTTCTGTCCTTCGAATTGTCTGTCCCATTACTGTCATGTAAAGGCCGCTTAAATACTGCGTTGGATGTCTGCGTTCCACCGCGAGTCGTCCAACGCAATTGTAGAGACGGGCAGAAAGAATTCATGCGAATACTTTGTGGTTGGAGATTTTTATGGCAAAGTTTCTTTTTTAGCTTAACTCAAATAAAAAGCATGAAAAGTGTTTGGGGAGAGTGTGTTGTACTTTTACACTCCGAATAAGAGTGAGATATAAGTCCAGTTGACTCTTATTAAAAGTTGGGAAGCAGTAGAGACCTGAATCAAAGGAGAACCGTCAGGCGTGGAAATAAATTGCGGAATTTCTCATATTTCCTGAACTACGCGCTCTCACATTGTTTGAATCATCTGGAGTTGGTCACATGATTGTGTCGTGTATTTTTGACTTTATCCCNGTCATTGGTTACCATCGGTGACGCCACCTTTAGTACGTACATAAGTACTAAATTCAGTATTTAATGAAAACTTTTAGAACTTTAGTACTTTTTTTATGGAAATCTAGTACCTTTTTCAGAGATAATATTTATGAATATTGAACGTCATTTATTCACGAGACCAAAATTTATTTTATTTAACGGAAGAAAATATCTGAGAACAGTCAAAGCCAGAATAACAACTATGTCCATCGACTACTGATAGATATGAATGTATCGAATTTTGGTTCTGCTTTCGAAAATGAAAACCCTGTAGGTTACATCTTACTTCATGAATAACAATTCTGCTCCTGAACTAAAAAGTCTTTTATACCTCCTGGGATCATTAACATGACGTAATTGCGTAAGAAACTCCAATCCTCTTCATTGAATGTATTTAATGATAATCTAAAACATTCAGTCTCCAAACATTTTCACGTTTCGAAGCATTATATTACCGAGACAAATTCTAATAAAGAGGTGGAAATGTAAGTGGTTGTTGAACTAAAGGCCTGTTACCGTTATTTTTGAATTAACAGAACTTCCAAAGCGCTGGAAAACACAAGTGTGCGAGAATTTCGAAATAAGATGTGTGAGAACAGTCGAAAAATGTACGCTCTAAATATCGCTTTTTTTCGACTGAACGTAAAAATTTGTAATCTTTAATTATTATAAATATATCATTTCAAATATAATAACTTAGCTTGTCTTGTGGATTTGATTCTTATATTTTAAAAAGAGACGTCCAGCATATTTTCCATAATCTAGTTCGTTTTAAGGCAAGAACAGGAATTTTCTTTTCGGTGGCCACACTGGTTACCATCTTGGGGTTCCGTGAAGTTAGCCGGAAAGTATTTTTTATTCTTAACCGATTCAAAATATTTTGGGCTTAAACAAAAGGTCTGATTTTGCTCAATCCTGCCCAGGCAATTTTATATTTTGCTCACTCTTAGTTTTTTAACTGTTATTCAATGAAAATATCTAAATGTTCGATATTTCGACTGGGTCTTGTTAATATGATCTCGGAATAATGAAACTATTTTTTATTGATATGTTTTGACTTCACCGACTTTGCTTACTCACTACTTTTGAGTGAAATAGCTTGTTTGTGCAATAACATTTAAAGAACAGAAATATTTATTGCGCTTGCACGTCGGCATTTGCTACCTCTCCGGCAGAGAATTAGCGCGCAATTTCAATTCTGCCACGAACGCAACATAAACAAACTCGAGTACTCCGTCAGTACAACAGGTAAATGGTAAATGGTTGATGACCTCATAAACATCATAGGCACGTCAACTGCTAATGTTGTCACAGAGGTAAACTTTTAAAACCGATTAACCGTGATGTTTTAATAAAAAATATATTTTTCTCAGATAGCTTTATTTCCTACTATTTCGTCGCTCCCTCCTACGTTATTAAATATTATAGAAAATATTATATTATGAATAGTTAATAAGAAATATCTTTATAAATAATAAAAACAGTAAGAAATTGATCCCAGTATTGCGATTTATTTATTTTTTTACGACTGATTGTTAACAACCAAATCTACAAGTATTTAATTTTGATGTAGTTTTAGTGGTGTATAAAAATGTATATAAAAGTTGTACATTGCCTTGTATACAGATGTACAGTTTTATTCTGATTAGGTTGATATTATGCACACTGGATCTTCAATGCAAGAGTAAGATTACTGTTGTCATGATACTTTAGAATACTGCCCCCACATTTTTTCCATCTCATCATGCATATTTTTAGTTCTCCCTTTTGATATAATTTTGTATACTTCTCGTTCAAAATAAGAAGAAAATTACTATGTACATGCACATGTATATTTCTTCCTTGTACCAAGACCTTTTGAAAAGGAAAATTATTGTCTACTAGTACACTTTCTGGTAAAGTTAACTTTTGTCGAATGTATTGCTTTAACTCTCCTCATCATTATAAATTTTGGTTTGATACTATTGAACCCCAAGTTCAATTTATTTACTATAAGTCTTCATACATGATTGGTGTTAAGGGTTTATCCTATATAATAACAAATAAAATAAGTAAAAATAAAATAAAATGGACCATTATTGGGTTATTCTACGAATCATGAAAGTATCAGTCAGTGTTTCACATAAGTAAAATGCAGACTGAATCAGAGTAAATGTGAACATGGTAATAGAAGGGTCAAAATGCAATTCAAAGTTCCTACAACAACAATAACATGCCTATGCTGTTACTACTTCCATATTTAAATCACTTACAATGACCGTTATCTCGAGTAATTGTAAACAGATGAGTAAAGGTGGGAAATTTCATATTTAGAAGCTTCTTTACAAGAGATTTGTGATGTAGGAAAGAAATCCATTACATTAGTGTGCTTAATGTATATTTTTTTATGAATGAAGACATTAAAATTGAGGGCTGAAAAAGAAACATTCAAAAAAATATTTACAAATTCCCTGCCTGACCCTTCTTGATTGTCTTTCGTGCTAATGAGTTAGCAGATAAATAATTCAGTATCCTTCTTGAATACTTTTCTTTTCTATACCAATTTAATAATAGTCTGCTTCCATGTCTAAAAATTAAAAAAAAATATTTCTTTTTCTTTTTCTAATGTGAATTTTATATTCGATTTATTAAATCTTCCAATATTGAATCTATTTTGTGATATGGTGCAAAGCAAAATATGTCAACCATGTAATTTATGCATAAAATTAGGTTGAAAATCTAATTTCTCTAACATTCATGTTTCAAATCATATATTACAAATTCTGAAAGTTTTTGGGCTACCCCTGGGACATCTCTGCACATGTTCATATATTTTACTATTAAATTTGAATTGTATTTTTTTTTTAAATCCTATAGCTATTTTCATTTTACATTCTGGTATAATGCAGTGGCCTACTAATATTAACCAACAAGATATTACATCTTGGAGGGTCAAAGCATTTGGTATGTAAATAATGGCAACACATAAAAAAAAATCTCATTCTACTGTCTAATGCTAGATCTTTGTACTTATTAATGAAATCTGAACTGTTTTTAATACCATAATTTTTTTCATTCAGTACTGACTTTAAAATGTTGAATATAAATTTAGATCCAGATTTTTCTTTTTTCTTTTTACTTCTTCTGGTGGAAGTGAGAAGACAGGACTTAGATCTCTGGGAGATTTGTGAATATTGAAAGTTTTGGATAATTTGTCATAAAAGATGCAATTTTAAAGCACTTTATGATTCTGTAAGAATACATTTTTACTACTCAATGTAAATAAATTGTCTATCTGACAAACATAATTATTTGTTTTACTAAATGAAAAAGAAATTCACTCATTTGGGGTTGGAGAGGGGCTTGAGCCCAGAAGCTCTCCCACTAAATCTGTCCCTGGATAGAACAATAGGTATATTTTACTAAGATTCTGTGATATATTCAAGATGTTGCACTCAAGATTTTTTGTTTGGACTTCTTCATAAATATTTATTTTTCAAAAATGGGAGTTTTATTCTTAATTAGAAAGGTATTGAACTCTTCGCTTCATAATTCAAAATTAATTATGAACAGTTGTAATACAAATAAATATATATTTTGAACACCACAGTTGAAGGCAAAGGAGGTAAAACACAAAATTGTACAATTTGTTTCAAAAGAGGAAGGAGTGGGGGTAAACAGAATTACCAGCTTAGGATGCCTGTACGTCCTCAGGTCCTGGGTGTAGGTGGACATCTACAAAATATTTCCTGATGTTGCAAATTAGCTTTTACGTGTATCTACATCTTTAAAGTTCTTTGATTTCCATTTCTTACCCAATAATTTCAAACTTTGGAATATATTATTTATTGGATTCTTACTCATTATAATGTACATGGAACTATCACCAAGCTTTTTTCCAATTTTTCAGACATAATCACTTTGTGATCCTAACACTGTAACATTACCCTTCTCTGTAGTGGTTAGGAAAACATTTTTTTCTTAGCATCTCATTACAAATATCTCATTATGTAATATATTTCCAATTATACCTGTAGCTCCTGCAGTGATGAAGGTGCTTGCATGCTCGCTCATCACCAAGTCATCCCAGGTTCAATTCCCGGCAGGGCCAGAAAAGTGTTGTAGCTTTTCACATTAAAGTCCCAGTTCATATAGCTGTGACTACTGAAAAGCAAACCCTCTTTCTTCTATCCACCTCTTACTACTTCTAGTATCAATAACTAACTATTACTAACCACTCCTACTAACTCCTCCACATGGGACAAGTTGCTGGTAAACCCAACTAAGCGGCCCACCTACTAACAATACCTCTGCTACCCAAATCCTACCTCCTATCGCCCCATGTAGATAAGATGCCATGATTACAATAGCATGCTATGTTTCCCATTTACAAATACTACAATAGAATAGAAAAAATTATACCTGTATCATGTTTATTCTTTTCACTTTTTTGTTGAGATAATATTAATAATTTAGTATATATCTATATTAATATTAATAATTTAGTTAATATTTACCTGTAGTCATTATGTTTATCTTGAGGTGTTTTTATTACATGGAATTCCAAGCACACAGTAAATTTTATCATATCCCTGATTTTTAATCATCATTAAGGTATATAAAATACCCTCAGTGATGCCACTTGTTTTACACCTTCTGGAACAGGTAGTGTTGTGTTATTACAAAACCATTTAATTTTCTGATGCATACCTATTATAGATTCACTAAATTTAATGCTTCTTTTTTTCTTTCTTGAATTTATTGTAAAGTTTTTTACATTTTCCAGTATATATCCTGTCTAGATGAATTCATTGTGTTTTGAAGAAGAATGCCTTAACAAGTCCATTGTTATAGATGCCATTATCTTCTTATTGAATTTAATGAATCTACTGAAGTTATGTATTGTTTTTTTAGTAACAGTAACTGTTCCACAAGAAGTAAAACATGTTGCATTGTTGCTACTTTTACATACTTTTGAAACATTGAACTTCTGTAAATAGTTGGGTATTAACTGCTAATTAACTTTGCTGGGAATGAGAAGTTATAAATGCTTTCTGTTGAACTGTTTCTCATCTAATTTTACATTTGTGCTTACATACTAAATTTCCTTTGCATGATAAACATAAAATGGTTGATCAACAAGCAGAGTGAAAACTAGCTATTCCATTGAGGAATCCTTCTTTGCAATTCTTTTCCAAAGTAAATAACACTTATTAAAATACGAAACTTCTTCAAAACCAAGGCTGAAAGCTAACTTCTACATCAATGCTTTATTTACTTTTGAAACCCGGTTCAAAATAAATAAAGTCTATTCGAACCCCAGTCCCATCTCCCATTTTCATTCAATGAAACATCATTAATGCTTTATTTAATTCATTTTATATCACTATCACAAGTTGAATTGGCAAATGCAGACTGAACCTTATCTATCGATTTTTAATATTAATTAAGATAAAAATATACTAAGGTTTTTCCCCAGTTTTACCTTCAGGTACTTCATCAAAATTAATGGGATGGTCCTTTACTTGCTTCCTGAGAGTAAAGTAGGTGTTCTCTGTTTAACCATATACAGTTTTAATAAAGTTTATTTATTTAATTTATTAATATTTGACAATAAAGCAAATTTGTTGAATACATTTATTCATTAAAAATTATTTACTAACAGTTCTGAGTGTTTATTTGTTACTCAAGTTCTTTGTCATTGCTTGACAAGGTAGTATGTATTTTCTTATAAGAATAGTAATTGTTTATATTAATAAGTTTCTGGAGAAATAAATATATTATATTCTATTATTTCATTCTAATCTTTCATGGGAGATTAATTTACATAATAATAAGGTAATATTACCATTCAATGCCTCACAGTGCCCTTAAAGGATCTGCTTTGCTTTGCCTGATGGTGATTAAGCTCTTGCTGTGTTTATTAACATTTTATTGAAAGAACCTTTCTGAGCTAAGCCATTGTTGGTCACTTAGTTTTCTTGAATCTGTGTGCATGCTCCTTCATTGGTGTTTGGAAATGTATGTTTTCTCTCATTTTAATCAAGAATATATTCCAAAGCTCAAACTTCAATTGTTGATAAATTCGTTTTATGAGTGGCTAAAACATTAATTTTGGAGATACAAAATTGTACAAAATTAGTACAATATGATCTATTTTGGACAAATTTGGAAGTGGGAGTTTGCAACATTTATGTAAGCAAATCATAAACAAGGAATATTATTATGGTTATTACATGAGATATTATTATATGAAAGGAAACCAGTAAGACTAGTGTGTAGGAAAATGCAAAGTATTCCATTATGGTTGGTGAGAAGGAAAATAAAAAATGCAATGCAATGCAATAAAAGTTTTTATCACCAAAAATATTTTACAACTCAAAAGTTCATTTTCAGATCAACATATCATATGAATAAACAAACTTAATGAAAAAACAACATATTTCAATGGGTTCAACAAAATATAGTTTTAAAAAGTATCATGAAAGGAATAATTTCAACCGAAATGATCATTTCAATGGTTAGCTGAATTCATATATTAAATATCATTGCATTTTGTAATTTGCACATTGACACAATATTTGGACAGAAAACATTTTGGACAGTGATAACATATACATCTATTGAACAACAAACATATGAGTATATATAGACAACAAACAGATACAACATAGAGAGACAACATTTGTATGCTTCATTGACATCATGCTCACATTCAAGAAAATACACTTTTTAGTTAATTATTAATATTATATTTTACATTAAATAATCATTATAATACACTATCAGTGGGCATAAATTTAAATGATGATTATTATAAATTATAACTCAGACTGGATTTTTATTTTAACAAAAATATCTTAAAATCTTATTCCTTCTCCAAAGAAGAAAATTCAGTGTAATGAATGGATATAAAAAATATGCCGAGTAAAGGTAATATCAATAGAGAAATGGAAAATACTAGTAATCAACAAAGATATAGAAAAAAATTTGGGCATAATCAATGTTTTAAATAAGGACAGACCTTGAAAATTTCAATATATTATATTGAACAAAAAATATGTGGTATGGAACCCTGTTGAGCACTTGAAAAAATAAAGTTTGTGATAAGTGTCATGAATCCAGTAAAATAAATTAAATTTAAATGAATTTACAAAACAATGATTGTGTTAAATGGATCAATTCATTATTTGTTGTACAAGGTCCAATGTCAGACATAGCAATGCATGTAGTGCAAGGTTGCTAATATCTGAGAGAGAAAAACTCAGAATAAATCAGGAATTGGACAGTATAATGTTTCCATTGCTCTCCAGTGCTCCCTACCTTATTTTGAACAAAATGTTTGAAATATTAACACATATACTTAAATGTGCATTATGGATTCAATGTGAGTGAGCTTGCATCAATTAAAAAAATCAAACTTTACAAAAATCAGTTTAGGGTAATGAAACTTTCAGGTTGCAGCATGTATGAACAAAGTAACCCAGAAACCATGGTATCTCTTTAAAATTGAAATGAAGTTGTTCCACTAATGAAACCCCCCCCAAAAACAGAACAGAAATTAATCCTTAACTCTGAACATTAAGACACGGTATAATGTATTACTTACATATAAATATGTTTCAGTTTGTGCCCCACTGAAATCATATATTAATTATAAATGTCACTTACATAGGCATATTTCCAAACACTTTTTGGTACATACTACAACATTCATAGATCCAAATATATATAGCCCATCAAAATGAAGATTGAGATATTCATGTACTATCCTGAAGCCATAACAGATAATGAGTCACCAACACTTGAGTATCATATTTCTTCGTCATGACGACAGAAACAAAATTACAATCAATTTGTTAATACATCTATGATTATGCATATTTGTTGACACATACTGCAACCACAATACAGCTAGACCTACAATGTGCAAAAATACGTTCAAAACATATTTATTATTTGCATAAAATTTCAGATCTTCACAAGCATCATTCCATCAGACTAACATTACTAATCAGTCAATTTATGCAGGTTGTACTGCTTTTTTGACAATAAATTGAAATCTGAAATAGAAACCAATAAATATTATTTTTTACTGGAACAAGTTTTAGAGAAAGTATTGTAATGTTACTTGGACATGAGGAGCTTTTTATCTGAACTTTTATACTCTTTTTCATATTCTGAATCATCTTGAAATATATGATATTGTTTATCTAAAATATAGAATCGCCAATATCTATTTTACAAAATTATTACATAAAATACACATAACAGTTACCAACTTGCCTCATGATTACACATGAGTCAATGGATCTAATTTATTTTTTGTCTTTAGACTGGCGCCGGATTTAGAACTGCAGAGTCCTAAGGGCAGAAAAGTCAGGCACTCACAACAAGTGAAAAAAATATATCCCATGAACCAAATAATTTTTTGTCTGATCTTTATAATCCTATATGCATTTTAACAATAAAGAATATAATTTTTATATCATCAATTTTATTTTGTTCTGGAAACATATTCTCATGGGCCCGCCTTCTAAATCAAGCCCGTATTTTTAAGGGTCAATGTTGTGAAGTGATTTTATTGTTATATCTAATTTTCTCAAATTATTAACTCATGTAAGTAACTTAAAACAGTTTATTCAGAATTATTAAGAGAAAACAAAAAATACAATATGTAATATTATGTTCATTCCTGATGAAATGCATTATCAAATCCAAGCATACAAATATCATTGTCTGGGATAAGAAAAGTAAACAGTTAAGTACAAAAATATGGCATTGCTTTTCAGCAGAATTTTGATCAGTCCATCTGGGAAAAACCAATAAATGTACACAGAATCATAAGATGTGAAAGCAATACGGCCCCTAGGATTGTCACTTTATAATCAGACTACTGACCGATCAATAAAAAGAACTGATTTGATTCATGCAGATATATAATTCTTGACATATAACACATCGCTAGAAAGTTTCTGCTATAGTAAGAGTAGTGGAACTTCAGTACTCGGAAAGCTTCAAACTGAATGCTCACTTCCTCAATTGCCTATGTCATGAGATGGAGTATAATTATATTATAACACATCATAAACAATTCTCAAAACTGAACAGGCAAAATCAAGGAACCAGAAATATGTAAACGAATTTACTTGTGAACAATGTAAGCATGTTCATAACAATTTTCCATACTTATTCACAGATGGAAGACACTCAGTAGTATTAAAGAGTTTCCATACATTATTTTCTCAGAGAAGCAAAAAGGAAAGAACTGAACAAGTAATACATGCAAAGAATGATGCAGAAATTCCAAAAGTAGGAGCACATTGGTTCTGTCTGTTCCTCAACTCTCACAGAGTGGGAAAATGTGGAATCAGTTCTATACTCAGAACATCTGTCAAGACTTTCAGCAGCCCTCACCAACATCAGACTAATACTAGTCTTGTACCTCACTCTCCTAAGCAACCCAACATCATTCCTTTTGATCCCTCATCTAATATGCAGTAAGTGCACCTAATAGCCCGAACATCATAACATAAATAATGCCATAAAATAAATATTTGAAATACTTTCTCTGTATCAAATAAGAATGATAGTTATGAGTTATCAGAGCTTTGTTGTAAAAGAAATTCAATGCAAATTCATCAATATGCATAATAATAATAATATTAATTTTATGGTTTAAATAATTATTTCTTTCAGAAGAAGAAATTGTAACAAAAATTCCGTCATAAAAAATACCTAAAATTCATAAAAATCCTCCAAAATTGTATCACAGTCATTCCAATCCCATTTACCATAATATTAAAAATAAATCATTTATCCTGAGTGTTGGTAATGCTTTTCCCTATTATTCTCAATAAATCTGAGAGTAAAGGAGCCAAAATGACTTCACTACAGATCAATTATGAAAGCATAATAACTCCACTCTCCAGAACAATATTCTTTGTTGTTTTGCACTACTACTCCATTGATTTTTCTAACACATAAGAGTAGCAAAATTAAGTTTACAAAATTTTATGAAGCTTTTTCAATAAAAGGAAAAATCAACAAAAAATGTAGTGGAGTTAAGAGAATAGAAAAATCGCAAAAAACACAAAATACTGAACACCTAACATTATGTATCATCAGCTCAGTAATGGTATCAGCACTTTCTAATAAAGAATATTGTAAATGACAATGATTTATTCATTTTTTATTGTTTGGGAAAACTGAGTTTTAGGGCATAATCATTTTTCTCTAGGACCGCATAAAGGCATGAAGATTGTGGCATCAGACAGCACAGGTTTGTGACTGGGAGTATTTTCTCTTGCATGACAATCTTTTCATATTTAATTATAAAATATTAAAAATTTTATTAATGTAAAATGATTATTTCTTGATAACATTTAGTTCAATTGATACATATCACAATTACTTCAAAGCACCTACAGAAAAAGAAATCAATTGTTTTGGTTCCTAGATTAGCAACATATTATGAAATTGAATTTTAAAATATAAAGAAGTTTGTAGAAATTAAAAAATTAAAATATTATTTAAATTAGGTTATTTTATATTCATTAACGTATACGTATTCTTCCAGTTTTGCAGGTGAGTACTAAGTGACTTTTTCAGAAGATTGTATTTTAGAAGACATATTAAAAACAATGAAATTAAATTATTTGTACAGTTATCTATTAATATAAATTTGGAAATATTTTCCAATATAATCTCTATTATTCTTCTACTCATTTATTTTTATTTTTTAGTATTCAGCAGAACTTCTCTCACTTCAACTTTTTTTTTGAGAAACCCCAAGTCACAGTTAGAATAAATCAATTCTTGTTTTCACACCTTTATGAAGTTCATTGCTACATAAAACTCAGTAACCTGTATTGAAAAAAATAATCATTATCTCCATTCATTTATTTATGACTAATTTAGAGCAGTTTTATAGGTCAATTTACCAAAGAGCTAATGGTACATACATGCAAAATTACAAGATTATGAGGCAAGGGGAATGAGCAATATGGTTTGTTCTGGAGATTCATATGTGAAACACAACAATTACTAAAGAACACTAATTTTAGAAATCTAGTAATTCCAGACACCATTTATAAATACAACAACAAATTACAACATCTACCTAAATGTTAATCTCTTTCTGTGTAGATTCATTAGGCCAGCCCTTTTCAACCAATGTTTTATTTGTTCACTATAATTAGCAATTATAAAGATTTTCATAACACAGACCATTGGAATAAAATAAAAATTATCTAGGGAATAATTACTAAATGTATTTTTGAATTCATTTAAACTACAATAAAGACAAATCTATAAAAGAATTCAGAAATAATTTCCTATCAAAGAATGCACCATAAATAGTTCTGCATTCCCTTAAAGCAAGACACACATCCATTGAGCATCTTTGCCCTCCAAATACATTTGTGATATGTTTAAGATGTTTCATTTATTATTAACATATTGAAAACTGCATCACAAATGTAGTTCATAAAACAAAAAATCAAATTTTATCTTGACAAAATACATACATAAATATGAGCACACATGTTAAACTATTACTCATAAAGATACATTAAGTGCAAATCAAAGGCTCATATAAGAGAAATAGACAATATATTTTTACATACTATGAATGATACATTGATAGTTTGGGATAATTAAGAATATTGTAGTTCTGTACAACAAATTCATATGATTTATTTAATTATCATATGAAGATGCAAAAGTAAAATAAGTGTACAAGTGTAATGCACATATCCTTCCCTTGCTATTTAAAATAGGTCATTAATTTTATATTCATGTCATGTTGATTGATTCACAATTCTTTAACTTGCCAGGTTCAACTGACATATAATTGAAAAATATCTTAAATAACATAATTCTTTAAACAATCATCATTTTAATAGATATTAATATGTATGTTGCATTTACGTTAGGTAACATACCAAGCAAAATAAGTTATTTCTGTTACATTAGGATAAACTTGCAATTAAAAATCCTACTTGAAAGACTACCAGTTTTTGAAAGCATGTAATATTGTTTGCTGTAATACTAGGAACACATAACATTTATATATATATAAATATATATCTTGCCATGGTTACATAAATTTTATACATTGAACAATTCATTAAACTCTCTGATTATTGAAACAACTCTCAAATTTAACAACTGCTCTCACTAAACAGAGTATTTGGAAATACTTTAATGGCACAAGGAAAAATTATTGACCAGACAATATGCATATATCACTGGACCACATGATTTATCCAGTGTATCAAGATGGATATTTCTAAATGCAAAATGCACTTGAACAGTTTAATTTCGATGTTCGGAAGATTTTTAAGCTGCAAATGCTACAAGGGTCATCAAAGATAATAGAAAAGCAGTCAACAGTACTCCCAATATACCAAGCAAATACACATGCAACAAATAACGTGTTTGTACTTTTTTGATGTACATACGACTTAATTCTCACTAGTCGGTCTAATATGGAAATATCAACCATAAATAAGAATTCTTACAATACATCGATTCATTACATTAAATAATATTATTACTATTACACATCTATTGTAAGTAGAATCCATATACCCAGAGAATGTTGCTGAAAGAATCGAAAAACAACAAACTCACGGGTTAGTTATGGCCAGGATATGAATGATCTCATTTCATCTGACAGGCTCTCACAGGTGGCCGTCGAATTATTTCATTCTTCAAGTTCTGTAGCAAGGAAAACACGTAATATCATTTGAAACTATTCAAGAAGACTTACTGCATAATAAAGAACTAAGAGTATATTAATAAAAATAACAATAGGAAGAAATACAATTATCCACATTTGCCATAATAAGGACGTTTACTAACATGGAGATCCCAGTTCCGTGCGTGTCACAATTTAAGCCAACTGTAAAAGAAATATATCGATAAGACACGTCTTTTTCCGCATTTTACGGGCGAATGAAGTGATGTCGTCTGCGCGACAAACAGGCTGTGTTAGCTCAAAGCTTGCGTTTTCTCCAGAAACTACGTTGAATTGGCCCCGTGGAATGCCCATTTTGCGAAATCTACTAGACACTCGAAGTTCCGACTGAGTACCGGGAAGTTCTGTCACTTGAGTGGTCCACACTCCATAAGCGTCAACCCAGACAGACCTCCATCGATCGGCTTGGGCGCTGCCAACTAGCGCGTGTTAAATTACCCGATAAAATGGATCGTAGAAGCATTACGTGACTATAAATATCGTATAATGGACTACACAGAATGGTTGTTGCGTGGAACTATAAAAAAAGCTTTCAGATAATATTTTTATTGTTAAATTACTGGAACATTGCCCTTGTATACTTCGTAACATAATTTCACAGAGATTTGGGGATTCCGTATTTTAGAAATTTTCTCAATCTTCATACTCAATAAATATTTTAAATACTGAGACATACTGTTCCCAATTATTTATTCCACAAGAGAATCCAATTCTATTCATCTTGTATTTTTAATCAGACTTGCATCACTGCAAAACGTTATTGATTTTGTGCGATTCCGGGAAAATAAACCAACGAGATCAAATTCATAATATTGACATACGGTGTATATACTTTGTAAAAGTATTTTCTATTGCATAAGACAGAGAAAGAGATATGTCAGTAGGAATATAAATTAAATATGATACGAATATTTGTGAATTCAAGGCCACTCTCTGATGTATCACGAATATATTGTAAAAATGAAATGGAATTTATTATAAAATTGGAAATTGATATTAGCGGGGAACATACAATATTATTCCTTATTCCCTGTACTATCACATTTCGTTGCACAACTGTTATCATATGTTATAACTTCACCCTCCCTTTCCATCCGTATCTAAGGTGAGTGTGACAATAATTTTACTGTGTTAACGCCTGTCTCCTCTCTAATTATAAAGCATTTGATCCTCAAGTAACGCTCTAGATACACAAGATTGCACGCATGAGCAACTCAAAGGTTGTTATTCCGCTACAAATTTAGTCAAACTATTGGAAGATTTGTTTACATATGTGAGAGATAAATGGAAAGTACCGAGGTTGCGCATCCTATTATTAAACACTTGCAGAATCTAATGTATTGAACTGCAAAGAAGCAACAAGTATGTTGAATTGTATAGAAGCGACATACAGAAGCAAGTTTATTTATTTATATAAATAATGAAATGTATTAAGATTTTTATTGATTAAAATAAAAGATTAATTGGAAAGATTGAAAATAGAAAGTAATCAGACATTACAGAAATATAAATATATTGATATAAGGCAGGTAATGCACACAAATATTAAATTTAAAGGAAAACTTCGATTTTTTTAAAATAACGATATATACTGACTAATCCATACGTACATATGTGCATTTATGGATTTACACTAATATATACATGTATGAATATATATATATATATATATATATATATATATATATATATATATATATATATATATAT
>NNCF01130239.1:485492-496494 GCA_002313205.1 Laupala kohalensis | reverse complement strand
GGTATACGAACGGTGAGCTTGCAGACATGCACTTAATGTATGGAATAGCTGAGTACAATGGACGAACCGCTAGACGCAATTATCGAGAACGCTTCCCAGACAGACAGCAACCGCACCACAGTTTGTTTGCACGTCGGCATAGCAATTTGTGCGAGTACGGGTCATTAAGAAGTGGCAGGGCTAATGAGGGCAGGCCACGATCGACGCGTTCGGTCGTTTGGGAGGAATGTGTGTTAGATGCCGTGGAGACTAATCCAAGCCCTAGCATACGTGCCGTTGCCTCGGACTTAAGAATGTCACGTAGCAGTGTCCAGAGTGTTTTGAACGCCGAGTCCTTACACGAGTCCTAACAAGGGTACATCTCCAAAGAGTACAGTTATTACACCCCGATGACCATCCTGCACGTGTGCATTTCGCACAGTGGTTTGTGCAACAAAGTGGTCGAGATGTGAATTTCCCACCTTATGTGTTGTTCACTGATGAGGCCACATTCACTAGGTATGGCGTATTCAGTCACCACAGTGAGCATTTGTGGGCACCACGCGACACAACATCGCTTCACAGTTAATGTGTGGGCGGGTTTGGTTGGCGACTGTTTAGTCAGACTGTACCTTTTTCCATACTGCTTGACCGCCGCTAATTATCAGATCTTTCTAGAACAGGTTCTTCCCGGCTTGCTTGAAGATGTTCCAGCAAATGTGAGGTGCAGCATGTGGTTCCAACATGATGGGGTGCCTGCTCATTTTGGACTGACTGTTCGTAGACATTTGAACAGGTTATTCCCACATCGATGGATTGGGTGTGGTGGACCGGTTCTCTCACCCCCACGCTCACCAGATTTATCGATCCATGATTTCATTCCGTGGGGAGACATGAAATCGCTCATGTATCGCGATCCTGTGGAGTCAGAAATGGATCTCGACGCAAGAATCGTCTGCGCAGCTGCTACAATCAAAGAAACTTCCGATGTATTCGAGCGTCCGGTAGTCAATGCTCCGCCGGTGTCAGGCATACGTGGCGTCTGATGGTGAAAACTTCAAGCATCAGTTGTAACATTAGAGCTGTATTCATGTCGTACGCAATTTGTACTCATTATGTCCAATAAATGTTTCAAATGAATCACTCTCTTATTTTGTTTCCGATCTTCGACCTCTGCTATCACTTACCCCTGACGTTTGTGGCTATGGGTTGCTATGAAATTCTCAATCCTTTTGACGTTCCCCACCTCCCCTAGAGGTTTGTCGCAATATTTCTGGGTCATCCAGTGTAGCTAAAACGCTTCATAAATGCACGTTTTCGTAGTTGTCATGTGTGTATGTGTGTGCATAAATACATGCATGCGAACATATATATCCAAGTACATGTGATGTGCAAACACTTACACACCCATATTTAGTGCTTTTTACTGTACAAAGTAAGTCTAAACTAAAAAATCCACTTTTTTGTTTGTAAAAATGCCTTAATCGAAAAATTGCAAAAAAAGGTCTCAATTTTGTGCATTCATGTATTTGTTCTCATGAGTTGACGAAAAAAATAACTAAGAACCAAATTTTTTGAAATTTTTGTCAGCTACAACTTTTATATTTAGCTTTGTTCGATATCTCTCGTAGTTTTTAAGATATTTACAAAAATAACGTTTTAGACCCCCCTCTTTTTGATCCCCTCCAGAAGGGTCCGTTGGAGTGTCCAGCTTACTTCCATTTAAGTGACCCCGAAACCTAACTTTCTGCCAAGTTTCGGGTCTCGAGGATTTTTGTCCAGTTAAAATCTTTATTTAATGGTGTATATTGCCATTTCTTAATCTTGAGTTTTTATTATTGGTCATATTCAATGTAACAAAAAAGTTTTTTTTCTGATATATTTTGTTTATGAATTTGGAGTGACATTTTTTTCCTTTTTAGAAATTAATAATGTTCTTGATTTAAGAAAATCAGTTTTTGAAAGCTTTTTATTTTGTATATTAGTCAAATTTTATGGATATAGTATATGTTACAACTTGTAGATGTTTAATGCAACTCTTTCCCTCCCTCTGTGTTGCGTAGTGGAAAAGATAAATTTATTATAATAATCAGTAAAATTGACGTATTTTTATCGTTAACAATACATAAGAATCATTGATTAATGATGAATCGTATTTCATACTTAATCATATTTGACAAAATGATTTCATTCCAGACCAAAATGTGCATATTTCTTACCCCTCGCAAAATGCAAACCCGTAGTACTCCCGTGTAATGCGGATAGCAGCACCGTTATTTGACTCAACCTCACAGAGTCGTGGCGAACAAAGATAATTTTGCGTTTGATTAGATTGGATTAGACTAGATTAGGTACGATAGATTAGATTAGATTAGATAGTGCAATTAAACTATGTTTTTTCGTAATATTATGTTAGATGATTAGGGTACACATTCAAAAATTTCAAGTTGCTAACCCAACTGGAAGTATGTGGAACTTCGGTTAAACAATTCTACATCTGAATCATGAAAGACAGACGGAATAAGTAGGTTTCAATATATCAGATATATTTTGGGTGAGAGTCTTGAGATAAAACTAAAATTGGAGTGCTTTTGAAGAACACTAATAACATTAAGTTTTAACTGTAATCGTAATTCTAAACAACATATTAAGAACTGAAATTACATGGATATTTGAAAATATGAAATTAGACGTATGAAATGAACAAATAAAGTTCGAACTATACCGAACAGCAAAATATATTTGCAGGAGAAAGTTAAAGGAATAAATTTTGATATGTGGTAAAGGAATAAAAGAAAGAATTATGATCCGGAATCACAAAATTTACCTAATTTTCACGTATCCACAAAATTACTTGTGTTTTCTCTTTTAAAATACATGTTATTTAACATCAACCCTTTCATTGTGTACATGAAGGCTCAACTTCCCATTTCTGATCTACTCATTTGTCATTTTGCAATTTCATTGGTATTTCGTGTCATTTCTTTTCTAAAAGTGTGAAGAAAAATGAAAAGCAAGCGTTTGGTGTGTATTTCAGTGCCTTCCCTCTTACCCCAGTGGGTTTGGACGAGCAGCGTGCGAAGCAGGTTGTTGGAGAGAACTCTCGGTGCAGAAAGGATTTTACTAAAGTTCTGTCGTCAATAGAAAACATATAGTGTGGCTGAAATGACACCCTGAAATCAAAAAAAAAATTCTATACAATGTGATTTGAAGATAGAATTATAATTCATCATTTTGGGATTAGAACATCAAAAGGGCTTGATTTTTCACATATAATTTGAATTTTTTTAATCTCAAGATCTAGGCTGCTCACTGAACTGGGTTCATCCTCCATACTTTGATCTAAAATCATCGCATTTATTTACTGNATATATATATATATATATATATATATATATATATATAAATTTATAGTTGTGCGACCTCTCCTCTTAAGAAAAGGGAATACCATACTCTTATAGAAACTTTCCTTCAGTTTATAATAAAATCATGACGTGCAGAAAATCTTCGGAGAATATTTCCACTTACGGTTCATTAGTAAATATTACGTGTTTTCGAATACAGATATATGAGTGAATAGTAGAGAGTAATGTGATTTAAAAGAAACCTAGAACACTATATTCAGAAAAAATTGCACCATAAGAGTTTGTTGAAGAGAAATATTTCATGCTAGTGTCGGGGTAATGATATTTTAGTGCCTTGAAATTATGAATTATTAATAATTTTATGAAATTTCACTGCGTGTTCTTTAGTTTAGATCCCCTCCAAAATAAATTTTAAAAAATACAAAGGAAAATAATAAATGAACTAACTACGAAGAAAAATACGAAGGCAAGTGCAATGTAAAAAGGCACTAACCAGTTTAATTGATAGACTGAGAAGTGACAAGTGTCAAAAATAAAGTACATAACATTTATATACATTAATCCTTTAGGCAGTTGGTCAAATATGACAATTTGTAACAAGGCTTATGAGGTCATCAACAAGACCGGATTAAAAATTAAAGCAGATGTCTACTGACTCACGAATTCAGAAGCTAGTCCTCCCTTCATCTAGAAACGTCCTGCGATTGCATCTTGCTCATCTTCGAGAGAATTTGTCTCAGGGTTCAAAAGGTGTATTTATGCTACTTTGAAGAGTTCAGTTCTCCACAAAGTTTCATATCCTCTCTGAAAGTGATACTTGTTTTTGCTGATGCGTAAGAGATCATCTACACGAAATTTCACGTTACTTGTGTCGAGTGTTATTACATGGTTGCAGACTGTTTTCATGAGTCTCTAGTTCTTGACATCTAGCTCTAATGACCTAGACGTTGGCGAGTCCTTAAGTCCAAATTAACAAAATATTGCGGTCATATAACCGTGGTGGTATGCTTTGTCATGTTGCATTCACGAAGAAGAATGGGAAGCAAAAACGGGGAAGTATGGACAATCAACGATGTGAACCTTCTCCTGAGAAATGACGCCACATGCGCTCTTTGAGTGTGTAATTCAAACGTTCCACAACACACGCTGTCGTCGTGGAGTAGGTGGAATAATGATGAATGTTTTGCTCTGTCAACTGTTTTTGCAATATTGCATTATAGAATTCAGTACCGTTGTTGGTTTGTAGAAAAGTGGGTTTACGTTTGGGTGACGATGTGGTGCGTACGAACTCTTTCTTAATTGCGTCTCCGTTTTACTCTTCACAGCTTCCGCGCACGCGAATTTGGAGTACACATCGATTACTACCAAGATGTAACGCATTGCTCCTTTCATATGCTTGCATATGCACCAAATCAGCGTTCCAGAGATCATGTCCGTTGGTGAGCGCACGACGTCTGCGAAAGCGTTTTTGTGCCGGTGCATGGAGTTCCTTGACAATATCATATCGTGCATCAGACGATGTCGGTTTCATGATCAGATTAGTCCAGCGTCACTAAGTTCGTTTTAGATTTCCATAATTTCCCAAACATGACACGTGTCCTGTCGATTTTCGACGCATGGAAAAAATGTAACTTCTTCACATGGGTATTCGGGCCACGGAGATATTTATATCTCAGTTTTGTGTCAATAACACCAAGTCCAAACCCTTCTTTGTCGCAGAGGTTTGAATAAATCTGTAATGATTTTATACTTGTCGGTGGGCGTATAGTGGAGACGTGCTGTTGGTATGTAACGATTTTTCTGCGCATTCGTTTCCTCTAAGATATGTGTGTACGTGACCTTATCTGTCGATGTCACCTCTCTCAAATCTGGCGTTCTAGGAAAGAGTATATTTTTTAACCAGGAGTCGGATGTCCTTATGGAATGTCATGTGTGCATTCCCTAGATATATCTCTCCATCATCGATGTACGGACCATACACGCTATCGCTTCGTCCGGTAATCATATTCATCCATTCATTATACCACGTGGAACAGCGAAGTGATTTTCCGAAAACAGTATTGATATGTTTCTTCTTCAGGTTGATCTTTCAATAATCCATCAATGTGATAGGTATCGGGAGATTGTGGTAAGAGTTCATCTTCCATCTGGCATGAGAACAGGCGGAGCTACATCATCTGCATTCAGTTTTCTTCTTTTTTATCTAGTGTTCTTTCCAGTTCCACATGGATATCAAGCATTCTAGTGAGATCACCTTCCGTGTTGTAAAGAGCTTTTCTTTTTTCTTTCATATTTTTGCGAACATTTTCAATTTTACTTTCCACTGCCAATGCAGGTGAATTTTCGTTTTTTGATGTAGCCGTTTTGCTTTGAGTAGGTTTGTTTGCTCGAACTTTGTTTTTTGAATTTTTTGTGGATGACGTTTTGTGTAATACCTTCAAGCAATTGCGGATTCACTTTCATAAGACTTCCACTTAATTTATATTTCAGTTTCATGACATCAGATCCATCTAACGCAGTAGCACGTTCACCGATACTAGTACCGAAGGATGTAACACGAGACCACACGCGTTCCTCATTAGCACGTTTTCTTTCTTCTACTGCCTTGTATTTGAAATAGACGATATCATGGTCCCTACATACTTTATCAAGTGCGTTGATGACAGGATCCCTTCGAGCTAATTGTTTTCACAATTTGGTTCCCGGTTCACAGAATTGACTTCCTCCCGGAATATGTAATTCCATGGGAGCGCATGTATAGCACGATTGAGAAAACGTCCAATCACCCCACGCCCGCTCTTTCGCACAACTCTCCGCTTATTCCTCATTCTTCACATAGTTTTAAGCCAAATGCATCGATGATGCAGCATCATGTTGTTTTATAAACATTTATCTCGATCAAATCCTTTGCGATAGCGACCCTTATTCATCTCCTTCGTTTTGTGACGAGAAAGAAGAAGGGTGTTTTCCAAACACTCGAATACATCTGCATAAAATGGTTAAAAGAGTCCAAGGGATTCAGTACAACTGATATGTTCCCTGTAAATGGTGATGAAGGTGTTATCATATTGTCGAAAAGCAATAATCTTTTGCGTTGTCACGTTTGCGTTGTTTAGGAGTTTTTGGATATGTTTGGCAAATATACAACACATCATTGTGTCTGTGGCGTGCCATTGCAAGGAAGCTTTGATGCAACCTTGTTTCTCTGTTGCGATACCATCAAACTCAAAGAAACTATTCGGGATTGCCTCTGTTGGTGGTATCACCTTCTCGTGAAATGGAAACACTTGGACACCACATAATCCATATGTGACACGTTCGAGAAAATGATAGAGAGGTTGATATTGTGTTGATGTTTAGCGGTAAATGTGTTTAAAATTGAGACCGTTCGATTTCGTCAATTGCTATAGGACGTTTGTTTTCCCACATCCCGACTGTCGCACCACGAGCGCACTAACACCGTCAGGTAAGAGAGGCCCGTTTCTACTCTCTTTCCGTTTCGTTGTGTAATGTTGACAGGGAGCTTGTGAGAATTAGTCTGCTCAACGACCTCCATTGAATAAAACTAATGATGATTGGTGAATGAAAAGTAATAGAAAGTTTGTGGATTGTGATAAAACATTAGGCGATCGACATGGATGTATTTGGACGCAACTTGAGGGAAATTTTCAAATTTCCAAAATAAATTTCTATAGCCATGTCAACTAATAAAAATACTTTATTTAGGAGCAAGTTCCTAAGCAGAACTTGTACCTTGCTCCTTTTTTATTTAGATTATATGCCAAAGAGGTTAGTCACCAAAGTTTCAAAAATGTTATGTACCTAGCTATTTAAATTTCATTTGCAATCAAAAGTATTATAGTCTTTTGCTGTTTGAGCTGACTTAAGCACCGCTTAGCCATGATACAATGAACTAGTCATTGTATCATGTTGCCCGTCCCTAGCCACGAGGAGGCGGGTGTATTCCACTATCTAGCTTGGTTAGTCGAAGAGAAAGTTTGACGTCAGCTCAAATTTATGCATTGACTGACGTTAATCTCAAAATTTTCGAGTAGTAGAAGATGTTATTAGTGTATATGTTGTATGTAGAAAAAGTATAGACAATTAACTAAAATAGTTATTTAGTAAGAAAAAGTTAATGGAAATTGAGATTATATATACTATACAGGACAATTGAGTGAGGTAAGAATATAAGAATATAAGTACAAACAAATAAAATAAGAAATAAATAAGAATAAGTAGTAAAGTAAAGTAGAGTGAATAAATAGAATACAATAAAGTAAGAATTTAACAATTAACAGAGAAGTGAAGCAAACAAATTAACAGAGAAGTGAAGCAAACAAATTAACAGAGAAGTGAAGGAATTTATACACAAGATAGAGTGAAAGAGGTGTTGGTTAAATTTAAAAATGTGAGGAAATAATGAGCAAAATAACATACAAGTTGATATGTACAATTTAAACTATGAACACTAAATATAAATATAAACAAGATAAAATAAAATAATATAATAAAATATAATAAAAAATAAAACAAAAACAAAAATAGTTCACAAAATAGTAAAATAGTTGTAGAAACAAAACCAAAGGAAATTTAGGCTGAAGAAGGAGTTATGAAATAGAAAATTTTGATCTAAAAGTTATTCATCATTTTCAAATAACAACCTTCTTTCAATTATTTGATAACAAAAATTATTAAAAATATTTATTCCATAGTTAGATTGCAGAAACCTGGGGAGAGAGTTAATGCTTACATTTACTTGTTTCTCAACTTCATATCTTAAATATAAATACCCTGGGCATTTCATAAGGGCACGAAGAGAAGTCTCTTCTTCTTCTCGGCATAGGGGACACTCAGTAGAAGTAACCAAATTAAATCTGGTTAAATTTTTGTTGAACGACCCATGACCGGTAATACACCATATGGTATAATTATGTAATAGGGTTAATCTTCTATGGAGCACTTTAGGGAGAAAGTTTCTCGTTTTTTTTAGTTTCCATCGTGTTCCGTAGGCTCTGCCATTTTCTGCTGTAGTTGCTGTAGATTATTGTTCTAAACTTTTTCCCTAATGTTCCAGGTTCTACTATGGTACCTTCTAAATTTAAGTCTTCCCCTCTTTGATAGTTTCTGCAATCACTCAAATATTTACCCTGCAAATTCAGGGGTAATAATCCTGTTATTACATTCATGGAAGCGAGCGGTGTTGTTCTATAGGCTTTTGTTAAGAGCAGCAGCGGTACCCGCTGGACTTTATTTAGGGCTCTAATTATATGTGAGTGGTCTATTCTGTTTACCCAGATCGATACGGTATAAAAGATGATAGGAAGGAAAGCCGCTTTATAGATTACTATTAAAGAATCTTTGTTGAAGTATTTATTGACCGCTGCGAATCTATTCAATTTCCCAAAAAGTTCAGCAGCTCTATATGATTGGTGTTGTATATGTGCCAGAAAGGATAATTTATTATCCAGGATTATCCCCAGATACTTTTTTTCGCACATCGAAATTGTATTGTTTTGTATTTTGATCACAGGATTTCTCGAGAGATTTCCTTTAAAAACTACTGCTTTCGTTTTAGTTGGCGAAATTTCTAATTTTGATTCATTGGTCCATGTGTTTAATATTTCTCCAATGAAGCTTGCGGTCTCTTCAATATCCTTCCTGGAATTTCCACCAAAAGTAATCACCATATCGTCGGCGTGAGCCACTGCTCTTAGACCTCGCTCGTTTAAAACTAATAATAGACTATTAATAATTACATTCCACAAGGTAGGTCCTAAATGCGGTCCCTGAGGACATACTTTGTTGAAATCTTTTGTGATTCTAAAGTTACCTAAAATAAACGTAGCTTTCCTATTTGACATAAAGCTGATCAATGTCCTAGCCAAGTTGTTTTGGGCATTGGTACCTCTCAAGTAGTAAAATTAGAAAAGGAAGCCACGCATTATCAAATGCCCCTATAAAATCAATAAAAATATTGCAAACATATTTGTTTGGGTGAGCGAGGTGTTCTATGTCACTCAAAAGGCAACTGATTGCGTCTTCCGTCGATAATTTTTTTCTAAACCCAAACTGACGGGAACTAATTAGGTTTTGATCCTCCAAAAAGGAGGTTAATTTCGAATTTTATCAAATGTTTTACCTAAAACTGGAAGAAGACTAATATGTCTATACGATTTAGCTTCATCCCTAGGTTTATCTTTTCATTTAAGCAGAAGTATTATTTGCAACTTGAGGGAAAGTGTGAAACGTAGTACGGTCATTATTATTTCAGCGGAAGAGACTCACATGCATTTCAGAGCCCTTGGAAGAGAGCGATGGAGTGACGATAGGTTACGCAGGTGCATTTCACAGTAAAACACCATCTGAACTCCCTCCCCTTAAGAGAGTGAATGGCATGGTTCTGAATTGCGCGAATCATCGTATGACCAACGTACAGTAACCGGAATCCGACTCCGATGCTTCTACACGAGGTTTTGTAACACGCACTGTTCACAATAGTGTACAAACACTAAAAGGCTATTCAGGAGAGAGATGAAGCGTTAAAAAATCGTGATGCAAATATTGCAAGAGCATTAAACGATTATAACGACGAGAGCATAAAAAGCTTTATGGATAGTGCACAGTCACTAAAACTGAAGATGGAACAAGCTTTTAAAGATCATGTAGATATAATGAAACACGAGGTAAGTAGAATTGATACGCTCCTACTAACACAAAATAAACACATAGTGACTATCGCCTTTACTAGTACATCGAATCGATAGACAAAAACGCCAAAGAATTTTTGTGCAATTAAAGCTGGTTGGAAAGACTACCATGCACCTTACGCAGGGTTTTGGCATGAACTATGCTATCATACAAAATATAGGTTTATGTTGTGTGACTGTGGTAAAGAAATGTGTTTCCTTGGCTACAAATGCATACCGATTGTTGAAGGAAACTTCTATTCTTTCTAATGCAAACCAAAAAGAGGAGATACATCGTATACAACAAGAAAACATTACAGCATGTATTCTGAGGTACAATACATTATATAGCATGATGTGTGGTACCTGAAACGTAGGACTGGTGAGCAAGCTTATATAAAAGAGTGAACGTGTGACACTATTGAGACACAGTCATACTACAGCGTTGCGTCTCGCAGCAATGGACGAATGAGATGACGCATTCGATGTACCACCGAAACGATACATCAAGACACAACAGAATTAATCGACGACTAATAGAAATAGTGCACATGAATAAGGGGATACAACTCTTGGGAAACATCAAAATTAGTGGAAAAAGATACAGAATCGTATCAAAAAGTTTTTCGATCACAGACACCATATCTTTCATTCTACACTCGAGAGCTCAGACAATCGTCCGGAAGAACTAGCTGAAGGTGTATGGGCACTTCATCCAGGCCGAAATGGTAGCGGACAATATCATTTGCGTTACCCAGGTCATTTATATGTATTGAGTGTTCAACCCGTGCATCGCGTTGAAACGTTTGAGTTACTTCTCAATAAATCAATGGATGTGGAAACACTTCAAGCGTGGAAATTTCTCGAAGTAATCCTGTTGAGTTCAGGTTTAGACCGATCGATGATCAAAAACTTGAGTCCGGAAAAAATATACATTATATATATATATATATATATATATATATATAT
>NNCF01130239.1:460619-485468 GCA_002313205.1 Laupala kohalensis | reverse complement strand
AAAAATATATATTATATATATATATATATATATATATATATATATATATATATATATATATATATATATATATATACATTGCACCTCACAATACATGGTCGATTAGGCAGATGCAAGAGAGATTACTCATGGATTAAAACCTATAAAAATCTCTATAAAGATGAGTCAATGCCGTTGGATGGTGTTTTGGTTGGTAGTGAGAACATAAAAGAAACGCGGAGAGCAGTGGTATAAGGGGAGCTGGTGTCATTCAAATCTGGTCAAACGCTTAACATAAAGAAGAGATAAAGAATAATAGAATACACAATCACTTGGCATTGTTCAGACTTGTGACGTCCGTTGAACGGAGAGCATCGCCATGAAGTCTCGAAGAAGACGGAGGAAGGAAAACAGACATCGTCGTCTCAAAAAAAGAGATTGCTCTCTTACGTCAAGAGAGGAGGATTCCTCCCCTACTTCCATTGATCGGTGCGCTGGTTCCCATAGGCTCTTTTGCTGGGGGTGCTTTGTGTATCGCCAATGCCATCAATAAAAAGAAATCAGCGAAACGTAACATTTGGGAAATGATACGATATAATAAAGTGGTGGAAGAGGGGAGATTACGTCGTGAAAAGAGGAGAAGTCATACAAGAAACTAATTATTAAGGGGATTCCGCAGCGTAGCGCCACCAACGAAGAAATTCTACGTCATGCTAAAGCGTTGCCGATTTAGAGGAATTCTTATGAGAAATGGACTACCAAGCAAGAATAAAAAAGCTTGAACACGGTGTTGTCAACCTGGATGATAGTTAGGGAGACTGCATCCATTTTGTTGCTTATACCATACAGGAAACACGGGTATGCTATTTCGATACCTACACCTTGTCCCCTCCGCCAGAGTTTCACGCATACATTAGTTCTCAGAGTTACATCGCATACAACTGAACAAGAAAGTAACATTTTAATACTGAAAATTGATGATGACAATGTCTCCAATTCCTATATTATGATTGGAGAAATGGTACCTGTACCAAAAAAGACGATGAGTCGGTCACTGAAAATCTACGGTACCACTCTCGGGTTTACCGTGAATTACACACCACCTATACTTTTAGAACGAATCTATGTACTCACTTTCATCAGATTGCAAACCAAGAACATGGCGACAAATGTGCACGACGATTACAATCGTTTCAGATACGAGGACGAAATGGGACAGGTGTGTGCCATCACGCTTCCCGTTGGAACCTATAGCATTATTTATGTAACATATTGCCTCAGAACGCAATTTCCATAGAAATTTCCAATATTTCTTTGAACGTCAAGGCGATACAACACACCAGTGACAGTCTGTTGTTGTAGAAACGGATGGAAGATGAAAAAGAAGAAGAAGGATGAAATACTGCGTTGTCAACCAGATTGTCGGGTAAAGTGTCGTAACATAAGCAGTTGCCGCCGGAGGTAAAGAGATGTTTCGCCACTCTCGGCATACAAACTCGGTAGGCTCCCGTAACTAGTCGGATTCCTGCATGATGGACACTATCCAACTTTGAAGGGGAGGGCTATACACAATGCAGCCATAATCGAGCCGAGATCTTATAAATGCTCGATAAAACTGGAGCAAGGAGGAGAGATCAGCACCCCATTCCCTGCTACTCAGTCACTTCAATAGATTCAGAGACTTTAATGTTCATTCCAATTAAGTCTCTAATAAAATATTAGACCTAAGAATTTTATTGAAGGATATAATTTTAGAACGTTGCCCCCCAGGGCGAGGTGAGGTTCTGACTGGAGGTTTGGTCTCCTACTGAAAAGAACACAGCGTATTTTCTCAGCAGATAAACGAAAGCCAGTCGTATTTGACCATTGGTACAATCTGTTGAGGACGAATTGGATTTGTCGCTCCACATCTGTGACACTCTGCGATGAACAAAAAATAACAAAGTCATCGACAAAAAGAGTGTTGGACAGGAATCCTTACAGCAGATATTATGCTGTTAATGGCCACTGAAAAAGTCACACTCAGTCCTGTTCCCTGAGGGACACCGTTCTCTTGAAGGAGATCCGAGGTGTCTCTTCCAATTCTGTATTGAAAGGAACGCTGATCCAAAAAGGACTGTAATATAAGGTGTCCTCTAAAACCCCAGGTATAGAGTTGTTGTAAAATGCCATGACGCCAAATAGTATCGTAAGCCTTTTCATTGTCAAAAAATATTCCGAAGACTTGTTGTCTTCGAACGAAGGCATCGTGAATTTTTGTTTTCAGGAGGGGGAGGTTGTCCAGGCTGGAATGGAACTCCCTGAAACCACGCTGAGATCGACTCAGTAGGTTACGCCTTTCAAGATACCAGACGAGACGTCGGTTTATAATTCTCTCCAGAGTTTTACCAACGCAACTCGTCATGTACTTCGATAACTACTGATGGCTGTCTTGTCCTTTCCGGGTTTTTGTAGAGGGATTAGCGTTGCTTCTTTCCACGAATTAGGGAATACTGCCTTGGACCATGAAAGATTAAATATATGCAGAAGGTATTCTTTCAATTCTAGGCTGAATTGTCTGAGCATCTCTTAGAGAATGAAATGAGGGCCAGTGTAGCATCGTGGGCTGTAGCTAGAACTGACTCAAGTTACCACAGAAAAAAGAAGAGTTGAAGGGTTCCCAATTGGTGGAACCAAAGTTAAAGAAAGTGGTCTCTGCAATTTCCCTCTTCCTTGCGAAATCGGGATCGTAGTTGGCTGTCGATGTTAGATCAGCGAAATATTCAGCCATCGCTGAAGCAATTTCTCGGTTGTTAGTGAGAATCTAACCCTGATAATTGAGTCCGGATATCGGGATTCGAGAATACCTTCCACATATCTTCTAGATTGCGATCCTTCAGTGGACGATGTTGTTCTCTTAATGGTACTTAGAAACTCTTTCCAGGAGGTGGATCTGGATTCTTTGATGGTTCTGTGCACTTTCGCTCTAGCAATCTGATATGCGGCGAGGGTTTCGGGAGATGAGTTACCCTTAAATTTCCGCAATGTTCTTCGCCTCACCCTTATGGTGGACTGACATGGGTCGTTCCACGAGGAAGCATAAGATCTTCTCAGAAACATAAATGACTCCAGAATGGATTCTTCAGAGGCGTCATGAATCATCTGGGTCAGATGGTCGACCCTTTCCTGGGCACGTCCCTATTCTCTGAAGACAGCCAGAGAGCGGTAAAATGTCCAGTTAGCCTTTCTGAGAATCCAATTCTGGGGCTTGAATTTGGGAAATGTTGCTCGTTGCTGCATGGACAACCACATAGGGTGATGGTCGCTACCATGCAGATCATCTTCTACCTTCAGGAGGACAAACTGACAGGTCTATAGCAGTCGATTACCCAGTAGCAAACGCAAAATGGATCATCTCCCCCGTGTTCAGTATACACAAATCTTTATTCTCGAAAGAGAATTCAGCAGTTGACCTCGGGGGCAATCGCTCGATGAATCCCACAGTACACTGTGGACGTTACAATCTCCGAGGAGAAAGAATGGTCGAGTGAGCTGGTGAATTAAATTTTTTAGGACAGTCTCAGATAAATTTCGTGTCGTCGAAAGATATATTGAACACACGATCATTCGTTAGCTAATAATTTTAACTGCTATAGCCTGTAATGTAGTATGTAAAAGAATGAGTGAGGAGAGGACAGTATTTATAACAAACACTGCTACTCCACCTGTTGCTCGCTCTCCCGAGGTGTTATGCTATGTGAAGTTGATATATCCTCGCGGAGAGGGAGAGAGGTCTGGTAAAGTGTGTCTCTTGCAGACTGCGACACTCTAAGAGCTGCAACTCCTCACGTTGAGTTTTATAGTCATTAATGTTCCACTGAAGTATGGAAGCCATTAATATTTAGAACCTCCTGGGTCGGGGTCCTGACAGTGTATTTCCGCGTCATCGTCGGACAATGCACAATCCAACCAGGAGGATGAGATTACAGCTACGTTTCTTTAGCGTCTCCACGACTTGGTAGATGGTATTATAGTTCTCAAAAAGCTGGCAGATTTCAGGGGTTGACTTCTGGTTCCCTTATTTTCCCTCTTTTGTGGCTTGGTACTTGTTGGGGTTACGTGTCACACTGCTGGACTTTTTCTGTGTTGAAGTAGAAGGAGGGGACGTGGCTGGAGTTTTTAGTTTCTCGGGAACAGCTTGAAGATCTTTCTTCCCACATTTGCACTTGAATGTGCATGACGCTGTCGTAGACATGTCAATGAAATTTGTCAGGACAGAAGTACTCTTCATTATTACAGGAGTCTTCGCTGCGGTGGAGTAAGTGGTAGAAAATACGGGATGTTGGGCCCTGTATATTTTCCGTGCTTCACCGTAAGGGATCTTCTCAGTTGTCTTAATCTTCTGTACTTTCTTTTCCTCATGAAAGACGACGTACTCCTTGCTCCATACCGAGTGGCTACCAGTACAGTTAATGCACACAGCAGGGTATGAAACGCCGTGTGCCTCTTCTCGCACTTGCAACCGGTACCACGACCCTACACGATGACGTACTGTGTCCAAACCTCTGTCACTTAAAACAGCGCAGAGGCACTTAAAAAGGCCACACTGGTAGGTTTAGCCATCCAGCTTTGATGTGCACGGCAGTGAAATGTTATGAAGAAGGAGGAGATCTTCTCAAGAACACCAACCTTCCTCATTATCTGCATAACTTCTACAACACGATCAACCCCCCCATTCCTTGACCAATTTTTCAGGTGACATATCAATTATTTCCCTGCATGTGATTACTCCCTCGCTGCGATTAAGCACAGCATGGAGCTCACACTATTCAGGGAACTCTTCCAACTTTGTTCATTTAAGGAGTGTGGTTGCCTGTTGTTGGTTTTTGTCTCCAACAACGTGGAACCGTTCATCAATCGTTTTATGGATTTCAGTACTCCAACTAAACCTTGCAAAGCTTTGTGAATATAGAATGGCGAAACTTTTTCCAAAGAGCCATCTACACTGACTACAATATGTAAGCATTCTGGTAAGGAACACTCTGTAACTGTGACTCTGAAGCGGGAGGGTCATCAACCCTCTGCCGCATGGGAGATGTTTGGATGTGGTTCATCCCTTGCAGTCCACCCGAACAGCAAGGTGAGCGATTCAATACTTCAGAGATTTTGTCTCACGAGTTCGGAGGATCAACTGTCCAGCGACGTGGAGTCCCCGCATCACACCACTTAGCCATATACAACTGAGGTTCGGAGGTTGTCCGCTAGCGAGTGTTTATCCTCGACATTTCATCACCGCGTAGCACACCTTGAGGATGATGGGTATTTATAGAGGTTGAATCCATCATCGCGACACGGCCGATGAAGGCAAGATCCCTGCTCTTCGCAACACAAGACATTCCACCATCGCGCCAATGGTGGTCGCTGAAATGTGCCCAAAGTTTACGGTGTCTGAGGACTGATGACGCAGTATCCGTCCCTAGCTCGGTGCCGTGGGTTCACCAAGCCCTTACTCAGCCGAAACTGAACCCCCTGCGGGGCAAACCTAAATCAAACCACAAAGAACACATGGGTGGTGAAGTCGATATCCATCAAAAAAGGTACCACTTTATGTCATATTCGCTTTGAAGACAGACAAACGTAATAATGCCACTGAATTTGATCACTGAATTTTATGGACAGATGGACTTAAACGAAGTGTGTATTCCCTACAGTGACATACGAATGGATTGATCAACAAGCGAAGAAGCAAATCTCTTGCATCCAGAAACATACAATATGTTCAAGCAGTTTGAAAATAGGCATTATAATAAAGGAGTCATTTCTGCTGGCACCAAGAGGATATAACACAAAGTATTTCTTTATCGTATTTCATTGCACACAGATTGAAAGACCAGTAATGAGGTCTACAGTCGATATAAAAGTTGATTTCCAACCAAAAAATAATATCCTGGCGGAAACATCTGCCTGTTGTCTGATCCTTTATCCATTTAATACTGATAAAACTGAATCCGTTATTTCGCCATAGTGTAACAAAATCTCTTCCTCCTACATTACTTTCAATAAACGGAATCCAAATAAAAACTGTCAAGTCAACCAAATTTTTAGGACTCCATATCCAGGACAACCTAAAATGTAATTGTCACATTGGTAATGTGAATTTCGAAGTAAGCATATTTTGCTATGCGTTCTGAGTTCTAGTACATGTTGTAAGTCAACACGTTTCTCGCTACGTTTATTTTGCAAATGTTTATGCTCATTTACTATACGGCATTATCTCTTGGGGCCAATCCGTTCAGAGCATTCAAACTCTAAGAATCCAAAAGGTGATAGTTCGGATTATCTGTAAATCTTACCCCCGAAATTCATGTAAACCTTTATCTAGAGAATTAAATATTTTCCCTCTCCCTTGCATACATGTTTATGAAGTAGTCGTTTGTTAAGAAAGAATTATTAAAATCCCACCCCAACTTTTGAAGAAACTGTCTAGTTCACAAGCAGAACACTCGTAATAAGACTAATATTCGTCGTCCTTGCGTGTCAAACACTCTTTTGCCAATCAGGGCCGTATCATTCAGAAATAATTATATATAATACCCTTTCAAAAATATATAAAATATATTAATAAATCGATTCCCTTCAAATCCGCGTTTAAAAGTTTTCTAATCTTCTATTGCTTCTATAATGTGAAAGAATTAACTGATTTTAATAAGAGAAGTTAGTTAGAGATTCAATTGACCAATAAATATTGTTTTCCATATGATTTCGGATGTAAGTGATGTTAATTTCTGTTATACATTGTCACGCCATAGTTATAGTACTGTAGATACTGACTCAATTCCTTTCCTCATGCATGTTGTTTTGATACTTTTTATTTATTATAGTTTATTTCTAACTGTACTCAGGGGCGGATTTCCCAATAGGCCGAGTAGACCGCGGCCTAGGGAGGCAAATTTTGAACCTATGCCTGAATCGCCTTTATTGCTATTTATCTACAACAGTAATTGATCTCTGTAAAAAGATTTTTTTCAGCACTGATAATCAGCTACCCTTTATTTCTATTGTATTATAAGTTAACGTTATATCTATAAATTTACGTAACTTTTTTACAATAAAGTTTGTTTATTTATTTACCTATGTGTCTATATCCCCGTGTTGGTCATAGTGAATAAGTATTAAAATGAAACCAATTTCTCTTCGACGGCAAACTGCGCTTTGCCCTACCGCAACGTTGACACATCTTTGGAGAACACACGGCTACATTCTCCGACAGGATAAAAAGACAAAGGAGCGCAAGCATGTTCGAAATGAAGAAGGTAAAAAACGTAAACATATCGGATCCATGTCTTCTCGGTGAATATGCAAAAGATATATCTTGCATTGTGGGGCAAGAGATTCATATTTACTCTCCCTACAAAACATGTTTCAATTAAAATGATGAAATACGCATCGTCATTAACAATACGGATGCTGTCAGACTCACATCGGAGAGTACGCTCGTGATCGAAGAGAAATTTTAGAAAACTGGTGAAACCACGTCAATGAGAACTGGATTTGACATCATGAATAGTGGGTTAACTTTTCCTTTTCTGAGATTCGCTATGAAATCAATGTCAATGTAACTATCTGGAATATCCACCATGAAGAATATCCTTTCTATATCAAATGAGCGTAGACAGAATTTTTATGCTGGTTGGACAGAAAAAGATTTGCTTTTAGATTACGATGAAAATGTTCTCCACAATCAGATAACAGATAGTGGAGACTTTCGGGTATGAATACCACTCAAAATATTGTTAGGTTTTGCAAAAGATCGTGAGAACATTTGTGGTGTGACACAAGAACTTGTTTTAATACGCTACGATTCATGACATCGATTGTTTGCTCACTGGTGAAGCGACACCGTCACCATCAACCATTACAATCGATAGAGTCACGTGGAGAATGCAACCCATACGTGTGGATGACAAAGTAAAACTGTATCTATCCGATTTAATCATACATGAAAACCACATTCTGATGTCATTCAATCGATGGGAACATGAACTTCCAAACGTCAACCTATACACAAAGCATACACGGGTAGTGAAGACGACAAGCGTAAACGAGACTCCACTCTACGACTTTGCTCTGCAGGAGGATAGACGCAGATAAATGCGTCGATCATTCGATGACTGAAAATTGCGCACAGAGAAGCTATACTTCGATGAATGTATTTCTTACAACGAATTACGCACTGAGCCAAATCATGCAGAAACATTTCACATGTTTAAAAATTTTGAGAAAAGGTATTACGTCAGAAAAGCTATGTCGGCCATTACCCGTTGGGAAATTTGTAATGACATCGTCAACGGCCAGTTGAAAATTGCGACGAGCCCTGAATGCCTGCATTGGCCGCAGGGGTGCTGTCTATTACACCACCCTCCTCGACTCCCAAGTAAGTGCTACCGGCAATGGAGCCGCCTGTGGTCACTTATCCCCTGATCCAGGTTCACCGGAACAGGCTGGGTGGAAGTTGCGCGCGGACTTGAGAGCCGAGGCGGGTGGTGCAATGGTCAGCACACCTGCGGCCAGAGCAGGACGTGCCGGGTTCGAGTCCCGGTCCGTAGCAATTTTCACCTGGGCGTTGACGATGTCAACACTCCTCCACGAGAAGGTACTCGGAAATCAGAGTTTAAATTTTTTTAATAAATGTCCCTTTATCGTGTTTCATTGCACACAGATTGAACAACATACTTTGGCATCAACAGTTGATATCAAAATCGACTTCGAAATGAGGGAAACAACAAACCTGAAATATCAGCTTATTGGCTCATTCTTCATCCTTGTAGCATATGTGACTACACATCCGTGTTGGGTATTGTTTACAAGTATAATTGAATGAACATCACGTCATGTGTCATCAGTGGTTATACGTTCTCAATAAAGAAGCATCATGGATGCTCCGATAACAATTGATGAAGGTGTAGAAGGAGACAATAGTTCATCCACATTGACAGGGCACCATCCTGAACGAAAAGAAAGAAGAACAAATAACGATGCAGTTTTTAAAATGTATGGTAAGAAGACAAAACCGAATTGAAAAGTTGGAAGAAGGTGAAGAAATACTCGAGCATCTTCTCCAAAAAAATTGTGCCAAGATTGCTTCCGAATGGCTTGTCCAAGGTGTGACACCTGCTATTCTTCAATGCATGAGTCCTGAGACAATGACAAGTAAATAAATGCAAAAATATTATTAATACTTACATTGTGATGCAGTAATGTTTCTTGTTTTAAGAACATACATTGTTTTAATTTTTCAAAAAACCTACTTTTAGGATCCTAGCCTACCACTCCTAGGACACTCACCTAGAATAGAATAGAACAGGAATGTCATTCTCTCATTCACACAAAACAAGACAAAATACATGTTTTCAAAGAGTATTATTAAAACATATTTTACTTCCCAGGCTGATCAACAATATATACAATAAACAGTAGTATAATAATGCAAACTACAAAATTATAAGCAATTTAATGATGAATACATTATAGATTAAAGGTTTTGTGTATAACAATGAATTATAATTAATATGTTGCCTAGGACTTTTGCTATAAAAAAGATTTTTTATATGCAAGTGCATGAAGAGGAAAACAATAACCCCCAGGCTAATCCTGTTTCAAGGATAGTACACTTAATTTTTACTTAAAGTCATTGCAGTGGAAAAATACACACTTCAATGGATAAAGTAGATTAATTTTATATCTCTCATACACATAACAAAATATATTCCAGTGAATACTTGAAATAAAAAGCAATTTAGCTTTATTAAAGGAAAAAAGGGGGGAAAATAGTTTTGTAGTGACAGTAGCCAACAAAAATGTTTTCTAAGAAGATTACCTAATTATCAATTATATACATTTGTTTTTAAATCCTGAATATTCTTAACTAAATTTTTCCCTAAGAATCTATATACATCAATAATTTAATCACACATCAAATTATACACACACATACATGTAGTACATATACATACATGTAGTACATACACACACATTATACATACATTTATTATATTTGCATTTACAGATACCTATTATATTATACTCTTTGTAGGTATTTTATTGCATTTGAGATCAAGTAATTCATTACTCTAAACCAGTAAATTTATTAGTGTCGTGTGTACATTCTCAATGGACAACAACCACTTTTTAACTTTGTATTAAAGAAAAGAAAGTTTTCAGAATTTTTATATTTTGCAGTAGTTTATTAAACATTTTAGGGACTAAAAAACTACATGTCATTTATAATGGGTCATCATTGGTCTAGGTTCACAGAAATCATTTGCATTATGCAATTTCTTCTTGTGTATATCATCAGTTTTTGTATTACCATTCTTCTAATATAAAGTCTTTAGTACTTTATATACAAACATATTTCTAATCAGTAAATATTCAAAGAAATAAATAATTGCATTGATGAATTTATTTTGGGTTTATTCATTATAGTTCTCAGAAAATAATGCTTCTGTAATACAATTAGAGACTTAATATATGTTTTGTAGGTTCCACCCCAACATTCAATTCCATAATCCAGTCTGTTATTAACTAATAATAAATAAATAGTTTTTAGTAATTCATTAGAGCAAAAGCTTCTTAAAAGATAAAAAATCCTAAGAATATTCTTCTTTTTTTAAATTTCAATGTTATCTCCGGGATACTTCTGTATCTATTATCCCTCCTAAGTATTTAACATATTTCTCTCCATTTATTTCAACATACTTTTTATCACACATCCTGTATTCATTGACACATTCAAGACATTTACTATCAAACCTAAGATCTCCACATAAACTAAAGTTAAGATATTTTGTTTTGTTTGCACTTAGGACCATACTATTTGTCAAAAACCACCAATGCAATAATTTCAGGTCATTGTTAATTTCCAATTCAACATTGTCCCATGATTCATCAATGTTACAAAAAGCAATGTCATCTGCAAAGGAAGTCAATTGTCCTTGAAATTTACCTTCACTCAAGTCATTGATATAAATCAGGAAAAGTAAAGACCCCAAGACTGACCCTTGTGGCACACCGTGTTTTATTTCCTCAAAGTTACTCAATGCTTAATAAGCTTAACGCATTGCATCCTTCCAGATAAATAACTCTTAAACCACATAAGCATATTACCCTTTATACCACAATTATACATTTTATTTAATAATATTTTATGGTTAACCGTGTCAAATGCTTTGGTAATATCTAAAAATAATTCATTGATTTTCTGGCCCTTGTTTATTCCACCAGATACTCTACTTATAAATTCAATTAAATCACTTTCAGTATTTAATCCCTTTCCAAATCCAAATTGATTTTTGCTAAAAAATTATCTTGTTTCAAGAAAACTGATCAGTTGTTTTTTCTTTATCTTTTCTATAATTTTGGAAAATCATGACAATAATGAAATACATCGATAATTATCACACAATGTTTTTGCACCCTTCTTATGTACTGGTACTACAACAGCTTCCTTCATTCTCTCTGGAAATTTACCAGTTTCAAAGCTTAAATTAATAATGAACAGATGAACCCCACTTATTTTATTATATATAAATTAATAAATGAGCTAATATTAGTGTATCAACAATTATATTTAGGTCAGATTCAAGCACAGGACCTTCAAATATAGATTGAAGTTCAGAGTGGTTCACAAAATGTGAACTTATATCATGAATACATTGTTTGTCGGAAATATCACTTCTTTCTATTATTTTATCAGCTGTCAGAAAATAGGAGTTAAATTCATTGGCTATTTCTCTGGAATCTTCAATTATTCTATTATTTTTCTTCAAGTTTAATTGGTTGGTTACTATTCGAAATCTGACCTGTCATCTCTCTCACAATGTGCCAAGTGTGTTTTAAATTAATTTTGTTTTTCAAATAAATTTTATAGTATTCTTGTTTTAAGAAACGGATATATGAGTTGTTTATTTCTAATAATAAAAAAGTATTATTTTATATTTTGATTTTTTGGTTGTTTCTTGAGCTTTTTCACAAGCAAATTTCTGTCGCATATTCGTTTACAAATATCATAGCTAACCCAGGGTTTAAATTTAACTAGATTATACCTTTTTGTGATAGTCTTCTCCCGGCATTTATAAATGTAGTCAGTAACTCTATAAATTAAAATAACGTACGCTACTGAAACATCACGTTGCTAATAAACATCCAACCAATTCTCTAATAGATTTTTAAGTAGGTCAGTGTTTATGCGATAAGGAGAACACTGGTACGTGACCTTTGCCTTGACTCCACAGTCAACTGGTCCACTACCCCTTCCCACCACACAGCTGTCATCCAGTGATCTGTTATGCCAGTTTCTATAGCTGTTACATCTATTTGAATTTTAACTTTATTTATAGATTTAACTAACACATGTTTTGGACATTTTTGTTACTCTAGTAGGTTCATTTATCAATGACTCAGTACCCTAGCTGGCCAACATTATTAAATAGTCATCAATTAAATTACTATTTTCTAATAGATTTATATTCATGTCTCCCATTATTATTATATTTCTACATGTTTTCACTTTATTTTTTGATATGTAGAATATCAATTCATTGTGCTATTGAATTAATGTAATCTGTAAATAGCAATTAATATGAATTCATAACCATACTGACTACATCTGACTTCCAAAATACCAGTTGATGAATAATGAACAACAGAAAACACAATTTGGTTAATACTGAAATGAAAAAAAAACAGCTACACCATCAGATTTATATTTCTCATTTGTTTTGGTAAAGAGATAATAATTTGGAATTTGATACGAGGAACATTCTAATTCACTTATCCAAGTTTCGAAAAAAATTACATTTTTGGCATATTCTAAGTTCAAGACTGACATCTCAACTAAAAACATGATCAAAATTTGCTTGTAAGCTCCTTATGTTTAGGTGAATCACAACTAAACCAGTAACAATCTAAATAGTTTATAGTTTTAGTGGTACTCATTAATAATTAAAATAAAATTGTCAAAGAATGCAGAAATAAACATATTATTATGAATATAATGCCAGCTCACAAACAATTCAGATCAGCCTGGGATTTTATAGGTAGAACAGGTGCATTTTCTTCCTTTTTCATGAAGACCTTGCCCCCACAAACCCATAGACACATGTAATGGTGATGTTTTCTAGCTTTACTAGCCGTGCCAAGCAACATCCTCCAACTAGGGGACAGCGACTCATTCACATGAATCGGGGTGTCCATTGACAAATTAAAGTGCCTTGTGGATAGCCGCTTCTTGAGGCGTCGTTTGGTGTGTATTGCTTCGGCATCTATCCTTCTGACGAAACTAAGAAAAATTCCTGGTGGTCCAGAAGCATTAGGTCTCTTTTTCAGCATATGGCAGGTATCAATCATTGACTTCTCAATCTCCATTCCAAGTGCCCTTCCTACATTATCTACAACATCAACTACATTATTGTTTTCAACAGGAACTCCTTGAATTTCAATGCAATTACGCTTTGAATACTGTTCAGATTCGTCAAGTCTGCTTTCTACTTGGGTAACGAAAAAATGGTGAATAACTTAAAAAAACTATTTTTTATTACAAAAGTAAATAACAAGTAAATTCTAATATGTTTATTTCTAAATTTAATAATTATATACAACATTTAATCTTCCGTTTCCAATTTACAGATAATGGTTATATCTGAAAACACAAAACATGACGATTTAGTTTTTCAAAAAAAATATTTCAAAGAGAGTTAAAAAATAATGACTTACCAAAGTGAGGGAAATATTTTCCTAAACAGTTCTCTCAGGATGTCTCGATTGTTATCAGTATCTACTATCATTCCCATGACTATATCCTGCCATATCTGCTCCCTATATGCCCACATTTCACTACGACACAGCGGGCAGGTGGGTGTTCGACATGTTAGAACCCATTGTTCCAGGCACCCCCTGCAGAAAATGTGTCTGCAGGAGGTGATTATGGGATGATCTAACACGCCCAAGCAGATGGAGCACTGAAACAGAGAAAACGATGTTCATCTCCTTCTTTCTCCGTCTGCTTTATTGAAAGCGGTGGAAAAGATGAGACAGTGATGCGTTCAGCAATCATCTGAGGTAATGCAAGATAGGCTTGAAGCTCCACGATTCTAACATGTACCCATATAGAGATGAATCTCTCGTGATATCTCTTGGTATGGTTGAGAGTCTATGTTTCTTTTTTACATAGGAATCTTGTCCTATAGCACGAAGTACGAAATGGGAATCGTAGGAAACTAAATTATGAATCAATATAGGGATATGAAACGGAATTTTATAACTGACATTGCAAGCGTTGTGCGCTGCGTCTCTATACATTCCTGTCAAATGTTCGTGATCGCGCACCCGATCCGTATCCGTTAACACCACAAATACACCACCGTATCCGTAAATACAACATACGGTTACACAACTAAAATTTTCAACGTCCTTGGGAGACACGATGAGGGGTAACAGATGATTTGCAAGTTCTTCATATTCGCGAACAAGCGTTTTCAACGCATTCAACAACTGATTTGCGACATCTCGATCGCGATAGGTGTAACGGTTTCGCGATGCTTCAAAAGAATAAACAATATTTAAACCTGCAGGAAAGGGTTTATGCATTTCATAGGTATCCGAATAAGGAGTAGCGAGTATTGTCCAGAAATCGACATAGACCACCAGAAGTGTGCGTTGTTGTCTCTAAAAAAATTAAACATAATGACAGAATCTTCTTTCTTTGGTAAATTCACAAGTGACTGTAAACCCAATTGACACTACATTTTAAGCGTTTTAAATTTTTCGTGATAGAAACATTGAAAACATCGATCGCACACGAATTTTCTACCGCAATGTTTCGACAATTGTTATCCGAGCAAGCGACCTAAATCTAATACCCAATTGCAGTGTGTCTTGTACGACAAGAGATTCGTATGAAACTGCTTTATATTGCGTGTATGTACTGCTTTATATGCAGGACCGCCCACTTCTTCTCTGCCGCCGACCATACGAGTACATAGACATTGCATGTGTAAGCTGCATTTTGACGCTCGAAACGAGAAATATCGCGAATATGCATCGCAAAGGTAATATTCGTCAATTTTAGTGTTGTCATTTTAAGTGATGAAACACGTCACGGTAATGTGTAGTCCGATTTGGATGTTGAATGGTAAGACGACTGCGATGACAGGTTCCAGCCGCTATCGACCAAATGAACATCATTATTTTGTACATTTATTATCCCTTTTTTAGGATTATCAAAGGGTGGACGTAACGGAAGATAAACCGGTCCATAACAATCATCTTCGTATTAGTGAATGCCAAAATGAAGTGCTACGATCTTTTTTAACGCTTTTCTGCTCTCCTGCTCGTGAAACTCAATGACAAGTGTATTAATCGGATTCATAATATTGACATTATGCTGAACTTCAAGATCTGTATCACACAATAAAATTTTTACTACTTTGTACCCTTTCATCTTGTGACACGGATGGTTTCTCGATGAATTCACGTTCCCAACACACCCCAATTTTATAGCGAGAATCAGGTAAAGAGGATAGTTTTGCAAGAAAAACACCTTGACAATGATAAAGAAACGTTAATGGAATAAGTATATCAAGTGAAATGGCTATACTTGCACGAAAAATGCGATTGATAAGGAACTTCCCCTCTCTTACCATCGAAGAGCATCGCGATTGTGAGATTGAATAACAGAAGGACGTGATGCATTTGCACTGGGTCGTACTACCATGTCAATCACTCACCTCCACTTGCTCGCTATTTGTGATCATAATGTCCAGTTCTTCGGCAGACATTTGCAAAACGTTTGTCAGAGCCCTGAGTTCTTCCAGTTGTTCCTCAGCTGAAACAAAAAAGATGGTGTACATCTATAAATATCAATTTGAGAGGTATTTAAAAACAACAATAATAACATTGAAACGAAATAAAACAATGTCACCAACCGTTCAGACTAAATAAGCGATCTGGTATGATACCCAACTCCACGATTGCATCATGGTCTGAAATCATAAGAATTGAAATAAACTATTGGAGTATTTAAAAAATTAAAATGTCATTTTAAAATATATTAAAGTTGAAAGTTACCTCTCATGTAACTTCTTATGGGTGAAAATAGATCATTTTCAATATAAAGCCGCAAATCGCTAAAAAGAAGAAAACAATGAATAAAAAGAAACAAAATATAAATAGGTAAACTATGAAATATAAGTAGGTAAACGCACCCGAGGATTTCCATTTTGTCCTTGCTAAAACTAAAACATGAATGAATAGAATGAAATAATAAAATTCAAAATTAGAGTAATGAACAGAAATTATATCTTACGGCGGGAGTTCCGCAAGCATGTCAGCTGGTGACGATGGTCGAACGTTGTTTTCTACCCTAAAAACAATATAATATTAAAAATTAAAATAACACATTGTAAACAAATCCAAACATAAAGAATTAAATAATATAAATCATAAGAGAGTAATGTGAAAAAAAATTTGTGACTTACGGGATAAACTCGACAAGATTGCCTTGTGGTGTCTGAGATCTTTCGTCGATTTCTACTCTAAAAACAATATCATATTAAAAATTAAAATAACACATTGTAAACAATTCCAAACAAAGAATTAAATAATATAAATCATAAGAGAGTAATATGAAAAAGAATTTATGACTTACGGGGTCAACTCGACAAGGTTGCCTTGTGGTGTCTGAGATCTTTCGTCGATTTCTACTCTAAAAACAATATCATATTAAAAATTAAAATAACACATTGTAAACAATTTCAAACATAAAGAATTAAATAATGTAAATCATAAGAGAGTAATATGAAAAAGAATTTATGACTTACGGGGTCAACTCGACAAGGTTGCCTTGTGGTGTCTGAGATCTTTCGTCGATTTCTACTCTAAAAACAATATCATATTAAAAATTAAAATGACACATTGTAAACAATTCCAAACATAAAGAATTAAATAATATAAATCATAAGAGAGTAATGTGAAAAAGAATTTATGACTTACGGGGTCAACTCGACAAGGTTGCCGTGTGGTGTTAGAGGTCTTTCGTCGATTTCTACTCTAAAGACAATATCATATTAAAAATTAAAATAACACATTGTAAACAATTCAAAACATAAAATACTAATTTGTCTTACAGAGTATGCGCCATCGATCTCGCTGCCGGCGGTGTTGGTGGCGCAATTTCATTGGTGGATTCTGTTGATCCTTGATCACTAAAAACAAAAAAACAAACAATAGGATTTTCATATGATATGAGTATTGTGAAAATAAAATAAATTCAACTTACGCGGTGAATATCTCTATACTTTCTTCAGGAAATTCTTCTAATAAATCTTTCCTGCAACAAGTTACAAAATGAATACACAAAAAATGATCAAATCATAAATGAGTGTTGTGAAAATAATTTTACAACTCGTGCACCGACCGTGACAGAGTTTCGCTCACAATAAAATACTGCATAATGATAAAATGTCTGTACATCACTCATTGTTTTTTTGTTTTGTTTTTGGGTGGGGCTTTAGGGCTCGCCAACATCGAGGTCATTAGAGCCCAATCACTCATTATGTGTATTATTATTTCTATACCAGACCAGCAGAACTTTCACTGAAAAGAGTAAAGGATCTACTAGTAAGTCAACCCGTTAAGTTAATATCTGCAAAATTATTAAACACGAAATATGGTCCGCTATACTTCCAGCAACATGAATGATCAAGTTTTATTTTTCAATACAATACGTCAATTTTAATAATATAATGTACAGTTTTATTATGCGTTATCAATTTTGTTTTTTCTTTTATAATCATTTCTTTTTTTAGAATGACTAAAGCGTTGTGCAAATATAAAAAAATCACCGCCCAAGAAGATTTAAAATCTCACGTCGAAATAAAGAAAAACGTGATTGTCAAAAGTCCATACACTCGTACCAGTATTCCATTGCATATTATCATAAGATTCTATTTTTTACTTTCTCATACACGTAGTATATTGAAAGTATTGTAATCGTTAAAAAAATTCGAAGCGAGATTTCGGAAATATCAGTTTTGGTTATGCCTTAGTCTGAAAAAGTGGTTTTTGGTATGACATCCGTCCGTCCGTCCGTCTGTCCGTACGCAGCGATTCTGTGTAAATAAATGGATGAATCAATTTAATTGGCATTTCGTATTTACGGGAGAATTTACTTGTTGTCGATGCACGTGCTCTTTTTTTTCTTTTTTACTTTAAAACAAAGGGTACTTCACATGAAAGTTAAAGTACTTTTTCGAATGTTTCTTCAAAACGGCTCCAACGATTTTCTGTACAAAAAAAGTACAACTAGTATGCGTTACATCCGCATTAGCGGTATTTCACTTGAAAGTTTGGTATAGACGTAGTAAAATAATTTATGTCTGCTACTCTTACATATTAGTTCACTGTTTCAAGAAGCTTGAATAATATTTAGCAGTGTAAATGGACCAAGCAGACGTAGAATACACTTTTCGTAAAGTGAAATGAAAGATATGGTAATGATGAAATAGGAGGGCAGCAAACGTACTGCAGATATGAAAATAAATCAATTTCTGTCTACAACGAAATTATATTTACATAACACTTTTACGATATTTATGAGACTGATATGTCGCTGTATGTTTTGAAATAATATTCTGAATATTTATTTTACTTTCCAATTTCAAATAAAAGACAATAAGTTCATCTAGCGACATTGAGTCCGAAAAAGAAGTTAGTTTTAGTTTATTACTTGTGTCATATACAGGTGAGAAAAAATTCGATCGCGGGATTTAGATGTAAATATTCATTTTCATAATCCCCGATGCCAAACACGCGGTATTTAAAATAACTTCCGAGCTCGACAAGGAAACTTACTTTCTTACCGTTTTAGTTTCTCGTGTTTGTACGTAGTTTTTTTTTGGGGGGGGAGCGCTTTAGGGCTCGTCAACATCGAGGTCATTAGAGCCCACGTAGTGTACAGAAAGTATTAAAATCATGAGAAAACTCGATCACGAGAATTTGACGTCGATATCCATTTTGGACGTCCCTGATTCCAAAAATATGGTTTCTACAATATCACCGGAACCCGACAAAATACTTAGTTTTTATACTTTATTACTTTCTCATACACGTCGTGTCTAGAAACTATTGTAATCGTGAAAAAATTCGAAAGCGAGATTTGACGGAAATATCCGTTTTGGTTATCCCTTAGTCTGAAAAAGTTGTTTTTGGCATAACTTCCGTCCGTCCATCTGTCTGTCGTCTGTGCGCAGCAATTCTTAGTAAACGAATGAACCAATTCAGTTCATATTTCGTATGAATGGTAGAATTTACTTGTTGTCGATGCACGTGCTCTATTTTTTTACTTTAAAACAAAGGGTACTTTACATGAAGGTCAAAGTACTATTTTGAATGTTTCTAAATAAACGGCTTAAACGATTTTGCTTAAATTTTCTGTACGTAAAGTACAAGTATGCATTACATACGCATTAACAGTATTTCGCTTGAAAGTTTGATATACACGCAGGAAATCCTGTCCAAAAGACAAAAATTATTCACATTTTTTTTCATATACACGAGGGGGTACCCAACAAAATCGGAATTATTTTTTAAAAGCTATATATTTCAACTTTTTAAATAAAAGAACTTTATACTCTTCCAAGTATTCTCCATTACACTCGATACAATTGTCCAATCTGTGTGCCCATTGTTCGAAACATTTTTATAATCATCAGTAATGAATGACAGCTCCTCCCTCGTTATTTTCTTGACCTCATGAATGTTGTCAAATCTGAGCCCTTTCATACCCCTCTTCATGTGTGGAAATAAGAAAAAATCACACGGAGCTAGGTCAGGTGAGTAAGGTGTATGAGGCAGCGGAACCATGCGGTTTTTTTGCCAAAAAAAGGCGAACAGAAATGGCTGTATGTGCAGGTGCGTTGAAATGGTGGAAAAACCAGTGTCCTGTCTGTCACAAATCGGGTAATTTTTTACGATCACTGTTGCGCAATCTTGTTGTAACCGACTAATAAAAAGCTTGATTAACGGTCCTGCCTGGTGAAACAAACTCTGAATGAACTACCTCCCACCGCCCACATCAAATTGTTGCTTTGTTTCTGGGTCGTAGCCATACCACCATGACTCATCACCAGTAATGACCTTCAACAGGAAATCTGCACGACACCTTTCAACTCGACGTTCTTTTTGATGGTCAGTCAGAACCCGAGTAACAAATTTGGCAGCGACCCTTTCTATTTCAAAATCATCAGTTAAAATCCCCTGAACCGAGCTCCAAGATATTCCTTTTATATTTGACAATTGCTCAATGGTCTGTCGTCGGTCTTCATTGAAACCGAGAAAACCACTCGTACACTTCACCTTCTCCCATGGCGTAATCTTTGTAAGCTATTTTCAACATCAAAACCGTTTCAGCAGCGTTTTTACCGAGCAAGAAGTAAAATTTCACAGCCGCAAGTTGATCACTTAAACTCTCCATCAGAGAAAAAGAACAGCACCAGTGAAAAAAAATACTTCAGGCAGACACAACAAGCCAGGTCCACGACTAGTCGACGACACAGACGTGACAACTATACACGCCTAGCGGGAGAAACACCTACTCTGCCAGCCTCGCCCATGGCAGCGCTATTCCGGTTTCTTTTGGGTACCCCCTCGTATGAAATGTAGTGGTGAGTTAACGATTATTGCAATATCATATTATTTTACTCAAATATAATCAATAAATTTATGTCCTCATACTGTAAAATCTTATATGTTACATTTTTTTTGTAATAGGTCAAAAGAGAAATTAAAATAAAATCTATTTCATAGATCGTAGTCACCAGTAATGTAACAAAAATTCATGTCATCATTGCAGGTTAAGAAATAGAATATTTTCATGTAACTCTAGTTTTGGGAATTTTCACTAATGAAGCAATCTGTGAAATCGTTCAACGATTGTACAGATATTGCTAATATGATGAAATACTTACCCAGTAAATCACCTTAAAGATGTTACAACCATTTGATTGTTAGGGAATTGCTTCAGGATTGTTTCATGTAGATGTTGCCTCTAACACATTTTAACTTGGGGAGTGAATACGTTTTTTTTCTCTGAAGTATGGTAAAATCAGTGATTTCCACAGAAAATAAAGTGGATGAATGAAACTTAAGTTTAGCATTCTCAATGAACTTCGGATGTTGGTAAACATTCAATTTTTGTTTACCAACACTTTTAAATAAACCATTACTGCAATTTTGATGGCTAAAATATTATTTTATGTAGAATCTAAAAGATGCCATACTCTGGCATCTGCCTCAAGTTTACCTTTTCTATAATCTCTTGAACTGATAATTTATTATTATTTAGAATATGCATTCTGTTTCTCTGAACAGTTTCTACAAATTTCAGCTTTATTAACAAGAATTTTTCAACTTAAGATTGAGGAATCCGCATACTCTTCCTCATGAGAGTTTCTTGGTAAATAAAGAATTTACTCAAGACAAGTTCAACTGTATGACATAACCGGGATTGATATGCACCGAGAAGTTCAAAATATCATCTTAAAATATGTAATAAAAGGGCTCAGGAAATAATCTGGGGGAATCTCTGCTTACACCTTGAGATTCTGGCAAGAAAAGGGAGATGAGAAGCGAATATAAGAACTCCACGAGAGAGTTCACGTAGCCTCTCTCATCTCAATACTCCTAACCCTACGTACACACGGTGCCCCTGTTAAGCCGAGCAACTCAGTGGAAGGTTGGGTAGCCAATCCCAGCGGGAAGCTGAGTCGGTGAGCAAACAGGTTTAGGAGGACAGTGGAATGTTGAGATACTACCACTGGTTATAAGAGAGTGAGAGAGAGAGAGAGAGAGCTGAACACCTAAGCTACCTGCTGCATGAAGCAGACAGGAAGCAGCCCCTCCACCATGATAGACTACTGTCGGTCAATCCCCGGCACACTCGAAACTAAAACGATTAAAAGCACAATTAGGGAGCGAACGGGTCTGATAAAAAGGATGACGAACTGGCGAGGACATGGTAAAACGACTCTTGGTACATGGAATGTAAGAGGGCTAAATGGGAAAGAATATGAAATGATTCAAGAAGTAAAACAGACAAATGTGAAATACCTAACCTTGACAGAAACAAAAAAGGAAGGAAACGGATTAGAAATAATGGATGATAATTATTTAATGTTATTCAGCGGGGTTGCCAAAAAACGAAAGAACAAAGGGAGGGGTAGCACTCTTGCTACACAGAGATAATGAGAAAAATCTTAAGGGATGGAAATTCATAAACGAGAGAATTATGACTTTGGAGATAGATGACGGGGAAGAAAGTTGGACACTGGTGGTAGTGTATGCTCCCAATGACAGTGATACATTGGAAAATAAAACGCAGTTTTATGAACAACTGCAAAGAACCACTGAGGATATAGACAGGGATATTATTCCCTTAGGAGACATTAATGCAAGAGTGGGGAACAGAACAGATGAATGGAATGGAGTGATTGGAAAAGAAGGGGAAGAAACTGTAAATGACGGTGGGAAAAGGTTATTGTAATTCTGTGTAGGAAATGATCTTGTCATATTAAACACAATGTTCATCCATAAAGATATACACAAATTCACGAGAGAAGAACCAAGCAGATATGGAAAGTCTATTATAGACTACATAATTGTTAAGAGAGAAATGAGGAAGTATATAAGAGACACGAGAGTGAAAAGGGGCCCAGAATTAAACAGTGATCATAAACTTGTGATTACAGAGAAAGTAATGATCAAGAAAGATAGGCCACAAATATCAAAAAAGGAGTGGGCTGAAATGAGGGGAGAGGAAAGGATTAAAGTGTATAAATTAAGAGAAGGAAAATCATATTAAATTCATGGAGAAGATGAAAGAGAGGATATAAGAGCAGGAAGAGGTATTAGCTCAGGAGCAAGACATAGAACTGATCTGGATGAAATGGAAGAACACACTACAATCAGCAGCAGCAGAGATCTGTGGCACATTTAAACCAACAAGAATTTAAAAAAGCAACACATTGGTGGACTTCTGAAATAGGAATGTTGGTCAAAGAAAAGAAAAAGATATGGAATAAATACATTTAGGGACATCATAAGCTTTTGAGGAATATAGAAAACAAAGAAATATAGTAAAGAAGGCAGTTCAGGCAGCCAAGAAAGAAATGTGGGAAAAGTTTGGGGAAAAGATGGAAGAAAACCATAGAAAACCAGAAGCTTTTCCATAAAGTTTTGAAGAGTATGACGAAACAGGAAGACTGCCCTTTGAAATTCTTCTATGATAAAGAACAGAATTTACTGACGGAACCAAAGAAAATAATGGATAAATGGGAGAAATATTTCCAGGGACTACTGGAAACTAATGAACAAGAAGAAGAAATTGAAACTGATGGAGATCAGGAACAACAAGATGACATACAAGTTTGAAAGGAGGAAAAAACATTTACAATGGAAGAACTACAGAAAGTTATGAAGAAGATGAAATTGGGAAAGGCTGTAAGACAAGACAGCACCGGAAATGTTAAGATATATGGAGCAGAGGAAATACTACTGAAGATTTTTCAGAAGGCAAGGATAGAAAAGAAGATTGTAAAAGACTGGGAAGTATCTATCTTTATACCTATTTGCAAAAAAAGAGACAATAGGGAGTGTAATAACCATAGAAGAATCACACTTGTTAGTATACCAGGGAAAGTACACTCCAGTACAAAGTTTCTACAATGTAAGCAGATGCTATGTCAGAACTGGAAACAATTCCTCTGAAGACTTCCGAGTTACAGCTGGAGTAAGGCAAGGAGACATATTGTCCTCTTACTTGTTTATACTATTAATGGATGATATATTCAAAGAAGTGAAAGCAAAAATGAGGAAATTCTCTGTCGGAAATTGGAAGATGAAATGGGTAAACATATGTGAGCTAAAATATGCAGATGACATAGTACTGTTTGCTAGGTCTCAGGCTAATTTACAAAGAAATATAGAAATACTGAATTCAGAACTGGAAAAGAGAAATATGGTGATAAACCTAGATAAAACAAAAACAATGATGATAGGAAGAGAAAAGAAAGAATGCAGTGTGAAACTCATGGGCAAGGAATTAGAACAAGTCAATAGTTTCAAGTATCTGGGGGTTACAATTAACCATGATGGAAGGATTGAAGAAGAGCTGAATACCAGACTCCTGAACAGAAGTAAACTCTACTATGCCATAAACAGAGGATTCCTAAGAAAGAAGGAAATAAGTCAGAAAACAAAAATGGCAGTATATAATTCAACATAACATCCCAATACTATATGGAAGTGAATCCTGGATAATAACCAACAAAACGAGGCAAAAATTGCAGACAGCAGAAATAAAGTTTCTAAGGAATGTAGTAGGAAAGACTAGATGTGACAAAATTAGAAATGATACTATTAGGCAGACTCTTAAAGTTCCACCTTTGGGAAGTAAGTTAGAACAAGACCAACTAAGATTGTTTGGACACCTGAATAGAATGAGCAGTGACAGGGTGCCAAAACAGATATGGAAAGCATGTCTAGGAGGCATAGGAAAAAGACCTAGGGGAAGACCCCAAAAGACATGGGACAAATCAGTGAGAGAATCACTCCACAGGAAAAATATGTCATGGGTTGAAGCCAAGTGGTCATCCCTAAACAGGAAAGGATGGCGAGCTCTCTGACAATCCTCGACATCATATGGTACAAGAGGACAGGGTAAGTAGGTAAAGTAAGTAAGAATATGCAGTAAAACAATCATATATATATATATATATATATATATATATATATATATATATATATATATATATATATATATATATATATATATATATA
>NNCF01130239.1:439020-459234 GCA_002313205.1 Laupala kohalensis | reverse complement strand
TATATATATATATATATATATATATATATATATATATATATATATATATGTATACACACACTACATTACTACAGTATTGTATGATATATTCAGTAAATATACAGTATAATATAATATATTATATGTCACATATTTTTCTTACTTCTTTTAATACTATATTTTAATGTAAATCCAGAGAAAAAAACAACAGAGAGATCATAGAAAAAGTTAGTAAACAATGGCTGGTTGAGTTCACAATTTTAGAAAATTGTAATACAATAAAGAAAAGTAAATTAAAAGACTACTGATAAATTTCCTTTCAGTTGTGTTACTTACAGTTCTTGAAACCTCTCTCTCAACTTCATTATCCGTTGCATGATAATAGTCACTTCAGGATTTCCGTAACCAACAAACTCTTCTAATCTGAAACAATTCATTATGTTAGCACACAAGTACACTATTAACCATAGAGGTAGGATAGGGTAGAGAAAGTTTTGAAATCTGAGCATGTTTTCCAAAATTGGATTACTTGTTCACGTGACCTAGGGCAAGAAGCAGTTTTGTACCCATAAGAATACTTGGGAATTCTGTATGATTCGAACATTTTTACAGTGACAGTTCATTTTAACTCAGTTTATCTTCAATAAAAGAGTGGAAAAAGTTAATGGGGAATGTGTGTTGTATTTTTACACTCCAAATAACAGTGAGATACTAGTCCAGTTGAGTTTTTTTATTACAAACTGGGAAGCCCGAGTCATCTGGTAATCATCATGGTTATGAGCTGCTGTGCTCATAATTGGGTGGAACATTATAAGAATGGAGAAAGGATATGAATCATTTACTGACATTTATGTTTCATATAATAACATTAATACATTTCTGTTAACATATTATCAGGGTGTTTTGACCCCATTTTGGGTTATCTTGTGTTTAACAGAGTTGAACAACTTAGTTTGACATCATCTACATGAAAAAGTACATGTACATAGCAAGTGGAGTGTACAGAAATAATCTTGGGGTTGTGGCAGAAGCTTAGCAGACCTAATATTAGTGTCCTATTTAAATCATAAAGTAATGATATAATAGCTATGACAAAGTATTTAAAATTTATCTGTAGACCTAATATTTTCACTAATTTTGATACTTTACTACTTCAGAGCAGTATTATTTGTGATTGGAGTGGCTTGAGCACCCCAAGCATCTCCTTCCACATCATTGGATCATAATGTGCGTAATTTACACAATAAACAAGAAATGAATAAATATGATCCTAAATTGAAACTTTATGATATGGTGTTTATGAAATGTATCCTTAAAAATAAAAATATTTTTTGTCTGACATCCTAACAATTTCATCCAGTCCTCACTTTCCAAGCTGTGCATTGTAATGACACTTATTGATTAAATTTCTTTAGTGCTCTTTGAGTCTCTCTTAGTTTGACCTATGTAGCTCACATTACATGTTTTACAATGTGTTTTGTAAACTATATTCATTAGACACAATATATACTTCATTTCCTTTCCTTTGACTATTAGTTAACTAGACTATCAGTGTGTGCACACAAATTATTAATTTTCTGATTTTAATATTATATGTAGCTTAGGAAAGATGTATTTGTAGAAGGGAATTAGTGCATAATTTTTTCCATCTGTATCTTGCTGTATTTTTAATCTATATCCTAAATAATATTTTCTCTTGTTAATGTCCTTTTTAATAAATATGAGAGGGTAAAATTATATTTTTACTAATTTAATATTATTATTTTTGAAAATATCATTTCCAATTTAACAGACATGGGAACAGCATACAGCTTACATACATGGAAACAACATACAGCAGAAAAATAATTTAATATCCTTCCTGAAATGTTTCTTTTCCATACCAATTTAATACTAGTCTATTTCCAAGTCTAATAATTATTATTTTAAATTAATTTTTTCTTTCTTTTCCTGATGTAAATTTTATTTTAGAAGTGTTAAATTGTCTAGTATTGTATCGACTTATATGGGCTAATGAAAAATATAACATTCACTTAATTTTCATATGATTAAGGTTGAAAATATAATTTCTCTGAACATTCTTGTTTCAAATCCTACATTACAAATTCTGAAAATTTTGGGTATAGTAAACTATCACGGGACAACTCTATACTTGTGAATATATCTTGTTATTAAAATTGAAGTATGTTGTATTTAAAATTAAATCTAAATCTATTTCCATTTCATATTCTGGTATAATGCAGTGGTCTAATATTGGCCAATGAGTTATTACTGATTCAATTTGGTTAGATCATTTGGTAAGCAGGTCAGTAATGACACCACATCCAAGGAAAATAATTGAGTAGTACTGTCTAACACTAAATCTTTATACTTATTAATGAAATCTGAACAGATATTAATACCGTGGTTCCTACTTCTGTGGATAGTTCACATTATCTGCTAATAAATTTTATTGGGGATAAATGCTTTCTGTAGAACTGTTTATTCTCCTAATTTTACATTTAAACTTCCATATTAAATTTCCATGAAATGAATTTGTTCTTTGTGTGATTATACATAGTTTTAATGCAGTTTTGATCAATTTATTTATTAACTGGTCTGAATGTTTATTTGTTATAAAGTTACTTTTTCATTAATTGACAAGTCAACATGTATTTTCAAATAAAAACATTTTAATTATTTAAGTGAATAAATTTCTATTAATTAGAGAAATTAATTCTCTAATCGATTCTTTTATTCCACTTAATGTTTCTCATTAAGAGATAGGCAAGTCTAGGAGAGTAATTTACACAATAATAAAGAAATATTACTATTCCAATTCCTCACAGAACACTACAAAGAATCTATTATTTGGTTTGCTTTGCCTGATTGTGATTAAGGTCTTGTAATGTTAATTTAAATTTCTTTTTGTAGAAACACTTGTGTGCAAAGCCTTTGTTGGTTACTTACTTAAATAAATAAATAAACTTTATTTTCAAAAAAGCACTTACAAACTGCATATGACCACATGGTGGACAATAAACTAATTTACTCTCCAGAAGCAAGCAAAGGGACCATCCCATCAATTCTGTTCAAGGGCCCTAAGGCAGAGGCAGATTTAACATTTCAACATACTCTTAACGATAAAAAAAAATAGTTTGATGCGTGTTATAGTATTATCAAATACCAACAAATATTGTATTTAATAAAACATAGAAAAGTCATTTCACAAATATGTGTTATTATCAAGCTATAAATCATTCGGAAGGTATTGTTATATATCTTAAAATTTTTGAGCAGGGAATTATATAGAATGATTCCAGAATAATACTGCTCTTTTTGGCAGAGCGCGGTTGACACACTCGGACGATGAATATTATTCCTATTGTGAGTATTGTGTTCGTGAACAAAACTGTTTTGTATGAAACAAGGGTGGAGCTTCAGTAATTCTGTCTTAACAAACACAACAGTTTCATAAATATAAATGCAGGGAAGTGTTAAAATATTTAATTCCTTGAATAAAGGTTTACAAGAGATTCAGAGATACTTCTTTTGAATTTGTGTACATGCACATTCATTGACATTTGAATATGTAAGTTTACTCTGATTTCAATAAAGAATGTATTCTAAAGCTGAAACTATCACACATTCTCTAAATATAAATGCATTTATTTTTTGAATTACTTGGCTATTCTGATACATTTGAAAGAACACTTAAGTCAGTATTAAAAAATATATTTCATTACATGAAATAGTTTGATTACATGTGAAAGTTTGTAACTACATAATCACAATAAATTGTCCAATTCTCTCTGCTATGCATTAATATGCATTACTATACATGCTTTCTATTCATAACCTTGTGTCAATGAAAATACTGCATTACAGGCAAGACTTTTTTCAATATTTCCTATTGCTGACCCAACAATCGTAGTAACCTCTGGTTTATTTACTGCTCTAAATAATTATTTTTTGAAATAAATAAGATTATGGTTCGTACCTTACTTGGGTCAAAATAACATTAATAGATGTTTCTCAGAAAAATTATTATTTTCTATTTTGCCTTCAGCATTTGTGTTAGACTACTTATAATATAGTTAGATTATTGTTCATGGCTTTTAAAGTATAGGTCTCCTTTAACCATTGCTTTCCTTTCGTATTTCCAAATGCGCACGCGTATTTAGAAACTCCTTTATATTTGCGTTGGTCGCTACCCGCATTAGCATGCCAGTTCAAATTCATCACGTTACCTTTTGCCGAAATCGCGCGGTTTAACCTTTGAACACATTTCATTCTACTGCGCAGCTTGCTCGCTCGCTCTACCCTACCCTAACTATATGCTATTAACATTATCCATTAATTATATTAATTATTATATAGCATCACTTTACTTTTCATAATGATAATCAAGTATTGGAGGGACAAATGAAATTTTATATGTAGAAACAAAATATGTGCATCATACTATTTATTTTCACAAGGACAGTGAATGAACGAGGATATCTAGAGGCAAAAAATATAGTGAATAAAATTACATCTGTGTTATTTGATGAGAGTTATGAAGAGATTTTGAGAAAAACAATTTGCACTTACGGCATAGGTAAACCATACTTATATATGTACATAGACCCAACAGCCTTGTGAACCTGTTGTCCAGAGGGGAAAACGATGAAAGATGTCTCTGTCTCTCTCGCACATTGTTTTAGGTGGGGGAACTCAATTCCCCTCACTGACTGCTGACTGATGCTCAAGTCGTTTTGCAGCAATACCTTACCCCCTCCAAGTGGATGTGCGAACGAGAGGGCGAAATATCTCAATCTTCTGTCTCGTGTTATCACGGACAACCTACACCAGAGACGGTTGCCTCTATTTATATTTAACTCTATGAAGTAAACTTGACACCTTGTTTCGTTATAAGGTTTGCTTATGTGGATATGGAATAGATTCCCTAATTACAACACTGGGGGTAACACAATTTTGGTTGAGTTCGGTTTTTGAGCTGTTACAGAGTTAAATTGACATGCTGATTTCAAAACTCTTGTTAGTTTTCTTCTACCACATCAAGATTGTAGAGAAAACTCAACAATTTATGTGAATGTGACCACTCTTCGCGAGATCGAGCGTGGATCATAGAAAGTACTATTGCTCACCTATTGGCTGACATAAACCTTCTCCTATTGGCGCCGGGTGAATGACGCCGCAGGACACCAGCGACAGGTGCAGACGACTAGACTAGTTCAGTTACGGCAAGGGGGCTCAATCTCACGTGACGTTCCCAGATCGCTAACGAAGTTTGTGGTGTCACTGTGGCCTGCGCGGTAGAGTTGGAAATGAGTTCGCACTGAGCATCGACGGTTGGTCTGTTGGCGTTGGAGACGGCATGGAAGCGAAAATTATTTATTCATGTCTTAATTCTAGTTTGTGTTTATTTATGTGCATCCGTGTTCCTGAACATGATATTTTGATAAAAAATGCCTAGCCAGAAAGCAACAAATGGTTGGCCAAAATTACCCTTCTGATTCTTTGTGGTAAGTTATTAATTTTCAATTTATGAGTTTACAATTTTCTTCTTTCATTATGTTTACTATTAAGTTACATCAAGCTTATTATAATTGTCATGGGAATTTTGCAATTATTATTTATATCTATTGCAGAAAACTTCAATGCTGATATTAAGAGGTATTTAGTTTGTCTTACGCATTTTCCAGAGGAAAATGTATGTTAGACATGATTTACAGGAATTTACTATGGCAGCACTTAATTAATCTTAACAGGACAATATGAGAAAAATGGAAACAATCTTGGATTCTGTAAGTATTCATGAAGAACGTGAAAATGTAACAGAAATTCCTGAACAATTGCATTTATGGGAAGCACCCTAATTATAATAAACATTTGTGTTGAAATAGCAATAAGGAGTCAATTTTATGTGTATGACACTGAGGTGTATCTTATCCTTGTTTCCATAATTTTTGTTACTTTCAGTAGTAGTATTTTTTCTGAGCCCAATCTAGACACAGTTGCGCAGGGTACCTTAGTATTGATAATTTATTTGCAATTGAAATACACTCTTGGAAATTGAAAAAAAACACCATGAAGAAAATAACTGAGAAATACCAAAGTTGCACAGAACCCTACGAGAGGGCAGTTAATGCGATGGTCAAAAGCGCAGCGCTGCGGGAAAACCAGGAATTGCGTTATCAGCCGTGGAATGTTGTAAGCTTCGCAGCAGATGCTGATCTTCAGAGCCAGTAGCAACCAGTTTGCCTTGCCAAACGGACCTCCGTCTGTGTCTGCAACATTATTAGCATGCCGCAACAGAGTAAATGTGCACCGTTTGTGCAATTGACGGGGTTTGAGTGAGGGCGTATAGTGGGTCTTCAGGAGGTTGGGTGGTCACACCGCTGAATTGCGCAACACTTGGGGCGAGAGGTCTCCACAGTGCATCGATGTTGTCGCCGGTGGACAGCAGAAGGTGCACGTGCCCGTCAACCTGGGTCCGATCAGCTACGACGCACAGATAAAAGCCAAGACCGTCGCATCTTACGATGTGCCGTATCGGACCGCACCGCGACTTCATAACAAATTAGGGGCACTGTTGCTCCGGGGGTGTCAGCGAGAAACATTCGCAAATGTCTCCGTGAAGCAGGGCTACGATCATGCAGGTAGGGCGTCTTCCGGTCACGCCCCAACATCGTGCAGCTCGCCTCCAGTGGTGGGCGATAGGAGTTAATGGAAAGACGAATGGCGACTTGCCTTCAGTGATGAGAGTTGCATCTGCCTTGTTGCCAATGACAGTCGTATGCGTGTGTGGCGTCGTGCAGGTGAGCGCCAACGCCTGAAGTGTATAAGACAGAAATTCGCAGGGCCAACATCTGGCATCATGGTGTGGGGGGCCATATCTTACAATAGCCGTTCTCCTTTGGTGATCGTAATGGGAACATTGAACAGTGCACGGCACATCCAAAACATCATTCAACCAGTCGTGCTACCGTTCGTGCACCAACAAGGCGATGTCGTTTTCCAGCAGGACAATGCACGTCCACATGCAGCCTGTGCCACCCAACGTGCTCTCCAAGGTGTACGTCAACTACCCTGGCCAGCACGATCTCCAGATCAACACCCATTGAGCATGTTTGGGACTGGATGAAATATTGCGCGCTCTGCAAAATCTGCCCCAAATGAGGCATCAGGTACAAATTGCATGGCAGGTCATTCCGCAAGACTACATTCGTCACCTCTACGATCGTCTTCATGGGAGAATTGCAGCTTGCATTTCTGCAAAAAGAGGGCAAACAGGGTACTAGCTCTGACATTTCGGACGCCCTTACAACTATACTCATATGCGTATGGCTGTGTGTGTGCAATCGTTTGTTGTATACGTCCTCGAGAATGTGTCAATAAAATTTTCTTCTGGTGGGTCCACGAATTCCCGGTGTTCTTTTTTCATTTTCCAGTAGTGTATTTCTTTTCTCTGGTCCATCTTGACATATATTAATCTGTAAATTCTTGACATCTGACAGCAGTGTGCATGCCCTTTGTATCTGTTTCTTCATTAATTGTAGTAGTTGTATTACTTATCTGTACAGTTATTCCAGCGAGCTGTGAATTTCAGAGTAAAAAAATTAAAATACTTTAAATCACCCACAATTTTTTTCTGGATTTCTTTTGTCACAAATTGTATTTGGCCAAACAATTCTGAAATATTTTTTATTTAACATTACAAAATAAGAGTGAGAAATAATTTCTTAAAATCAACATGCAGGGCTCCATTTTCTGAATGAAAAATTAAACATAGATATGCCACTAGAAATTATTCTGATTTTTAAAGTATTTGTTTCTCAGACATAGTTTTATTTCAGAATTTTGTTGCTATCTTAATTAGATTTAAATAATTATCGATTTTTTATATTATACCTCAATACTATCATTCTTAAATGTTGTCAGTATAGGCACTAGTCTAGGCAGAGTAGTTGGCATTATCTCTGTATTCAAAAGTAGGTTTAATTTGTAATGGAATTATTTCTTAAATGTTCTCAATATGGGTGCTATTATGTATGTTACCACTATTCATAATGTATTTCATTACTTATAGCAACATTTATATTCTGTACTCCATCTTGGAACCTTTGTGTGTTTCCACTGTACATCCATAATTTATAATAAATAATTGATTTCAATAAAAAGCCGTATGTTGGTGTGATTTTTTACTATTTAATTATTTTCTCATTAATTGTAATTATATGTTGTAACAATTAATTTATTTAAATTCTTCTTAATTTAACTACGGTTTTAGTTGAACACTTATTTGTTAAAAGCGTCACATGGAAAAATATTGCGTCGTGAAGAAGAGATTAGAAGGCGCGTAATGTGATCAGCAAAAAGAGAAAGTTGGGTGACTGGTTAACATTATATTCTAACAAAGAAGGGCAGAGGCTCCGAATCTTTTTGGGAACTAAGGAACTGGGAATAGCTTCTCACGGCACTGCGAAATGTTTTTGTCGCCATCTGGAGACGCGCATGTACTGGATACATTTCATTTTCTATTCTTTGTTGAAACTATATGTGTGCTACCCTTGTCTGTTTAGCAAATGCTATACAAGGTTCCCTAGTTTGAATTATTCTTTCTTTGGCTTTTGTATCTCGCCTGCGCATCAGCCGTCGTTGAGACGTTATCCGTCCCTGCCTACGGGGAGGTGTGCACTTATCTAACTATCTAAGGCTTATTCAAGTGACATTATTTGATTTACATATTTCTCCAATAATTCGTTCTTTTTCTGTGAGGAAATTAGATATTGTTTATGCTCCATATTTAGTATGTCTATCCGGCTGTATTCCCTTATATACCTTGCCTCGCTCCTGTGCATATAGTTGGCAATCTCAAATCAAATGCTCTTTCGTTTCCTTTTCTTTTTCACAACAACATGGTTTTCTCTATCCTCTGCAAGTAATCTTTGAAATTCCCATGCCCAGTTATGAATTGCAGTACATTTGTCATGGGATTATACCACCGCATATTGTACATGAGGTATGTAATCATGTGTTGTCCGTTCTTTCTCACTATTTTGCCAACGGTTCTGCCAACCTGACATCGGTGCTTTAGTTAATTTACTCCTTGCTATCTGTTCCCATATACTCCTTGTTATTTATTTGAATTTTTCGATCTCTAAGCAAAATATGTCTATACTTCAATTTATGTACGTAAAGGTCAATTGAGAGTAGTCCTAATATTACATTCAACGCATCTGTGGAGACTGTTTTGTATACTCCCGCAATCTGAAGCATACATTGTTGCTCAATTTGCTTTAATTTATGTTCGAAGCATTGTTTAACTAACCTATCTACCCACGTGATGTGCCCATACGTCATTATTGGTTCAATGCTCCTTTGCACAAAAGTATCATGTCGTTCTGTGAGATATGGGTTATCATCGTACTGTATTATATTTTTACACTCTATTTCTCAAATACGCTAAATTCTGATAAAATGTTAGTTTGCCTTCTATCACTACACCCAAATAACGAATGGTAGGGACTATCTGTATCTTATTCCAATTAATATTGACTCGAAAATCACTGCAAATTCATCTTCTGCACATTCCCAGACCACATTATTTTTGTTTTACATTCTGACAATGTTAATTGATTTTGTGCACATTGTGCTATCTCTTCCATTTTCCTTCTTTTCCATTAAACTGGTTTACCGACCATCTACCTGGGATTTTCTTTCTCATATCTTTTCTTTATCTCTCTATTCTTGATTACTTTATTTATGTCTTATCTTATATCTCTCATGATGTTCTTTTTCTCTTGACTTCTTTTCTCATTTTTCTCTTTTGTGGCTGCCTTTTATTGCTGTTCCCTCTTGACCACATGTGCTACATTGGTTCATATGTTCCCCGTCCCTACTGCGAGGAGGTGGGGAACTTCCACTATCTAACCATATTCCTGTCTTATACACATAGCAATATTAATATATCCTTCCAAGCTTGCATATATTTGTTCTGTCGAGATGTATTTAGATCAATCTTTATCAGAATATATTCCATTTTCCATGAGTATCTTCATCAATTTTGCGCACTCTTTCCTTATTATCTCACAGTCATGCAGTATATGACATACCGTATATAAACCTTTTCCGCAGTGTCCGTGTCCTGTCAATATTTGATATAACACCTGCGTTGGGCGAAACTATTATCTGCATTTACCTACAAACTGTACATCTGTGATGAACCGATGTGTTATTCGTCCTTCCTTCGCCTTACTTCATCTTATCGCCCAAACTTTAAGTAGTTCTTGCGTCAGTCTTCCTTTCCATCCTTTTGTAGTTTTACTGATCTTTACTTCCCCGAGTAGCACTTCCTCCCTTCGACGGAACTTTGCTCATAGGTAGCTCTTATACTATATATCCAGGTCAATAGACAATACCCTTAATAATATATGCATTGCTTTAGTTGACGTACTTTGGTACACCCCACTTTATAATATAAGACAACTTTATTGTATACTGGAGAACATTCTCTCCATGTGCCGTGTTTTGCTGCGCACATACCATGCTTGCGCCCCGTATAAAATATGCGGGTGCAGCGCTTCTTTGTCCTATTGTTGCCTTAACTATACCAACATTTTGCAATCCGTACATCAGTTTCTTTATTTATTCCACATGGGTTGTGAATGTTAATGATTCGTCAATCATAATTCCTATTTATCGTTCGTCGTCTGTTAACATTATTTTATCGTTCTCTTTATTTTTAGTCGCCACGTTGGAAATTTAATTATTGGTTCTCGTCTAATTTGTCAGCGTTGCCTTTGTTCAATGATTAGCCCCTCCGTTTTTGTCTGCGATAATTTTAGTTTCAACTCTGTACATTTTGTCTCGAAATTCTGTAACTCCATTCTACTTTAGTCTTCAAGATTTTTTCTGCAGTTGCGTTCCATCAGTATCATTACATCCTTTGCATATGCAATTCTTTCCACCTTTTCTGTTCCCATTGTCTGTAAAACTACTTTGATCACTATTTTCCTAAAGATGGGTTTAGTATGAGTGCCCTGATGGCAGCCTTGTTGGTGTGTTCGGATTATTTTCTTATTCCCTATTTCTAGTAATATATTCCTATTCCTGCACTATTCCTGTACTAAGAGATTGGAACATCCTCCCTTCTCAATTCTTGTAATATAATTTGCCGCTGCATAGTATCAAACGGTTCTTGAATGTCAATGCTTACAAGAAGCATGTATCGTGAAGTACGTCCGTTTATTTTCTCCAGTAAGTTTCGTATCGCATCTTCCGTTCCTCGACTTGCAGTGAACCTATATTGACTTTTACACAATTTATCTTTCAAATTACTCTGAAGCCTGTCTGCAATTATCTTATTAAGTATTCTCGGAAGTAATGTGATTGGTCTGTATGATGTGTTGAGTCGGGGATTACGGTTTCCTGTTTCAAAGACAAATTCAGTATTTCAATTTTTCAGCATCGCGGAAAGTAGTCATAGTTATAACACTCTTGCATTATCTCAACTAATTCTTCTCCATAAATTTGTATTAGCTTCTTAATTATTTCGTTATATTATCGAACCCAGGGCTCTTGTTACATTTTAATTTTGCCACCGCATTCATGACTTCATCATATTGTATTTTCTCTTTATCACTCAGTTCCGAGTAAATATATTCCCTCTAAAGCATTTCTGGCTCTTGCACTCCATGTAGTATATCCTCTGTCAGTTTTTCATCAGTATCCAACCACCCTGTTTGAAAATTCCCTTGCTTTACTGTTCCCATATTGTACTCTTTTTAATCTTTCTCGCCCTATTACATAAGGTAATCCCCATATGTTTGTTGTCAGGCTTTTCTGTATAAATTGTTCCCAATCTTCTCACTTTTCTTCCGAATCAATTTCTTAAACTCCTTCAAGTATTACCTGTATGCCTATAGCTCTCCTTCATGTGGATCTGTCACTTTTTGCATTCGTTGACACCTCTTTCTTTTCATGTTCCGTATCGTTTTCGCTCTTTTCAATTCTTCGTCCTACCAGATATGTCCACACTTTCTTCCTTCAATAATTTTTGCATAATATGGTTCAATTGTGCGAAGCATATACGACTGAAAATTCTCAATCCGTTTGTCAATGTCCCTTTCTTTGTCTGTCACCTCATACTTTTTGCCTGTATTTTCTTTTTGGAACTTGCACCATTGAATTTTCCCATAATTTAATCTGTTTTTGCTCTGTATTTCTTCTGTTTCTTTTGTTTCTATACTAAATAATATAGTACGATGGCCTTTTTCTATTTTATTATCAATTTTCCACATTGTTGCTGTTGTGGTGGCATATCTTGTTTGTAACGTACGGTCTATTATTGAGTTCTCGTTTTGTGTGTGGAACGTCAGTATACCGTGTATGTTTACTATGGACAAATCTTTTTCGAAAATTATTTTTTCCATTTCACGCCCTCTTATATTTTTTGTTTTATCCCCCCACCATTTACACCTGGTGCTCCAATCGCCACATAAATAATATTTCTTCTTCTCTAAATTTGTCTGACAATTCTCTCATCTTCCAAAAATTTATCGTTCTTTTGTATGTGTATTCTACATATACATTTCCAAGCATCACGTTCATATTTCCCTTTACCACTCGTATAACGTACATATATATTTTCGTATATTTCCGCATTTTTTATATTTTCTAGTTGTGTATTGCATATTTGAAGCTCACATCGTGCAACTTGACTATGTATTACCCTCATTCGTATTGGAATGTAGGGTATCTTACCCTTGCTGATGTAGGGTTCCTATAATGCACATACGTAGGTATTCATTTTCTCCATATATGTCGACAATTCTTACGCCATTGTTGTCCTCCTTGCGTATTTAGCTGTATTGTCCCATAGTCTGTCTGCTTTTCAATTATTCCGCAAACCCTCTTGTACTCTTCGCAATCTTTCCTTCGCACACTGTGATCACATGGTCTGCTTTTCCGCTTACAATTTATACATATTGGTTTCTTTTATCCGCTTTGCAATCATTCATATCATGTCCGCTCTCTCCGCAATGAGTACAACTTTGCTCCTTCTCCTTACAATATCTAGCCAAGTGGACATAACGGTGGCACAATTAGCATCTCAAGGGCTCAATAAACGTGTCCATCGTATATGATCGAAATCCTATATACTTTTTGCCATGTCTATTTAAATCTTTGTAAAATGTTGAGTCTATTTTCACTACTCAGTGTTTCAAAAGACACTCTTTTCGTCCAATCTTCTTTATCACACGCACTATACTATCCTCCTTTCCTCCATTTTGTGTCCTCAGTCGCCATATCATTTCCTCCTTCTTTTGGTCCTCAACATTACATATGATTAATTTTGGATTTACCAGTCTAAGCAGAACCACTTGCAATTTATCACTTGTTAATATTCTCCCTATCATTGTGCTCATATGCCCCTCCACCATTTTTAATAACATCTTGTCTCCTTTTACCATTCTACAATCATCTATTTGTAGTGTCCCTCCTGTTTTACCCAGAAAATTGTGCACTTCTTGTACGATATTTACCTTGTCCAACTCCTTTTTTTAACCAACATTACTTTTTCGTTTTTCGTCTTTCGTCTTTCTCGTCTTCACTACTTCTGTAAATGTTTCTTCTCCATCATCTTCCTGTTGCACTAATGGCGCCTTTCTAATACACTCCTGTATCTTATTGTCTAATGTTAACGGTCTGTCTAACATTTGCCTTGTATTCCCCACACTTCCTCTATCATCTTGTCATGCTTCTCCGTTTGAACTATTCTACCTATAACATTGTTATGTATGTAAATAACCACAACCATATTGGTGTAAGAACAGATTGTGGACGCGGATTACACAGGAAGGAAGTGCACCGGCCACCGTCACCTTTATTAACATTTTTGCATTACAATGGTACATCTCGTTACATCGTCTGCCATTTGTTCCAAATCTCTTTTATTTTTTGATCTTGCATTCTCCGCTGTCGACTTCTTTCCTAATTCTAATATTTGCTTTTTGGCACTGCAATTCCTCTATCTCCGTAAACTCCTTTTTCAATCTATCATTTTTCCTTCTTCAACTTGTGACAATTCTTCCACAAATCCATTATTCCATCTTTTATTATCTGTTGTAACTTTCCAGAAAATCTCCTAAACTTGTCATCTTCTAATGTTAACAGCAGCGTATCATATATTCCTTGAACTTCTGACGTTTCCTGTCCGGTTTTTCTATATTTACGAGTTCTTGTAGTAATTGTATTTAGATCACCTTTCGATATGCTATACTCACTACTAGTTTTCTCAGGCGTCACACCGTCACTGTCTCGTTCGTGAGCGGCGTCTTTCTCCATTATGTATTAGTGTTTTTATCTAAGTCCATCGTACATGTCATATATGTTACTGCATGACGTCGTATATTCTGCGTTCCCCTTCATATTTGAATATTTTGTTCTCGTCTCATGTACTCATTATCCTGATCCGTATAAAGTATGTTCTATAACATTTTTGTCATATTTATTTTCTAAATTTTTATATCTCGAACTTTACTTATTATTTTTTAAGTCTGTTTTTTCTCGTTTATTTTATTTGTATCTCTTTACGAAGTACATTCCTTTTTGTTTCAATCGAATCAATTCAATTGTAGAAAAAAGTTAAAATGTTTTTACAGAATTGAACGTTTTCTTAGGAACTTTTATTTTGCAATATGACCGCTTCTGCAATGATGTTTCTCTTTATACTGGGTATGGTAGCTTAGAGACTCTCCTAATATATTCTCCGTGAAGGTGGTCCTGGTTTAGATGTATACGGTATATCAACACTTACTATATACTCCTTGATGGCTCCATACATAACATTTGGCGTCGTATTTTCAGCGCTGCCCCTTATATTTGAAATTTTTATTCTTGCGTAATGTACTCTCTATGCTATTGCCTGTTATGTATTTCATATGAAATTTTTTCTCAGATTAATTTTCGAAATTGTTTTTCTCATTATGTACTTTATATAATTTAAGCCTGGTTTATTTATCGTTTAGTTATTTATCTCTCTTTACTAAGTATATTCCTTTTCGTATCAATTGATCCGTCTAATTATTTCCAAGTTATAATGTTTTTTACACAATTGAACGATTTCCTTGGAATTTTTATTTTGCAATATGACCGCTTCTGGGTTGGTGGTTCTCTTTATACTCGGTATGGTAGCTTAGACACTCTCCTAACAATTCTCCATGAAGGTGGTTGTGATTTAGATGTATATAGTGCATCTACATATACTATATGCTCCTTAACTGGCTCCAAACGCTACATATGGCGTCGTATTTATCAGCGTTCCCCTTGTACACAAACAATAAACACCAAAGGATTTAGATGCTGTTTGCCAGGATTTAGATGCGATTTTTTCTCAAATTTTACTTATTATTAATTAAGTCTGTTTTTTTTCGTTTAGTTTATTTATCTCTCATTACTAAGTACATTGCTATTTATTTTAATTCAATCCACCTAATAATTTCAAAGTTATAACGTTTTTTACAAAATTGAACTTTTTCCTTGGAAGTTTTATTTTGCAAAATGGTCGCTTCTGCTTATGTATTTCTCTTTAAACTTGTTTTGTAGTTTAGGCACTCCTCCTCTATGTAGGCCGTGTAGATAGTCCCTCAAAAATCAACTCTTTCCCTACTTTGTGGACCCTCCTTACTTTTTACGTATATAGTACTTTGTTTTGCCGAAAAGACGGCGCCTTTAGATTTCTTCTGCAAATTTATGTTGGCCCACCTGTAGGGTTCGTGGTTTAGATGTGTATATTAACATGTACTAAGTACTCTTTGTCTGGCTCCAAACATTACATGTGGTCGTTCATTACATAATCAAAATATATGTTTTATTTGCTTCTTTTAAAGTCACTGCGTTATTTCCGTTATTTCTTTTCTACCAAGCTGCCACTATATACTTCTAGGATACTTTCTAGTTAGTTTCGGGCTCATAACAATTCTTAATTACCTTATAATTTGTTTTACAAATTATGTATTTTCATACGTACGTCATGTTTTCGTAACTTCAATATTTTATTTCAGTTCTTCTTGGAATGCTATCGTCCCCAAATTTCACAGATGTGCTCCTGGATTGTTGAAGTTAACCTTTAGAATTAATGTGTAGCTCTCACTTACCTTTGAACCAGCGTTTCTATGCACTTTTGGTGCGTATACACAGTGCAATTTTTGTACCGTAACTTAATATTTTATTATTTCGGTCCCCATGGGTCGAATTGTTCCAAATTGTTTCCTGCGCACTCCGGAAACAGTATTCTTGAATATCCCAATATCTGGGTGACCGAGATTTGCTCGGATGGCTCACAAAATAGACATTCTATTTTCAATCAGTCGTAAAATCTTTCAGTTTGGTACCGATGTATGATCACGCACATAATGATTTGGGCAAAATGAATTCAAAAAATATTTTTCGTAAAGGGACTCAAACTATGGTTTACTTTCTCAGTTACACTGCTGTGTAACCATGAATATAACGAATGATAATTTCATAGGTAACTATTTTGATAAAATAGTAACTGCAGTTTACGTTGCCCATATGTGATTTTTTGTGTCTGAGTTTAGGGAGTAATTCTTAAATTTTATGGAATAGACACACTATTTACGCGGTAGAACACATACAGAGAGGAAATAGAAAATAATAATCATTTGTCTTAAATTGCGCTGGCTTCATTTATTCACACATTCAAAAACAACTGAAAATTATATATTCGTAGTAATCCACGATATACCCTATTTATAATATTCGACATTACTATTATACATACATATTTAATTATGAGATAAGTGTTGAATATTTCGTGACTTCCGTGAGAGAGTATTCGCCGTGCCTACGACACTGATCAGTGGCGAATAGTCTTCAGTTGAAAGAAGGTATTTTGTCTCTGATTGGTAATCACTTATTCTTCAGGTATTTACTTTCGAATTATACGTAGGTATAAGGAAAGTATAATGAACGTCCGAAAAATAAATCGAGATCTCTTCAGGTCATTACGATAATGATGTGTATGTGATCGATTTTTGTTTTTTCTATGACACACAAAATAATCAACGTATCCGAACAAAACTTGCGAATTTGCTTTGAGTACATTTGGAACAGGGACCAATTTCTGCAGACACTTACTGTCGCTGTAGACACTGTGAGGGCGTTTTACTCGTATCAGCAGAATCTTACATTCGTACGCTGCCGCCCACACCAGCCGCTTCGCACATAACAGAGGAAAGGGGCCAGAGTTGATATAAAATACTCTACACGCATGTTCATTTTTCATCGAGGATTTAAAAGAGAGACTGGTCTACAGCCGTATTCTTTGGGTGTTTATTTTTTTGTTTTTAATAAGGTAGTAGTTGAATATTACTTTTAGATTCTTTACTAAATTTTATTTCTGAATTGAACAGCTCTAGGAACACATTTTAACTTTGAAGAAACTTACAGTACACTTATTTCTTTGCCAATTATTACTTTACATGAATTCCCTGGTTCGTATTTTGTTAGTAGAGCTAACTTTCATTCAATGTGATTTTGTTATTACTACGTAACATCAAAATTAGTCGTGTCAAATGAATAGTGTTTATTTCATAATGTTTTTGACGTGAAAATATTCTCATGGATGAACGTGCGATGTTCGGGTTTGATTCCCCGCCGAGAAAGTTATATTTTCATTATTTTTTGTCAACATGATCTGCCTAATTATATTTTCCTCGTGTATAAAAATTTTTAATCGTTATTATTAAAGAAACATTTCTTCAATTTCAAGCAAAATTTTAAGTCAGCTGTCTCGAAAAACGCCGGTTCACTCAACTTGGTGTGCTGTTGGTGGCGAATCTGAGTTTTCAAATGGTTAACTAATATATAACTCTTATTTGTTGGATTGCTACAAATAAAAAAATCATAATGATCGAAAGAAAATTTGAGATGGAAACTTGTACGAACTGAAAGAAAAATTCTTCTGGCAGGTAAGCAAAAAACTTAACAGTTTTATTGGCATTTTAGTTAATCAGCAGCTATTTATTCATAGTAATAATGTTAAAAAGAGGATGAATGTATAAACAAACTTATCATGTGATCTACGAAAATGAATTTAAAAAACTGCTAATTCGAGAAAACGAAGCCCGGACTTCCTACGTGCGACTTTTATTTTCTTCCACTCACATTACCTCTACACCACCGAGTTCTGTGTGAAAATGAAAATGAGATTGTGTTATTTACAAAGCTAGTATTAGTTAGGTGTTAACATTTTTATACAAAGAAAAGAGACCATGTTATATCACATTTTCATCCCAAAATACATATAATCTGTGATTTTCATTTCAATCGTTAGAATCGTTCTCGAGAAAATTTTTGACAAATACATAGGTACATGTAATTATTGCTCTCTTAATCGTATAGGATTCTTATACACTTGGTAATATTTTCGTGACCGCACACGAGAATAAAAACCAAACATCATCATATGTAGTAGTCGCTGCGCTATGCAATAGTTTATCGTCTCCTGTGTTCTTTACTGTAATTGCTCTCTTGATCGTCCATATACTACTAACACGAGATCATCAGCATACGCTGCAATACAGATTCCTCGTTCTTGAAAAGCAATGGAATCCAACGTAACATTCCACAAGATTGGACCTCTAGATGAGCCGTGAGGACTTCCTATGTTAATATTTTGCAAGTACTTTTCCTGTCCTATATCTAAGGAGATCTTTCTATATGAAAAAGATGTTTTTATTATATGTATTATATATTTTGGCACCTGTTTGTTCTGCAACGTTTTTTATCTTCTTCCCCTCTATGTCAACGAAAATACATTCACAATATTTTTCCTCTCGTTACGTTATTAGCTGCAACAACTTGCCCAAGGCATCATTAGTGCAAAACCCTGACACAAACCCATATTGATTTCTATTCATTCCTCCCTGCATATTTTGTTAGTGAACCTGCAATCATTTTGTTAGTGCCTTATACAACAATTTTCCATATGTTGGTATGAGCGAAATTGGCCTGTATGACTTTCTGGCTGTCTATTTTCCTCTTTAAAAATAGTTTCACTTTACTGATGTTCCACGCCGTAGGGAAGTATGATACCTGCAAACACATATTATACAAATTAAAAAATTCATCAATTGTTTTATCAATAGAGTTCTTACTAACTCATGCGTAATGTTGTCATAACGTGGTGCCTTGTTCTTTCTTAGCTGCCTCACAACATCCAATATTTCCTGCTTCGTTAGTTTCTCCTTTGCTTCTATCTTTAAGTCATCATATTTCCAATTCTTCCCTTCACTTTTTGGGTATAATTTGTTAATAATGTATTGTCCTGTTTCCTGCCATCTCAATATATAGGGCATCATTGTACTCAAAATTTCCTTCCTTCCTTCCTTCGTGTCTCATCTGCATTAATCAGGTACGACAATCCCCAAGTCGACTTTGCGAAAGAATCCTCCACGTAACGCTGCCAACTCCTTCATTTAACCTCTATCTCCTCCTTGTAATTCTGTTTCGCCATCCTGTATGCATGCACCACCGCTGTAAGTTGTCCTCCCGTCGATGTCGCCTCTGTAGCTCATGTCGTGTTTTATTCGGATAATTTGTAAATCTCATCCCCGAAACTCTTGTAAACCTTTATTCAAGGAATTAAATATCTTAACACTTCCCTGCATTTATATTTATGAAACGGTCTTGTTTGTTAAGACCGAATTACTGAAGTGCCACCCTTGCTTTATACGAAACAGTCTCGTTCACGAACACAATACTCGCAATAGTAATAATATTCATCGGCCTAGAGAGTCAACCACTCTTTGCCAAAAAGGACCGCATCATTCGGAAATCGTTCTATATAATTCCCTGCCCAAGAATATAAAAGATATTATGAAATTGAATCTGTTCAAATCCGCGGTTAAAGACTACCTCCTGCACCAGTTCTTCTACAATTAAAAATAATTTATTGATTTTAATAAAAGTTAAATCCGTCTTGTACTTTATCACACCATTGCTGTAGCACTTTTTAAATAATAATTTCAAAAACTATTTNTATAACAATTTCAAAAACTATTTTCTTGCATGATTGTGTTGCCGTATGGCTCATATTAATTTAGTTTTATGTGTATTCAACTTTGGCACGGTTGTGTATATTAATTCTGTAGCCCCATCCGGGCCCGGGTTTTTCTCCGTTTTTCCTTCGGGTAGAGGCGGATTTCTTTTACAGGTTCTCTA
>NNCF01130239.1:355280-437693 GCA_002313205.1 Laupala kohalensis | reverse complement strand
CGTTAAATTACAAACATATTGACATTATATATGTATTATAACTCGCAGCTAACTTTTCGTCTTATCTAGGAACTTTTGCTGAAATTTTTGAATCCGCCTCTGCCTTGGGGTCTTTGATCGGAATTGATGGGATGGTCCCTTGCTTGCTTCCGGAGAGTAAATTAGTTTATTGTCCTCCACGTGGTCATACGCAGTTTGTACTGTTTTTTGACAATAAATTTATTATTATTATTATTATTATTCACTATCCTTTTTAATCTAGTTAATTCCTTCGTCCACCATTTAACCGGCCACTTCCCTGATCTTGTCTCCTGAATATATTGTGCACTATTCCGCAACAACGTTAATTGTAACGCATCTATTTTGTCAACTATAGTCTCTTTATTTATTAATGCTTCTACTAATTCCTTCTGTATTTTCTGCTTGTGACGCCCCATTTTCTGCCAATCAATTCTGCGCATGTGCATTACATTTTGTAGGTTGACTCCTACCTGCTCTTTTGCTGTGATACATATTTATATACTCTTATGGTCATTAGATAGACCATATATTATTTTTTAAGAGGCTATTTGTGATGTTCGCCATCTATTATGCAATGTCAGATCTATAGGACACTTTCTATGTACCCCTACGTGCGTCATTTGTCCACACTCTTTTAAGACTATTAACTCGTTCCTAATTACAAATTGTTCAAGCTTACTCCCCTTCTCGTTGTGCGCTTAACACCTAATATACGGGTCCGCTCATTAGCAGCCATGTAAAATGTCTTTTTCTGAATTTTCCCATATAATTCGTGTTATTTTCTCTAAGTCTTGCTCTGTATCCTTAACAAATTGACAATAATAGTTTATCAGAAGTATTTTAATTCCCTTATTTTCGTACAGTAACACCTAGCAATGACTTTTTGTGTACTGATTGTATACTAATACATCTCCTCCTCCTGTCACCACAATCTCTCTCCATGGTTGCTCAGAATGAATTACCCTCCAAGACATTGGCACATGTCACATTCCTTTGATATGGTACACTTATTGATAACACCCCACTTCATAATTTTGATGGCGCATGAAGTCACTGCATGAAGTCCAAAGATCATATTTTACCCCTCTGCGAATTTTTGTGTATAAGGCTAGTCATACTTGGTGTTTGATATTAAAATTCTCTTAGCCATTTTGTATTCAGCCCACGACCAACTCTGTATACTATGATTATGTTCCTGCCCCCTCCGTTTACAGTTTATGCAAAACCTTTCCTCTCTTTTATGCATACATGTTCTATATGCATGACCCTCTATGGCACAATGGCCGCATATTTCCTCCTTATTGCAGCATACCACCGCCACATGACCAAATTTCTGGCACCGGAAGCTTCTTGTAGGCTTCCCGTCCTCCTGTATGCGATAGCTCGTAAGTCCAACATTAATTCGCCCTTGTTTCATCAATTTTATTTGTATTTCTTCATTCGTTTCCAACACCCAATTCTCGTCTTTCGGATTCTTCGTTTTTTGCCTGTACAAGAATCGAGTTGTTTCTGAACTCTATCCCTATCTTATTTATCAAAGTTATTGTCAAATGTTTCCTGCATGTACTCCTTCTGATTTTGCTGTGTTTGTATTCCAAGTATACGGTATCCTGGTCTACGTTTGCTGACACCCATTCGCTCTATCTCAACCTTGCCCTGAAAGACTTTGTTCAGTTTCTGCTGCTCAACTTCATCTAGCACAATAACCAATATACCACCTGCCTGCCTTTCGCGTGTTTCTAGTATATTTTTCCGTTTCTCTGCTCCCAAAATTTCTAGTAATTTTGTTTGTATATTCCCACCAGCCTTATTTCTCAAAGGGGTGCTTTTTTCTATTTCTCTTAACTCCGTCCCTCACAGTGGAATATGTTTTATCCCGTCGTTGATTTTCATCCTGTACTTTATTTAATATTTCCTCACCTAACTTCTGCAAATGTTTTTCAAATACCTCTGTTATTCCCTCTTGGTTTATTTTACCATCTACTTTCTTCATCTGTTTTACAGCTTATTTATTTCCCTTCTCGATTGCCTGTACTATTTCTTCTCTTTGCTGCATATTTTCTATGCTGTCCTTCTCTAAACCTATTCTCAAGCGTTTCAAAACGATGCTTCAGCTTGTCATCTAAGTTGGTTACTATCCTATCTCCCATGCCTTCTACATCACCTCGTAATTTATATAGTTTGTCTATTTGCTCTTGACTATGCAATTTTCCCCTTTAAATCGGTGTGTGCTGTATTCAATCTTACCACCGTTCTCCATAATTCCATAACACCATCCTTTTGCAACCCCTGAATACTTTGTTTCATACGACCTAACGTATCACCTTTGAATACTTCTTCCATCTTATTCACCACTGTGTAACATTTTCATATCCACCACTTTAATTTCTATTTCCTCTATTGTGTTTGCCATTATCGCTCTTTTTCCTCCGAGTCACCTCCATAAAGGTTCTGTCTGGCGTTTCTACTTCACTCCCATTGTGACTATTATCTTCCCCGTGTATGTTATGAGCCATGTTGTTATTTTCACATTCCATAGCATGCACTGAGCAAGTGAGCATTACTTGACCATGAGCCCTACCATATAGGTTAACTTTTATCCTAATAACTATCCTGGTGTGATTTATATTATTACGTTTTAATTTCCAAAGTTTATTATTATAAATTTATTTTTGTGGTTAGTTTGTGTAGATTACATTTCTAGTGTCTTTTGTGAAAATTTCATTCAGATTGCTCAAACTGTTGAAGAGACAGAATGCCTGTTTTGGAAAATTGACCTTTCTCTTCCACGTGTTGGACACCTGCAAATGCCCCTATGGGTCCGAATTTGCTAAATTTTGGTAGGTATAGTTTTGGTCCCCTCCTGTATCAACCCACAATGTTTGGTAACCCTACCATCTACGGAACCCTATTTTTCCAAATCAGGTTCCCGGTTTCAGGTATATAGTTGTTCTGGATTCCGTCGCAGCGCTAGCTGCCTTCCCCTTACTATGAACAGGTGGGCTCTATATTCTCTTCTGGTCTTGTTACACTGGTATAGCTTACCTACAACTACATAGCATGACCCTTACTCCATGCTTGTATGTAAATACCAAAATGAGCCTTGTTTCAAAATGCCAAACTACAAGTTTAGTAAATGTTTGCTGAACCACTGCACCAGTCTTGATCTAATTTTGTACAAGCAGCCAATACTAAAATGTCTGAGCTACTTCCTGTTTAATTTTCCACTTACCCAGCCCGCTGGTTATCTTAAATTATACATCTCTACTTGACCATGTATGTTTGCCATACATGTTATGTAAAATTCAAAAATTAATTTCTCCTCTATTAATATGTTAATTTCTCTGAAATTTGAACCATATCTCACATTTATCTTGGTCTTTCTTCCACTTATCACTTTTATGCACAACATGTATCAGAACTTGGTGTTACTGAGCAATAATGTTCAAGTTATTTCAACGCCATCTTCATGCGTTTTTAAAATAGCTCATAATTAAGCCTCTATTGGTCACATTGACTTAAATTTTCTATCAAGATCTTCTGGCACTCTCATTTAATAATAACATTTTTGGATGCAACAACTTTTTGCAAAATACCAAATAAATTATCACTCATACGGAGCTCATGCATACACGTCTAGCTGGCACCGTAGCAACCTAAGCACAATGTATGAAGCTGTCTTTGAGTATATCCCAAGGTCTAGGCAGTCCCGGTGTGGAAGTATAGTGCCTCTTCGAGATCGAGAGGTCCTTTGTTCACGCTTTGGCACTAATACAGAAGAAATTAAACAGACACGGTCTCGAGACAAAGCAGGTAGCTGGATGTGCCAGACATCACATAATCAGAGAACTGACGACGATTGGTCAGAATATTGAGAAAATACGAGGCAATCCACCAATGGAAGGAGGTCACTTGAGACCTAGTAAGGGATTATCGTGAATTATTATTGGACAGAAAAATTGTGACGTGTGTAGAAGGGCGGAGCCTTGTGGCCTCACGTCGTAGAGGAGTGGGGCAAGAAGTTACTTTAGGAAGAGCTTCGTGTAACATCGATAAGATTCTATGATAGATCATTAACGATTACCATTCGAGCGGTTGCTCTCGAACATTGATGATTTAGATGTTCGACGTTGCCAGTTTCAATAGTCTACCATTCTGACAATAACTGTTCAACGCGCGATCATCAGTTGCATAAGTGATCGACAACTGATCGTATCGTTCGATCATTAGTTGCGGTGAATAATGTTGCAATCAGTACGAAACGTGATCCATAAAAGTTATATCGGAAACGATTGATTTATCGAACTTTGGGATCGGGATAGATACGCGGTGATTAAATTCAACACGCGATCGATAATTTCGGACATGGATGGAGACTGGTATTGGATGGCTGCAGCTACAAATTCCTATCAAATCCACGGTGCTATGGTACAGCATTTTAGCTCACGGACGCCTTTGCAACTTCTGGAGCCCCAATTACATTTCACGGGTAGTTCCGAGCACCTAGGTAGGAACTTTGTAATACGTCAATGACGGCTTTCAATAGTGTTTTTTTCTTGTGTCAATTTGATTGTGATGTCATATGAGAAGGACTTTTGGCTCTGACACAAGTTCCCTAATTTATCAGTAAACTCAGTGTAATAAAAGACAGTGCAAGTATTAATCAATGAATCACAAAGTTATTCTGACTAGCCTTAGCCGATAAAAGTGTGTGTCATTAAGCATGTGAATGTCATACACAAATGTAGAAGATGATTGACCTTTTGAACCATTGATAGTTTAAAAGTAATATTCATGTATTTTTGTGTAAATTGCATGCTATGTCTCATTTTGGGGGAAGTGTTTTCAGGCAGTAAATTGTATTGGAAATGATGTTAAAAATGTAATTATATTAATACGAATTTTCATGAATAAGTGTGTGTTTTCTTTGCGAAGAACTAATGTGTGTAACACGATATAAAATGGCCGCGATATAAAGGGCTTCTCCAACGACATTGTCAGAAATATATCATCATATTAGGTAACAGTATTTGTTAATTAGCATTCCATTAAGAGAATCAAATATCGCTCTATTGAGTACGCTAGGTAAGTGATAAGTCATTTACCACTATGCTTTACCTTCATAAAGATGGTATCATAAGTGTGGAGATTATTAATTGCTTTAAAATTGGTACCGTTGAGCTAGTCACGCAAATTCAAAATTCCTTTAATTAATTTAATCATGTTACAATTGGCACCTTGACGAAAGCCATTTTGTTTTCAAATATTCTTCATTTTTTAATCTTGTTGCATTTTTGGTTGAGGATTTGTTTGTGATTTGTTTCTTTCAGTTTTAAGTGCAGATTTTATAAATTCCTTTGTTGATCGCAAAAAAAAATCTTTAATTTCAATCAATACGAATTTAATGAATTAAAATCTTTCGTAGAATCATTACCACCTAGATATATAAGGCCGTCCAACTGCTCAGTAACGTCATGCTGTTGGCGCCGAGGAATCGAAGGGCTCCCACTATTACTCGTAATGAATTAATTATTGCAGTAATAAAACTCAAGTCGTAGTTGCACCTAAAATTTCTTTCTTAACCTTCAATATAGCAGAACCCGAGTTCAATTCTGTAAAAAGTTGGTGTGCACTTTTAAAAATCAAATTTCTATTACACAACTATGCAGTGCATCTCATTTCTGTCGGGTTTCCCAACGCTAGGTTCAAAGATACGATTGCGGACAGGAAGAAAAGGAAAAAAGTTCGAATTATTGTGAAAATATTTATTATGCACGATTAAAAACATTTCCTTCGTTGTCTTCTGCTTTCCACTGGAGCAAGTATTGTTCTTTATTTTACCATAATTCTTCAAAAAGATATTTGTATAAGACATAATTAAATTCTTTGTCACAAAATATGGAGAATGTATTTCACACTCGCCACGTAATAAGTCTTCATAACTTTCCTCTAACCACAGTTTCAGAGTTAGGTCACAAACAAATTTTCTTTGGTTTTTAAATCACAGAAACCTATTTTCATTTTCAGTCTCTAGTAACTTTCTGACAACAATTTACGTGAATGTTATCAGATGAATACATTCATCTTTGGGTCTCTTAATCCGCCTCGATTAAGGTTATTTATGACAAAAAAAACAACAGACAAGTCATATCTACATCATGCACAATCAATATTTATCACAATTTATACAATTTATTTTTGTAATAACGAGTGACCACAGTAAACAGCAATGCACACAAGGATGCTCAACACTTCGGATCTTTCAACAAAGTCAATATCATCAATTTCCACAACCACTCCGGAAAAATCTGACTCGCAGTGAGAATGCTCATTTACAATTTCCTCACATAAAAAATCCTTCAGTACTATTTTTGAACCTGATTAAATAGGTTATTCTAGTGTTGAAAGTAATCTTAACTTATTCTCAATTACGAACACTTGCCTCATGAATACATGATATTGCCCACCAGCCAGAAGTCTGTATTTTCCAATTCTGGCTTCCAAAGCAACAGTCACGAATTTTCCAGGCAACAGTTAAGAAAATTTATAATGTTTTGTACAATATTAAGTCAATAGCAACAGACGTGATATTTGTTTAAGTGCCCTGAATGTTGACGCAGTCAGTTTTCCTGATGTCATGAAACCTTCCCAGTAGTTGAGCCATTCTATGAAGCGGCTCAAAAATGCACGCCGTTCATCGCCATCTGAATGAATGGTTCTTTCAATTGATTTTTTAATCTCATGAGTTATAGAGAGTTTTCATATTAACAACCTGTCACCAGGAACAAATAATTTTCACAAACTGCTGTATCTTTATATTGTCGCAAAGCCCTTTAAAGGTCAGATCTTCAGCTCTTAAAGGACTTTGGATGGGAAGGGTAGACCTCAGATATAGGTTGTACAACTTGACCGGGATATTTCCTACTTGGAGATGACGTAGGGTTTGTAAAACAACATCGCATCAAAACTGGATAAAATGTGTTTACTAAACTTGTAATATGATTCTAATGAACAAAAACCTTCATTTTCAGAGTTATTTAAATGATTACATTAAAATATTTCATAAGGGAATCAAACAGTGAACCTGTCATTTCAGACATCAGAGATTAAGATATTAAAAATGCAGACACTTCGTATCACACATAATTATTCATATCGAATAATTAAAATAGTTTTCTCCAGCTAATTACAAGTGCGCTCTAAGGCTAGGACCAACTGTCCAAAACGTGATGACTTCGCCTGCATGTGTGCAATATTCATACTCGATAGAACATCGACCTTCTCAAGACTCGAACACGGCAGTGGGTTATGTTTACGAATTAGACGATTTGTGGCTTCAAACCTGTGGCTCAGAAGAACGACAACAACACAGGTTTGATACAGACTACCCTGAAGCGTTCCAAACGAACGTATTTATAAAGATGTTCATGCGGGCGTGGTCCGTCCAGACTTAGAGTGGGAAGCCTCGATCAAAGGTTACATATGCAGTAATACTAAAGTAATGCTTAAGCAATACTGCCTATTAAAACATGATGGCCAAGGTGTCTTCGCTGTTAAATTGCATCCATGTTTAACGAGTTCATTTTTTTCCACTTCGTAAATTGAACGCAAAGTTTTGAACGATGCAATCTTTACCTTCGAAATGTAATGAAAACTTGGAAATACCAAATCTAATCCTGGTGATTTCTGATTCAGCCAAGCATTTCTGCAACTTTTAAATATATGGTATGAATCTATTAAAAAGAAGAGTTTGCCACTACCCACAGTATGGTCATACACTTCTTGACATGAAGGTGGAGAAGCAAAAAATGACATATATGTATGTTATTAACAGATTTATTATCACTAACTACTGCTTTCACATTTAAAGATAACTCATTTACACATAACATTACCTTCCTTACTGCACTATGCAATTCCTGGGCAAGAAATCATTTCACAGGTGAAATGTGGACAACTTCTTTCTCCGAGAACAAAATGCTTTGCACCATAAAGCATGTGCTGTTGTTGCTAGCTCAGTTCCAACTGCATAGGGTCCTACAATATTTCCACTTTTATAATCCATGTAAGGTTTAAGATGGATTTCATCTAACATCAACACTATGTTTCTCATGTGTTTGTAAATATTTCACTTTTCCTTAATGTTCTGCAAAATATTCTGGGAATTCTGTTCTAGGATGGGACTGCAATTTAAATTGTTACATAATTTTTAAGTGTGTTTGGAAGAGGCAAAATTAAGCCAGTGTTTCCACGAATAAATCCATAAGTATGAGGTGAAATAAAAAAAATTAAGAAAATACTAAATACGAGCTTTCATACACGTATCTACTTTTGGGCAATGAGCACAATCTCAACTGATGAACCTTAAAATGTATTACACTCTTCTTTTCATGACTTATGTAGCTAAATTAAACAAAAAATGATAGGAACTTTCTCTTCCTGGAATGACTGGTCACCAGAGCCTTGTATAAAATTATGGACTTTCTGCATAAGAAATTCGATGTCATTGATATTTCTCACTGCATCTGTCTCTCCCACATTAATTTTTAGTACTATACAATGTCACTTTTAAGTCTTCATTCACCTAGAAATAAACAGCTGTGTGTTGCTGCTCAAAAACATTCACGTACATGAAAATTACACATGTAGGTTTAGGTATTACACACCAACCTTCCAAAAGAGATACATTTTTCACTTTAATCTTCAACTGTTAAATATTAGCGAAAGAAATAGAAGATAAATAAGTAGAATGACTTGCTACACTTTCTTCGAGAGCTCTCTGCAATGTTCTGTCATCTCTCTTTCGTCTCTTTTCTCCTGGTGCTTCTTGAGACGGGTAACCGATGACAAGTAGACTCGACATCCTGGAAAGATAGATGGGATAGCATTGCTTGCCAAGCGGGGGTTGGAAAGTGGTGCAATGATGATTCTGCCAGATTTCTCATCTGTTGCACTTACTTCCCAAATAATATCACTCTCTAAAGTGCTTGTGGCAACCCTGGGTTGAGAATCAATTGGGATTAGTATTTTAAGGTTATGTGTAAAAATTAAACAATAATAGTCAATAAAATTGAGGTACGTACCATTGAATGTTCAGTTACTACTTAATCTGTACGCGGTATAGCGCGTATCATTTGTTCCTATTCTCTTCTTCTTTTGGAAATTTGAATACACGAATCTTCTGACATCCATATTTAGCTACATAGTTACCCCGGTCGTTCGGTACACAGCATTTTTGCAGCATGTTTTCCTCACTTTTAAACTATTTTCCGCAATGACTGATCGTGACAACAGACACGATTCAGGCACAGACTCACTGACTACAATTAACGTGTAGATGCAGGTCGGAAATGTGTCTTAGCGTGGTTGGCGCAATCAAGCGTGGTCGGCCCGAAGCAGCTGACGTTACATGTGTTCGACGCTTCTGTTGTCAGGCCTGATGTATCTAGCTGGTAATGGTTATATGTCCCGTTTCGAATGAAGCTCCATGCGTTTACGTGACGAAATTGAATTAGTTCTTCTGTGTGACGGACGAAGTAGATAGCTTAAAAGGCTCAAAATTGGTCACCCGATTGTTTTATGGGAGACTGTATCCCCTGGGTGCGCCTGAGACACTAAAGTGAGACGTTGTGCGTTGCTCTGAAATAGTGAAGCGCAATCCGGCGTGGTCCGAGTTCTTGTTTGTATATAACGTTAATTGTATTTAGTATTTATTTACACATGAATTGAAACACTCACACGTGTCTGCCTCTGCTACTTCGAGTTATATGTGATCATTCGTTTTGTTAAATTTATGGCAGTTTTACCATTCCCAGTCTAAGTACGAACATCATTGCATTTGTGAGGAAAACCTATTTTACCTATCTTAAAACGAAAATGGTGATCAAGATAAGTCGCGGACCCCTCGCAAAGCGTTCAGGCAGTGAGTCGCGAGTTTCCGGATGTGGACGAATGAAAACCGAATTAAATTTCCATTTGATATACCTACGATTTGACGAGAGCCCAAAGATCACTTAAGTGATATAATGAAAATGTCAGGTTATAACAAGAAAAACAAATGTAAAATAGAGTATCCTAGTTTCCATCTGCTACTCCCAGTGCCTAATGCAGCTGAACTCCCTGTGTCACTTTTTAAAGAATAACCCTCTTAGGAAATACAGAAATACGAGTCTGGTGACGATCGAATTGACCCCAATGACGAAGATTTTGATGTTGAAGATGATTTCGTTCGTAAGCGATTTGACAAGTGTGAGTTGAATGATTTGGCGCAAGATTTGGGACTATCCAGAAAAACTTCATGGCTGTTAGCATGAGAATGCACGAGAAAAACTTGCTTGAAAAAGGAGCTAAATTATTATATCTATTAAGAGAAAATGTGTTTCTGCAATACTTTTGAAGTGATGATTGATTTGTTTATTGCCATAACGTACATGGTTTAATGGATGAGTTTGGAATTTCAGCCCATAACGCAACTGATTCGCGATTGTTCATCGATAGCTCAAAGTGGAGCTTGAAGTGTGTCTTCCTCTACTATGGAAATTAATTTGTGTCATTCCCAATAGGCCATTCAGTTTTTGTGTGTGTGAAGTGTGTGAAGACATAAAGATAGTCACTGATTTATTGCAATATCACATGCACCAATGGATCATCTGTGTTGACCTTACAATTGTCTGATTCCTCCATGACCAGCAACGCGAATATACCAAATATCCCTGTTTTTTGTGTGTGTGGGACAGCAGAGCTCGTGAGAAGCATTGGGTGCAGTCGTATTGGCCTCCAAATCTGACCTGAAACCTGGTGATCCAAATATCCTAATTTAGCCACTTCTCGGCAGAAAGAACATTATATTTCCACCTTTGCATATAAAACTGGGTTTCATGAAGCAATTTTAAAGCTTGGCCAATTGAAGGAGACTGTTTCAAGTAAATCATTTCGGCATTTCCTAGCCTATCTTTTGAAAAGATAAATGCCAGTGTGTTTGCTGGTCCACAGATTCGGCGGCTCCTTTTTAAAGACGAACATTTCAACGGAACAATGACAGAACTTCATAAGAAAGCTTGGTTGGCATTCAAAAATATTTTTAAAGACTTTCTTGGAAATACACGAGCACATAATTATAGCGGAATTGTCCAACAACTTCAAAATGCTCGTTGTAACATGAGCATTAAATTGCTTTTTTACATAGCCATCTTGATAACCTCCCGAAAAATATTGGTGCAGTCAGTTAGTGATGAGCACTGTGAGCGATTTCACCAAGATTTGAAGGTCATGGAGGGGTGGTACCAAGATAGATGGGATGTACATATGACTGCTGACTATTATTGTAGCATCAAGCGAGAATGTCCACAGATTAAACACACTAGAAAAAACCCTAAACAAATTATTTTACCTTAATATGTATGTTTATAGTTTGGTTAAGAAAATACAATTTGTAAGAATAAAATTTAATTTGCAGTAACTATATATAGCATTTGTGTGAATATAACTATTTATTATGAACAGCATATTTGGTAAGTTTTCCCTTTATTCTCCTTTATATGCATATTTTGTATGACTTTTGAGAAAAAGAGATGGTATTTTGTAGCTTAAAAATTTTATGTGATAGACAAAAACTGAGCTTATTTTCGGATTCAGAGGCCAAAACTTAGTTAAAAACAAGTGACGAATCTAAGACAACGAAATTCCTGTTTCTCAGTGTAATAAAAGAAAATTGTGGCAACGAAGGACAATTTTACGTTATTCTCTAAAAAAATACCAACTTGATAGTAAGAAAGAAATTTAAGTTCAAAAGAATACCAGCATCCGTATTTTTTTCTTGGGGTTTTAGGGCTCGTTAACGTCAAGGTTATTAGAGCCCTTAGTAAAGGGTATTTTTTCGGGGTAAAATGTATTGGTGGTAAAATTTCCAGGACAATACTTCAGGATAATTATACCTGTTGATTTCAGGTGGGAGGTCCTGGGTCTTAGGTGTTTCTTATGACATGCGAATAAAGACAAATTAAGTACAATTATTATTAATCCTTTACTTTAATATGCTCGTATACCTCAATTATTCTCGCGGAAATATGGTTATTCAATTTCTGTATCTTGAAAATGAAATTTTGAATTTAAAAAACATTAATATATTAGTAAATACGACATTCCTAATTATTTGAAACTCAAGCAGGACACTGTCCACGCTTTTCAAAGTCCGCACGTGTTTTTGTAGTGGATTTTGTTTTTTCTTCCAATCTAGGGGGAGGGAAATAGAACGTATATAATGACAATATATGCAAATTGTATTCTGAACCAAGATCTCGTGTTTGTAGGCCACTGTGACCAAGGTTTTCTCAAGAGCTGTCTCTTATATGTAACCGTTTCCTCAACAGCAGTGGTGAAAATATCTGTAAATGAATATGAAAACTTTTCGAACTATTCATTTTCAAGTATCTCACTAGAATAAAATGATTGGGAAGAAATAGGTCCTATATAATATAATACTGTTATTTGGTTGCTATCTAAGAGTTCTTCACATATACGTAAGATTAAGTTTAAAAAAAATTTTTTTTCGAAGATATATAATACATGAAATTACTTTTACTAAAACTATATGAACTTCAAAATATATTTGAACGTAGAAAATGTTAATATTTCTCGCAAATTTAAACAGTCCTTATAGAAACACATGAAATATTTTTAAAGAATTAATGATATCTAAGTAATATCTAAAAAAAATTCTCAAATATGTTTTAAACCATGACGGGATTTACCAGTGGTGGTCACCGTTGTGCCCTTCGACGAATGCTATGGGGTAAACGCAGGCAACTGCGCGCAGCTGTTCGCAGCGTAGAGTCGAGTGTCTCAATGTTCAGTATCTCCACTTGGGTATTGAACAAGAGTTCGAAATAAGGAACAGTGTTTTTGAAGTTTCATTGACAACGTACTGGGAAGAACAGATAGTAAGGGGCAATATTACGTACCTACAATTCTGGGTGTCATTTGAACGCCTCTTTTGTTTACTTTTATGCGTTCAGCCTTTGTATTTACTTACTGTTTGATCAATGGGCTGCCATTGAAACATCTAGGTTTGCCCTTTACATACGAGGTATATAAAATAATATAACATACATAATTAAGTCACAGAGGTACAGAAATTTATACAAGCAATTTAAAATATTTTACGAAAGATATATGTGAATAAATGAGTAGGAACTTTATTCATGCAATGCCGTATAGGATCTCAACACACGCTTAAATTCAGCCACTCTCGCACATTGTCTCAAATTGAGAGACAGTGAATACTAAGTTCCTTTTAATATATTGCTAGACGCATTAAAACGGTAATACAGTACTCTAAGAGAGATCTGGGATTTCGAAAGTTTTAATTGAGAGGTCATTAAGAAAACAAGTCAAAGTTCATCACATTCTATGTTTCCATATAGTACGTGTCGCATAAATAGTGATAGGGCATCTTTTTTGGGGGGGGGCATCATTGTAATTATGTGACGATTTTACACTAGCGACATTTAGCTTGCGGTTTATATCGGTATAACCATGATTGCCAAGTCTCATAGGTTGGCCATGTTTATATGACGCACATCTAAAGAACTAATGCCGTACAGACTCAAGCTTGCAAATGTCATTGTCGTAGTGAAAAGTCCAAATTGACGAGTCATAATTTAATGCAGAAAAGACAAGTGTTTTGTTTAAATAAATAATGTAATTAATGCTAATAAAATCTTTGGTTGAGCGTTTTAGAAATCCGAGAGAATTAAGTACTTTAGGTACAATAATGTTTACATGTAATTTAAATTCAAAAGAACTCTCGCATGTAATACCTAAATCACTAATCAAATTGTATCTTTCCAGACTCACTCCCGTAATAGAGGAATCAAAAGTTATTCGACCTATAAATGCTTAGTATTTTACATTTATCTAAATTTAAGTCAAGAGAGTTCTGTTCAGACCAGAACAAAATAGCAACAATACTAGACTAGAATTAGTGAATACTTAATGTCACGAAAGATGTCACTAATGAATAAAATAAATAAGAGAGGCCCTAGATAAGACCCCTGCGGTACACCAGAGGTGACCACCAAGGGGTCTGGCAAGTGTCCCTTTACTCTAGCAATGTGTACTCTATTTCATAAATTTGATTCTAATCAATTCAGTAATTTACCATGGATACCTATCAGCCTTAGTTCATGAATTAATAAATTGTGATAAACTCGTTGAAAACTTTGAGAAATCTAAATAAATAGCATCAACTTGCTTGGAGATAACGCGTTGGAAATATGGTCACCATACAAAAGTACATTAGTCATGGCTGATTTAAACTTAATAAAGCCATGCTGAGACTTGGAACTCAGATGCAAAAGCGTGTGTATGAATTTTTGAGTATAAATGGAGTCAAAACATTTTACCAGAAAAAGTTCCCAAGATAGAAATAGGTCGGTAGTGAGAAGTATTATGTTTATGACCAAATTTAAAAACGGGGGTTATGTATTATTTTTTCCAAATCACAGGCATATTGCCTTGGTCGAGTGATTGTGAAAATAATATGCGAATTGGAGACATAGACAACAGTTTTTTAAGGTCGTACTTGAGATTAAATAAGGTTACACCGACGCTTCATCCTCTAATTTGCTTATTACTAATATTTCATCTTCATTATCTATGTTATCGATTATATTTGTATCACAGTCATGAACTATATCTACATTATTCATGGAGATGATATGCACCGACTTAGAGTGACTCGAGAATAAACTAGATATGTCTCAATTTGAGTTTACGCTTAAATCCTTCACGAACATGCTAACAGTAATATTATTATAATTTTTCAGATAATTTATATAATTCCAGAAATGTTCAATATTTTTACAGAGTTATATTCTTTCTTTCTTTAATTCCGATAGCTTGTCTGAGAAAGGCGTATACATTTAACCCTCAATCTCTTTAATTCAATATAATCACTAAATAGATCAGATTGAAGCCACGATTGATGATTTTTTTCTTTAGAATTATGCATCTAATCAACTCTTTAGAGTGAAAGATGGGATATTGAGTGGAGTAAGTCTCTCTTTTTGGGACATGAAAATCAATAGTAGTGTACACTAAGTCATAAAAGTTATCTAACTTTTTATTCATGTTTTCAAAGATAAAAAAAAACTCATCTTAATCCTTGAGGTCTCTCAAATTGCTTCACAATAGGCATAATCGAAGTCATAATTACACTCACATTTTTCATTTGTATCTTGGTACATGTTTACAGTGAAATATGCAGAACCATGATTATTCTCAATTGGTAACAAAGTATTTAAACTCTTCATTTTTTTAACGTTGAGAAACCCAGATCCAATGCGTAACCATTTGCCGGATGGTTAGCATAAAATTGACAAAAGCATAATAATGAGAAATCGTTCACAATATGAAAATTTCAGCGAACTTAATACTTTCTATTCATGTTTAGCAGATACGTGCAAGGGGTTGCACATATCAAATTATCAGATTGAAATGAGCAGTTTTATATCTAGAAGGCGTTTGGCATGTTTTTTTTGAAAAGTATTTTTACTCAAGATTTCAATAATAATAGCAATAATAATAATTTTGAATATAATAATACAATAACAATAATAATATTTTTATATAATAACACAATAATAATAATAATGACCTATATTTATCTTCCAAAAATATTAATAACGTGATTGATCACAGAATACTAAAATAAAAGAAACATTCATGTGGGAAAATAAGAGAGAAGTTGTTGGAAATAAACAAAACTATCCACATTGCCTCTTCAGCTGCAATATCTTTGATTTACAAATTGCAGTATCTATAATTATTGTTATATTTTCAATTCAATATATTTTAATATTATTTATCTCATTATATCTTCGATAAATGCTACTACGAGATTCTCTTGCTCGAGATAATTTCCTCCTTCTCTGACACAAGCGAACACGAAACAATCTACACGGCTGTTATTGCTATAAGAAAGCGATAAGCATCACTATCTGTCCTCCACCACTAAACGTCCAATCATTCCGTCCTCAGCAAGGTGGCTGTTATAAATTGCTTTCGCATGCCAGCATATTTCCCGCGCGGACAAAATGCCCACGACGGGCAGCTGTGGCTATCCTTGGTGTATACGTTATTTATCACAAATTCACCAGTTCAAGTAAAGTCAAATTCCATTCTGCTGGAGTTATAGGTAATCTAAACAAAATATGCAATAGTATCCTCCAGCTACATGATATAATAGATAAGTATTCATTCATATACAACAATACATTTTTCGACCATAAAATCAATCCAATGAAAAAATTTTGAACCGTTAATTCCTTAGTTGTTAACCACGGCATGAAGGAAGACCCGGGCGAACAATGAGCCACTCCCTCGGAAGGTTTAAAAATAGAAAATATGACTTAGTAAGGGACATGGTCATGGACACCTCCTAGGCACTGTCTCCACATAGCGTTGGCCGTAAGTCGGTACATCGGATCTGCACCTCAGAGGCCAACGCAGTATGTACATTTTTATGGGACCGTCCTCACATTGAGTGTTGTGTATCCCTCCCGTTGGTCATTTCCATCGCCGACCTGCGTTGGCTCCACGCTGCACGGCGTAAGAAATTAGGGTTTAACACACAGAATCTTATGGCACTGTTCCCACATTGAGGTCATGCCACGTGGTGCCACGCGTCCTTGAGATGCTGCCTAGACATTTAAACCAATAGAGGAGGGAAGTGAGAAGTCCACCTATTCGAATGCTTTTTGATTCAACAGGCGAAATTGAATGATTGATTTCATTTTTATTAAGTATACAACTTCGTAATTTTGTCGAATTAGATCCAGACAATTTACTGGGATTGAACAATTTACCTTTATGCTCCTGTACATTTTATTGTGAATTCATTAAGAGTGAATGTGAAAAGCGTTCTGTTTCTTAACATTTAATTAAGGTTTTATTTCTTTCTTATAAAACAAAATTTATTGATTAACTTTGATATTAATTTTTGTCTTTAAAAAAGACAATTTTTTACCTTTTTCGCATACTGGAAGAAGTATGACACAAATTTGAAAAATCCGTAACTTCCAAAAAGTAAATATTTTAGATCCGAAAGTTTAATAGTTCGACTAATTTATCATCCATTTCAAGCACTGTCCGTGCGGGCGGTAAGGACATGTGTGCTTTCAAAGAAGCAGAAGCAAGACAGAGGACAGAGCGGAATGATCCAGTATCGTTAAGGAGGCTAAGGTTAAACTAAAACGGCCATAGGGAGAAGAAGAAATTTATCATAAACTTGACAAAGTTATACTGTATTTCATTTACCAAATTCTGCATTCTTATTTGCGTGAACGGGTTAATTGCAATTTTTAATCGATATGGTGACATTGCCTCTGCGAGACGTTGATCATTTAAAATATATTTTAAAAGAAGGTATGTTTCATGTAAAACTTTAGATCCACTTCCTTCTCCAGTAAATTCATTGACACTATTTCCTCACAGGAAAACGTTTTCTTGACAATAGGCCAGAACATTTAAGTTCATCTATATGAAATAATATACTCGTATAATGGTATGAAAATTAATTACAATTTAATTTTTATGAACACCGTTGCTCTCCAACGTAAATGTTCTTAACTTGTGAGAAATTTTAATTTTTTTCTACTTCCTTCAGGGAACTAAATCGCCGGTTGAAATGAAGCGCACTCCGTAGAGACGCTACTACGCTGCTGTCTCGCCTCCGTTCGTAGTGATGGCACTGCACGTGACTTCTGACAGCTCGATGCGGTACCAACGGTTGTGTCGGTGTGTGTGGGACTTTACGGCTCGTCGACATCGAGGTAATTGTGTCGGTACAGGTGAATATGTTCAAGGCTGCGTTGCTGATCCGACTTACTAGTCGTCGGCAACGCTATGGGAGACAGACAATACCTACAGTTTTTAGTTGATTGAAGAACCCTATTATGTAGTGAATATCACCTTATTACCACTCTCTGGTGTGGCATTCTCTGAAAGCAGGTTTCTAGGCAAGTCTGCATAGTGACATTATTAAATATTGTATCTTTGGTTTCTATTTTAACTTCAGATGTTAATGTCATAGCGTTGACTTTCTTACAAACTCTCATGGTGACCGGGCCTCTCTTCTATTTCTCCGTGAAGATATTTTAGTTATCTGCCATGTGGACAGAACAGACGCTGTCAAAATAGAACTGGGTACTATTGTCTATATTATTTCCTAGAACATAGATGCTATCCTTGTTACAGTATATCACATGGGAATACTTTGTCATCTTCAACAATTTCTGCTATACAAGTATCTTTCTGGCTTCAGTTGCTTTCTCGTCTTGAATCTTCTTGTTCAGTACGATATTCACAGTATGTTTCTGCATGATTGTTTTTTTTACAGAATTTGTAAACAGGAGTCATCCCTGTATTCATATTTCTTTTTATAACAATTTTCATCTTTGTGTGTTTTTTTTTGTTAAAAATACCTCTGGATTTTGTTGTTGGTTTTAATTTTTTTTTCCTTTTATCCTTCTTCAGTGTCCTTTCATCCCTTTTCTTTTATCCTTCTTCTGTGTCTCTAAAGTTACAGCTTGCTCTTCTTTCTTCAATCTTTCTTCTTGCATAACTTTGCTCCCCCCAGGGGACTTACATCTAGTAAGTACGTGTTTGGCGAACACGGGGCCCCGAGCTGAGTCTGGCATTACTTCCACTTACTTGTGCCATGCTCCTTCCTTTCTCTTTTCTTACCTCCCTTGGTCACCTCTTGCTCTTTTCGATCCCGACGCTATTAGGGCTAGGATATCTTTCATTTTCCTCTTTCCTCTTCTTTTTTTAAATGTTTTTTAGGAAAGTTTTGCGATATGTTGGAATTTGTGTTTTGAGTTGTAATGCAGGAGGGTTTTTAGTGGGTATGGCTGAGTCTTTCGGCGAGTCCCACAAGCGGGGAGAGTCATGTTGGCTCTCCCTAGTGCGTAACTGCATTTTCCCTACCTGTACAAGTTTTAAGGGCTCTAATGACCTCGCTGTTGACGAGCCCTAAAGCCCCACAAAGAAAACAAAAAAAACATAACTTTGCTGGAAGATTATTGATGGTCTTCTCCGATGCTGGAATAAAACCCCAAATTGTCGGAAAGTGCTCAAATATCTCTGATAGAGACTATTATTTTTGTCGCAACCATATCATTCATGTTTTCATGTCAATTTATGTATTTTTTGCACTTATCAGTCGAAAAGACTTATTTCTCTTGCCACTTACATTGTGCAACAATATTTTAATCCAACTTACAGTTGAAGAACTCCGTCATCAGTTGTTTTTGGTTTAATCAGTATATTTTTTATATATCTCCTTTAAAGAGTCGAATATTTCGTTCGATGTATTCTTTGTGAGGATTTGGGTCTTCATCGTTTTATCTACTGTTCGGAAGATGTAACCCCTTTACATCCTTGACTCTCCATTCCTTCTTCATCTTCTCAGTAGCATCAGCAGTGCACACTTCAGTTCCATTCACAACCACTTACCCTCAAAGAGGGTTTCTATTTCTAGTTCCCACAATGAGTACGTAACATTGTTCTTCATATTCTGGGTGCTATTTATTTCTAGATTTTCGGCCATGATGGTGTGTGCGTGGTGGCCTCTTGCAGAAAGCAATTTCAAAAGAAGAATTTTGTGAACGATTGCTTCGAATGCTTTAGATAAATCAAGAACAATACCTTATGTATTATCTCGACCTTGAGGATGAAACGAAATGGTTGCAACATTTAGGAGCGGAAATGTGGTACTGTAAGTAGAAAGGGATTTCCTAAAATCATGCTGATGGTTAGACTGAACGTTTTTATGCGATAAAAATTTAGTTAACGGTCATTGGAAATATTTTGCAAGATTTATGAGAAAATTATTGATAGGGAACATGTATCTTTGCGCGGTAAAATGTATGTTCTAAAATGTATTCCTTTTTCTTTCATTCTACTACAGCCTGTGGTATTTAAATGTACCGAATTCACTGTTTGCATGTGGTTTGCAGTTGTCAGTAATAATTTTAAAATTTTATAGGGTGGTATAATAAGAGGAGCCTACTTAGAAATACTTTAGTATTATACATTTTTAATCAAGAGACTGCCAGAAATTAATTTTGCATTTACATTATATTTTATTTGCACGTATTTATATGTGCATATAACGGATCTTATTAGTACGACCTATTTATTAGAGAGCCAAACTGGTGAAAGGTCAATGTATATGAGGAACGCTATATAAATAAATATCGATGGTATCAGTTCGTTGTTTGGCAATCAAGCGGGAAGTTTCTGTAGTGGAATATGATACGCCTGGAGACGACAAACTGTGACGTCACAAGCATTAGCGACTACCCGGCAACGCTGGATCTCGTGAACTTTCTTTCTCCCGTCAGTCGTATCCCCACTGTAAACCAAACTATTGATGTTTAAATGGTGCGAGGATTTCCACTCATCTGCACGCTCTGCATTCGGTAAACGGAACTCTGTTCGTGGTATCGACCACTTCGTGATTCCTCACTTCACTAGCAGAGAGCAGGAATATCCTCTCCCGAGAATATTGTAGCACGATCCATTCTGACAATTATTAGTACAATAAATATGTATATTTTCATAAGATAGACTCCTCATTTATTTATCAAGAGCTCTATTAAGAAATTTAAAAGAATCAATGCAATGGGTAATCATCAATAGGCAGTTCAATAGTCTAATGTAAATGAAACAATTAACTTTTGTTTTGAAGAATATTATTTTCAAATTTTTACTAGAGGAACGCTGTCTTCAGTCACATCGCCATTCTACAAAAACTTAAAAATTTTGATATTACATTTTATGAGGAAAAGATGACTTGGAAAAATCAATTGTCAATTTCGCATGCTAGAATATCGCTCTCAATACGTAAGTAAGAAACGTATGTCATAAAATCGTATATACTTCTTTCTTTTGTTGTATTAAATTAGCGATTAGGCATACTATAGGGGATTCTACGTTAATACATTATTTAATATAAATGTATTGAAAATTACTTAGAAATGATATTTACCCACAATATTAGAGAGAAAAATACATAAAGAGAAAATAACTCACCTTATTTTGGGAATTGAAAATGTTTCTTAAACAGACTTAAACATATTTAAAAATCAGCTATTACTTAGGACTCTTCAGATCAATAAAGAACTGTATCATCTTCCTTTTCTGTTTTTGAGTCCATCGTTTATTACATACACTACCAGTTGAAATTTGTTGTTGTTGTTGTTGTTGTGGAGAATAGTTAGTGAGTTCAATTAAACAACTGTATTTTTTTCTGTAATACGTTTAGCCAGGTAATCAAATATTTTATAGTAACTTTATAAACTTACACGCAGCTATAGTGCCAAATGTATCTTTGAATGTAATTCAAAAGGAGCAATTATTTTACTTTAATTTAGTTTTTATTTTTAGAATATATTTCATGCAAAACCGCTGCGGGATGTCGTAGGTTGGATTTCTGGGAAAAAGGCTGAAGTTATATTTAGTTTTGTTTGATTTTACTAAGCATAATTACTGGAAAATGTGGCCCGTTTATTTCTAGGACATGGTGTACGTGGAATAAATATTTGTAATGGTGAAAAAAATCCATTATTAATTGTTCATAATATGAATTGACGTGTTAATTCACGCCGTTCCACGTACTTACATCCAAATGAATGTTGAAAATTTTCTTCATTATTTAATCATCAATTTTACCTACGTTTTTCTCTCGACGCTATCTTTCGCCTGTAACAATATGGCTTTACCAAATAAATATTCCATAGTTTTCATTGCTTCGTCCTTTCTTGTTCGCAACACTTCATTTTTTCCTTACATTTATCAGAGGATATTAATAAGATATATGTTTGAAAGTTATAAGGAGTACTGATGTTCCCAAAAATTTGTGAAAATATGGCATTGATATCTAAATGTATGCAAATCAAATAAATAAATATTTGCTATTTTCTTTTCATACCAGTTAAGCATTTATGATTACGTTGACGCTTTATTTAGATAGGTGTACAATTTTCCATAAATTATATACTTTAATATAAATTTTCCTTTCCTTATTGTTTCTTGCATTATTAAAAAGTTACTTGTGATAAGAGAATTTTCTATTTACCTCAGCACAAACATTACTTAATAAAATGACAAAACATTTTTTCCTCTAATATAAAGTTATTCTGCGTACTTAATGTTGTTTACCTTGAGAGAGTAAGAGATTACGTGGTTCTTTGCAATGCTTTTTAAGTGTTAAGGACGGGTGAACTCGTCGTTTCTGCCTCAAAAAGTTTCGATACATTAATATTCCATAAAAATGAACTGGCACCTTATACCTAATCACAAAATAGTTGATAAAATAGAGAGAGGAAGATCTTCGACGTAATCTTTTTATTCCAATAAAAGTATTCTTCAAAATAAAAATAAAAAACCCTATAAATAAATGTGTCATTAGATATTTACCCCTAAAATACGCATATTTTCCATATTTTAAATCATCTCCCTGTTAATACAGTCTACTAGTTTAAAACAGCGTATAAACAATTGTTATGATAATTTTTATTATTTGTTAAGCTACATTATTTATATTCTAGATAGACAGTGTTCGCCAATCTTACAGATCTTTCAGTTATGCTTAAATGAGAGTGTAACGAATTCTTTCTTCTTCCGCGCCTTAAATTATCACACGAGGTAGAATTCGACAATGGCTAAAGAGTTTATGAAACTCGCCAAATTTTACGGTTATTCGAGTATACATTTTAAAAGTACATATGAACTGCATAACGAATATTACAATACGAGATGAATGAAATGAAAGAAGAATTGACATCACAAACAATCGTTTCAAATTCAAACCTAGACCGTTGGGTGATTTTCAACTCTTTCTAGTCATACGATCAGACTTCTACAATTTGAACTATATTTTATCACATTATTTTACATACATTATACATTTTTATAAGTAGTTTTAGTTCGATTACACAACAATATTAAATTGAGAGACATTTTAATATCTTATTAATTTTTTTTAATGTTCTGGCCAAATAAATTGTCTACTTTCAACGAAAAACAATACATTTTTTAATTTTTCAATAAGTGGAATGTACTGACAAAATTAAATAAATAATATGTTGAATATTAAATTGTTAAATAAAATCAAAAATATTACTGATACACAGTAAAAAAGCAAAAACTCAAGATTACTAGTACTAACTAACTACTACATGAACTCCCGTTCAATTGGTTATGATCCAGAAACGAAAAATATGTAGGGTATGAAAGTCATATTCTAAAGATGTCCGAACTTGTCAGATATGAAAATGGTTAAACGTAAATCAGAAAGTTCGACGTGAGAATGAATGAGGGGAGAGGGTGGAAAGTGTAAATATTTAATTGATTACAGGTTATTTCTAAAATCCTATTCTGGGATGTGCTTTCCTCATCTCCTTTCTTTTAAGATTGCATCCGTGACCTCTTGCTGACCGAGAATTGCGCCAGGTTGAATTGTCTGAGTTATTTTTATAGAATGTAATTATTTAGAATCTAATTATTGAAGAGAAAAAACTAAAAGAATATTTTGATCAATCACAGTTGTTATGTGGTGTTTCTAGGAAATCTACTTTTATGATATAAATACGCATTGTTCTCCAATTTAACGTTCACGTAAATCAATTATTCCCGTGGGAGAGATTTAACTAACGAAAAAACGATATCAAATACATTGGATTTATGTAGTAAATTAATTTTTTATTAGAAGGATATTTATTATGAGAAGTTAACATGTTATTCTTATTCCGATTATTTTTTCGTTCATAAGTGATTTGTATATTCTGACAAGTAACATATAAGAAACCTCTGACTGAGCGAGATGTCAAATGACAATTGAAAGAAATTATTCACATGAAAAGGAGTTAAATGATTTGCACCAAGTTAAGCTGTATTACAAAAATTCGAACTCCATTTATAAAGTATGGTCTTCCGGTTTTAAACATTAGGCATAAGCTGATTACTGCAAGGTCAAAATTAAAGAGTTCAGCAGAACAACCACTGGAAAATCGAATTTAATTGTATGAGTAAAATGCACATATTTGAATGCTAACGATTGCCTAGCATACCAAATGAAAGTTGATGAAAGAAATCCACCGGAAAACCATTGACGTGTTCAAAGGATGGAAATTTAGGGATTCAATTGACCCTTAAATTTGTAAAATAAATCATATTTAAAAAAATAATAAACGGCTGCCCTTATGAAATTGAAGAGTTTATCGAATAGAATGAACAAAACATTTGTTTACCCTATAACTAGTTTTTTAATTGTATTAATTTCATTTCAATTTTCCTAGTTGTCAAGAATATTTTACATTCAATAAAACTAAGTTACCATCCTTAGTACATGCATTTTCAACTTCCACAAATTTATCGTTTTCAGATTTTTTTTTCAATTCATGTATTTGCAAGAACTGCTGTAGAGTTTTTCATTTCATACATACACGATTTAGTGCAATGACAACATTATTACAAAATAAAAATTCCTACTAATCTTTCAGGCTCTCCGAGACCTGCCCCCCTCCGCGTAGTGGGATCAGCGGGGGTGTCCGTTACGCCAATGAGCAAAATGCGGCGGTGGTTGATGAAGCTCTCTTTAGTACGGAGGTAATTTAGAGCAGTCAAAAGTATTTCTCTTTTTGGAGAAGGATTCTTCTGTGTCGAACGTGCTGAAGTTCTGTTCAAACATGCTCTTTGGTGTCTCGTCAAACGATTCGCACTTTGCAAGTTTATTATTATTATTTTGCATATATTTGGCAACCCAACTTTTCAATAGTTTGCAAAGATGGTAAGTACTCTTTGTTCTCTGGGTAAGGGTCGTTCGTAATTATAATATTTTTAATACTGTACCGAAATCGCGTTCTTGTGAACCGATCCATCTTTATATTGATACTTCGATCCTTCGTATTCGTCGTGCCTGGGCGCATGTACTGTTGCGATTCGTGTAGATCGCGAATCGTAAGATTATGTAGCAAGAGAGCGGGTTAGTAGGTCCTTACCGAATATAGGTGAATCCCTTCGTCAAGAAGGAAGCGTTTGCTAGAAATTGTAAACGACACATGGTCCATAGATTTGGAACTGAGACTGTGTGACAACTACTACGCAGCATCATGTGTATCTTACTACTTTACCTCAACTAATGCGAAAAAAAGGCCCTTAGGGAAGAAATTCGTAAAGTTTTGAACTTGGTAATTAGGGGTGGGATGTAGTATTGTTCACGATTATTAACTTTTCTCTAATTTTTCGGAGCCACGCACCCCTAAAAACCACCCATAAGGTGCACGATCTTGTTTTTCGGCGTTTCGTCTCAAAACGGTTAAAATTTTTAGAAAGATATCTACATGCCAAAATATTCCTCTGTATTACATTTAATACGTTACATGAATATATTACAATTTATTCATCATTTCTCGATAATTAAATGAAGCCTTTTGCATATTAAGACATCTACGGAACTGTGTATCCAAATGTAGTGATATACACAAAGAAACAGCTGTCTCAATATGTATTTTGGTCGAAAAAATAGAGTTTCAGTGCGTATTGAAGACGAGCGGGTATCCCGTATATATTTCGTCTTTCAATCCCTGCGCTCGCATTGTTAATGTTTCATCTGCGCTTAGAAGCCTGTGTGCTTGTTGTGTCCGGGAGTAATATGTACGTTTATTATTTAACTTTTACTTTGAACGCTCTACTCAACAAAATACTTAAAAAGACTGTCCTAACTCATTTTCGATGTATCTTATAAAAACAAAATACCAACATTTTTAACGTGTTTTTCCCATGCATTTTAAATACATATTCGAGTATTTCAGTGTGTATGCTTCCACAAACCAATATTTACCTAGCTTTTTTCACGAACTATTTGTTGAAGAAAAAATTACAATCCTATGGACACTCGTCTAATTCATGACTTCTTCTGGAGCCATGTTTCAATTGCTATAGTAATAATTCTAAGAAAGTTCTGAGTTTGTTTATTGGACGGTTTGATTTAAAATACAATATATTATAAATATACAAAGTTACGTTATGTTGCACAATTTTTTTCTTTAGTGACTTTGCAACATTGATGCAGTTATCTTTCCTGAAAGGCAGACTTCTGCGTACCGGGATGCGCAGAAAACCTTCTACAGATTTCTTCTTTCTGAGGTATTGCCAAGTCTGCTGCTGACGATATTGCTCAAGGAATTCTTCATGGGAATCACATCATATTTCGTAGAAAATGCTACTAACTCTACCAACAATCGTCTGAATTCTGTTTCATGCAATCTACTTTGAGAAATTTCATACGAATTTTATTCTTGTACTTCAAAATACATTCCCTGTATTGACAGATGGTATCTGGTAAAAAGAACTTCAGATCTCGGAGTATGAAAAAGAAAAAGATTACTCAACATACTAATTTGAAAAATAAAATTGTTAATCGTCTGCGAAATATTTCAAAACACCCTATTTTAAGTAAAGTTTGTATAACGATGTATATTGCTAGAGGTGAACGATGCATTTTTGTAACAGCAAAAAAGTTAAAATTGGGATTTTATGAAATCTTATTTACTTTATAAAGAGTAGATAACTCTCAATGTTAATTTGTTAGTTTATATGAATAAGAAATATTTTTAAAACTTTTCTCTACCTTTGAAGGATTGACGAAACTACAGCGCACATTGTATCGATTTCGCTCTTGAGAAGAACGTTCTACAAATGCATGATGACTCGCTTTTCTCGCTGGGGGGGGGGGCTACCTTCTCCATATTGGACAAATAGTTTGTTCGGTCAAATTATATAATATAATTATATAATATAATTTGACCTGCATATCATAAATAATTTGTCAAAAATTATAACAAATAATTTGTTAGGACTTCTGCCTAACAAATTATTTATGAACGTTCCAGTTTCGATATCACAAAACTTAACCATCTAGTAGATACCATATTTTCCCATTTGGAGATCACTGCATTCACGTATTTGATTACAAGAATTACGTTGTTCACCACATTGACTTCGCTGTATTAATCAAGTGATAAAATACACAATATTACGAGTCAATTAGAAACAGTACTTATTTCACTAATGAATGCTCATCCTTTCTGGGAGGTTTCGTAACGATTAGAAAAGTTGTAAAACAGTATAACATGGTATCATGATATATGGGTCATTTCACTTATCATGATAGAGAAATATTCTGATTCTATGTCAAACTCACAATGCGGTGACGGTCCTCAATGGACGTAGAGAAACTTCGAATGCATAAAGGACGGATTTGCAAAACAATATCTTGACATGGAAATTTTCCGAAAACTTGGAAGGAATTCAATTGTCTATTTTGGAAACATTGGAAAGTTTAGCGTATCCATTTGGAGGTAAGGATTCGATTATAAAGAACCGAAAATCTCTTGAACGCACGGGAAACTTTTGGTTCAGCATTAAACCCTTGTGGGTTGGTGTTTGATTTATTTCAGTGAACTGAATACTTTTTCCAAATCCAATACTAATCCACTTCTTAACAGCGCACGAGATGCATCTCATTCAAAAAAGGACTTTGTAAATATATTTCTTGACTTGATACAATTATGAATAAATTGTAATGTTGAGAACTGCCCCCTATGGGAGAGCTCATAACACGAGAACCAATTAACCTATCTCCAAAATAATATTTATCTTTTCTATTGGAAATTTAATCTATATAAATAAAAATTAAATGTTGATAGTTGTTAAGCTCATCACTTGAGAACGGCTGCACCGATTTGGCTAATTAAAAATGTTCGTAATAATCATAATATGGTTTTTCGGGAAAGAAAAATTGGAAAAGTTGCCCGGAAAATTCGGGAAAACCTGCAAGTGCTTTTTTCTATGTCTTTGAGTGTTTGCGGCATTAAACTTGAAAATCCATGCTTCTCGCATGGTCAATTGTATGTCGCCTGTTCCCATATCGGAAAACTATCAACTTGTTTGTTTACGCGCCAGACATCAAAACAAAAAATGTCGTGTCATAAAGCAATGCAATGAATGAAATGGTGATGTCACAGCAAACCAAAGTAAACCAAAGGAAATGAAGAAGGCAAAATAATTTTTTCACCTACAGCAACATTTTTTTCTCTGACAGTTCCTGTGAGAAATTCGTGACTCCTGTATAAATTTCAGCAAGAATTTTTCTTTGATTGGTTTTAATCCACTGAATTCTGTCATGCTCAACTCTAATAAAAGTATCGACGAAGTACTGTTGAAAAAGTCGACCTCCAAAATGTAATGCGTTGATTTTAAACAGACGGAGATCAGGATTTTGTAAGTTGACTTCCGAATCTATACATTTGGTGAGTGCAGTCCGAAACGCAATGCGACAATTCACGAGTTCAACTCTTGTAACGTTGCCACGGCTGAAGTTAGGAGATTTTAATGGAATGTTAATAGAAAACTCGAAAGTCCCTTTAGGATTGAAAAGAGGATACGTGAAAGGTTCAACGCGTTCGTCGATGTTTCTCATGGTCACAATAGACTTCCCGCGCTGACGAATTACCAACTAATTATCCGGAAAGCTTTGATCAGCATTTAATGTGACAACGGCACTTACTTCATTCTGAAGAGGGGTATTAAATCTTCTATAATCAGTACCTTCAGGTGAAGTGAAAAGCAATTTTACTTACGGAAGTGGGTTTCCTTCTGCAGTAGCTCGTTGGTTTGCTTCTTCTTCTACTTCTCGCGTCATCATAATTCCTTCAACAAAAGGATTTACAGATCGCATAATTTTCTCTAACAAATTAAAAAGACGTTCGCTTATTCCATGATTCATTGGATTATTTAGACGTTCGGTGATAGCATCCGCAAAATCTAGAAAGTAGATCTGACCATACTGAGGACGTTCAAATTCTTCTTCAGAAGTTTGGGTAGGATGAGCAGCTACATTTATTTTATGATAAACTTGGCCACTGGCAACGTAACTGTAAATTGTACCATCGTTATCTTCAGTAAAAGATGCCATCGCATAACATCCATTTAAGTTTCTTATCCGCTTATGGAATTCATTTGCTAACGGATGACATTTAAGAAATAGTCTCGCTAAATCGTTAGGAAATTCAGAATGAGGAAGATCAATTCGACCATGTAAGCAACAGTCCCCAAAAGAGTTGCGTTTATTACTCATACGTTCTTCAGGATAATGCAGGTCACCGCAATGAGTGCAAGCGACATCAAAAACACCTAAGCTTTGATAGGAGTTAACTGAAGTCGTAGCTATTTTATAAGTAGCCAATGGATGCCTCTGAAGATCTCTTGGATGTCTTGCATTTCTACGGTGTTGTTCTTCCAATAGCAGATGTCGAAAGTCCTCAGACTCTTCTGCTCGCCTTTGAATGGCTCGCTCTCTCAAGTTTTCAAGACGTTCAATTCTTTCTTCGCTTGTCTCTTGATTTCTTCGTTGCCTGTCTCGCTCTCGCAAGTCTTGAAGACGCAGAGTTCTTTCTTCAGCTGTCTCTTCAGCTCTTCGTAGACTGGTCCGCTCTCTCATGACTTCGAGACGTTGTTACCGGGTTTTATAACCTTTATTAGCTATATACTGTTGATATCTTAGTCGTTTTCGATGTAAGCGCTGCTCGTGTTCTTCAACACTCTCAACACGTCTCCTTTTCCTTTCACAGCTGCGCCTTTCACGAAGGAGTTCTTGGGAATTAGATTCATCGAGATCATCTATAATACTGAATAATCGCTCCACGCATGCAGTTCCTGCTTTACGAGCTGGTTTTTTTCCTACTGATACTTTCTCAATATTGTTTGTTGTATCTGTAGAGGTGCCCGGTTCATTAATATCATTGTCCGCCGAGCTAACACGCATTACACCATCTGCTTGTTGTAATGTATAGTTTTCCAGAGATTTCTTATTAAAATTGAAAACGCGTTGTTTTGGAGTTTGCCGTTTAAGCATTTTTAACGTGACAACTATTGAACGTTGCCTACATTGGTTGTCACAGAAATTTATTGGTAAACCAAGAACTTTTCTACGTCGTAAATATATTACTTTTCTATACGAATATACTTTTTCAGAACACTATTTCAAATATTACGTTAGCAGTAGATACGTTTTATGCGTAAAATTGTAACATAAAATGTATAATTATTATACTACTTTAAATACATTACAGCGAAGGAAGATGTACGTACATATGTACCATACATGCCATTGTATTGGAATTAATATTAAATTCACATCCAAAAATATAATTTGACAAAACAATCAAAACTCAAATCAAACATTTGATAAAACAATAAAGAACAATCAAACAACAACACTGAAATAGGTTGCATCAATAATTCGCATTAATGTATCTTTATCATTACATAATTATGTTTGCGGTAGATACTTTTTAATCGTTAAATTAAAGCATAAATAAAATTTAAAGTAATTAACATTTGTTACTGCAAAAATATTTTTTAACGAAACAATTGAAACTTAAACTATATTAACAAAACTATGATTGGTTGCATCAATGTTTTGTATTATAGTATTTTTCCGGAATCAATATTCCAAATGTTTTCAATAGGTTTTTTTAATACGTTCTTTTAAGTGTGCTATTATTATACTACTTTAAATACACTTACTTGAAGGAGAATGCACATAGATCAGTGTTTACTTCCAGCAAACCAGTTGTCAGGTATGTTACTTCCCATTAGCAACGATAACAGTTTTCTTAATTTGCAAATGGCGAACGTTGCCTTCCTCAAACCTCCTTGCTCCTACGTGCAATCTATATTCGAATCACACTCACACTCAAATACATTATTTCACCAAACAATTAGAACTCACATCATATCATCAACATTAGATACCTATGGTTCCAGGGACCAAGACCGCTTCATTCACAAAGAGTCAACAATTAAATGTTCCCGGCACTGATAATGTTTATTTTAACAAATCAGGAATTTATTTTAACAAATCCCGTGGTGTGACTTTAAACAGAAATAAAAACCTACTGCGAAACTGCAGACTCGTTCTGTCACAGTAGACACGCGTATACTTGTGTCAGCAGAATCTTGGTATCGGTCGCTGACGCCCACACACTTCTCCCACAACCAGGGACAGAGAGTCAAGACTGAAAGACTATTCTACACGTGTTCATCTTCCATGGACGATACAAAGGATACGTTGGCCTACAGACGTATTCTTTTTTTAAAAAAGGTAGTAGTTGAATTTTGTCTTTGAATTTTATTTTTGAATTGAACAGCTGTAAAAACACATTTTAACATTGAAGAAACTTCCACTTATTTCTTTGCCAATTATTACTTTACACTAATTCGTTAGTTCGTATTTTCTTCGTAGAACTAATTTTCATTCAATGTGATTTTGTTACTACTACGTTACAACGAAAGTAGTCGAGTCTAATTCAAATGAATATTAGTGTTTCTTTCATAATGTTTCAGCCTCGAAAATATTACATGGGGTCAGTTCATTACCTTTCTAATAATAAGATAAGATACAAATTATTGCAGTTAAGCAACAAACTTAAGCAGTTTTATTCGCATTTCAGTTACACAGCAGCTATTTATAAATAGTAGAAATGTTAAAAAGAGGATAAATGTATAATAGACTTATCATATGATCGACAAAAATAAATAAAAAAACACAAGCAGCTCTCCCGGTGAACCCTGTACCTTGTGCGTGAGGAGCTCGAACGTTAACCGCCGGACAACCACACACGATTACCCAGACACAAATTGTGGTGTATTAATGACACTAGTTGTACGCGTGTTAAAATTGTTCAACAAAGAAAAAAGACAATGATATAACACTCTTCATCCCAAAATACATCTTATCTGTGAATTTCAATAAAATTGTTAGAGCCGTTCTTGAGAAAATTTTCGACAAATACATAGATATATTGGTAAATAGTTACATAGGTACAAATATACAATTAATGCTCGCTTAATTGGATTTAAGAGGATTAAATTATTTGTCACAAAATATAGAGAGTATTTCCCACTCGCCACACAATACGACATCATAACTTTCCTCTAACCACAGTTTCAGAGTTAGGTCACAAACAAATTTTCTTTGGTTTTTAAATCACAGAAACCTATTTTCATTTTCAGTCTCTAGTAACTTTCTGACAACAATTTACGTGAATGTTATCAGATGAATACATTCATCTTTGGGTCTCTTAATCCGCCTCGATTAAGGTTATTTATGACAAAAAAAACAACAGACAAGTCATATCTACATCATGCACAATCAATATTTATCACAATTTATACAATTTATTTTTGTAATAACGAGTGACCACAGTAAACAGCAATGCACACAAGGATGCTCAACACTTCGGATCTTTCAACAAAGTCAATATCATCAATTTCCACAACCACTCCGGAAAAATCTGACTCGCAGTGAGAATGCTCATTTACAATTTCCTCACATAAAAAATCCTTCAGTACTATTTTTGAACCTGATGAAATAGGTTATTCTAGTGTTGAAAGTAATCTTAACTTATTCTCAATTACGAACACTTGCCTCATGAATACATGATATTGCCCACCAGCCAGAAGTCTGTATTTTCCAATTCTGGCTTCCAAAGCAACAGTCACGAATTTTCCAGGCAACAGTTAAGAAAATTTATAATGTTCTGTACAATATTAAGTCAAGAGCAACAGACGTGATATTTGTTTAAGAGCTCTGAATGTTGGCGCAGTCAGTTTTCCTGATGTCATGAAACCTTCCCAGTAGTTGAGCCATTCTATGAAGCGGCTCAAAAATGCACGCCGTTCATCGCCATCTGAATGAGTGGTTCTTTCAATTGATTTTTTAAACACATGCCGCTATGGGGAGTTTTCACATTAACAACCTACTACCAGGAACTAATTTTCACAAACTCTGCTGTGCCTCCATACTTTCTCAGAGATAACGTCTTCCCGAGTACATTTAGGGCAATGGCAGTATTGTCATTAAAAATTTTGAATGCTAAGGCAACACTTTGCCTATCAAAACATGATGGCCAAGGTGTCTTCGCTGTTAAATTGCATCCATGTTTGACGAGTTCGTTTTTTTCCACTTCATAAATTGAACGCAAAGTTTTGAACGATGCAATCTTTACCTTCGAAATGTAATGAAAACTTGGAAATACCAAATCTAATCCTGGTGATTTCTGATTCAGCCAAGCATTTCTGCAACTTTTAAATATATGGTATGAATCTATTAAAAAGAAGAGTTTGCCACTACTCACATTATGGTCATACTCTTCTTGACATGAAGGTGGAGAAGCAAAAAATGACATATATGTATGTTATTACCAGATTTATTATCACTAACTACTGCTATCACATTTAAAGATAACTCACTTACACATAAAATTACCTTCCTTACTGCACAATGCAATTCCTGGGCAAGAAATCATTTCACAGGTGAAATGTGGACAACTTCTTTCTCCGAGAACAAAATGCTTTGCACCATAAAGCATGTGCTGTTGTTGCTAGCTCAGTTCCAACTGCATAGGGTCCTACAATATTTCCACTTTTATAATCCATGTAAGGTTTAAGATGGATTTCATCTAACATCAACACTATGTTTCTCATGTGTTTGTAAATATTTCACTTTTCCTTAATGTTCTGCAAAATATTCTGGGAATTCTGTTCTAGGATGGGACTGCAATTTAAATTGTTACATAATTTTTAAGTGTGTTTGGAAGAGGCAAAATTAAGCCAGTGTTTCCACGAATAAATCCATAAGTATGAGGTGAAATAAAAAAAATTAAGAAAATACTAAATACGAGCTTTCATACACGTATCTACTTTTGGGCAATGAGCACAATCTCAACTGGTGAACCATAAAATGTATTACACTCTTCTTTTCATGACTTATGTAGCTAAATTAAACAAAAAATGATAGGAACTTTCTCTTCCTGGAATGACTGGTCACCAGAGCCTTGTATAAAATTATGGACTTTCTGCATAAGAAATTCGATGTCATTGATATTTCTCACTGCATCTGTCTCTCCCACATTAATTTTTAGTACTATACAATGTCACTTTTAAGTCTTCATTCACCTAGAAATAAACAGCTGTGTGTTGCTGCTCAAAAACATTCACGTACATGAAAATTACACATGTAGGTTTAGGTATTACACACCAACCTTCCAAAAGAGATACATTTTTCACTTTAATCTTCAACTGTTAAATATTAGCGAAAGAAATAGAAGATAAATAAGTAGAATGACTTGCTACACTTTCTTCGAGAGCTCTCTGCAATGTTCTGTCATCTCTCTTTCGTCTCTTTTCTCCTGGTGCTTCTTGAGACGGGTAACCGATGACAAGTAGACTCGACATCCTGGAAAGATAGATGGGATAGCATTGCTTGCCAAGCGGGGGTTGGAAAGTGGTGCAATGATGATTCTGCCAGATTTCTCATCTGTTGCACTTACTTCCCAAATAATATCACTCTTTAAAGTGCTTGTGGCAAACCTGGGTTGAGAATCAATTGGGATTAGTATTTTAAGGTTATGTGTAAAAATTAAACAATAATAGTCAATAAAATTGAGGTACGTACCATTGAATGTTCAGTTACTACTTAATCTGTACGCGGTATAGCGCGTATCATTTGTTCCTATTCTCTTCTTCTTTTGGAAATTTGAATACACGAATCTTCTGACATCCATGTTTAGCTACATAGTTACCCCGGTCGTTCGGTACACAGCATTTTTGCACCATGTTTTCATCACTTTTAAACTATTTTCCGCGATGACTGATCGTGACAACAGACACGATTCAGGCACAGACTCACTGACTACAATTAACGTGTAGATGCAGGTCGGAAATGTGTCTTAGCGTGGTTGGTGCAATCAAGCGTGGTCAGCCCGAAGCAGCTGATGTCACACGTGTTCGACGCTTCTGTTGTCAGACCTTATGTGTCTAGGAGGTAATGCTCCAACGCGATCACATTCCAGGAACATCCCACATTTCCAGCATTTAAGTGGTGTACTGCCGATAGAATTCATCTCGCATGTGAAATTTCCCTTTGGCGTACTTCTGAATGTACTCCTCAAATTGAATATCCATCGTTAATAGATGCATTGATTACTCAAAATACTTTTTTTCCATTTTTACTTTGTTTACATGTTTAAAATTTCTTTTCACAAATTCACAAAACGATCACAAACAAATTTATTGCAATTTGGACAGGACAACGTCTGTCGGGTCAGCTAGTGAAGAATATTTTGTCATAGATTTATCTCTCTGAAAACTTGACCATTTTGCGGCAAAACTCCGAAAACCAAGAACGTGCACCTCAGGGGTGACTTTTAGAGGTGCGTAGCTCCGAAAATTTTTTGGGAGAGTTTATGGTAGTAAACAATACTAAATTCTTTATCTGATTACCAACTTCCAAAAATTAACGAAATTTTCGCATATTTTTGCTAATTTAAGTTTTGCTAATTTCAGTTCGACTGGCTTCTTTCTCGCTGGATTTTCAAGTCATTTTATATATAATATTTGACGACTTGTCATCATTATTAATTGGACTTGGTGAAATTCGCATATGAGTATTGAGCACGTGGAGATACGCATGATTTGCTTACCCATGTGAAGTTAACATTTAAGCATCTTTTCATAACATAATTGGTTATTTGAATTATATTTAGCATTTTTGTGTCATGTACCATTAATAATTTTTATGAGAATTCAGGTCACTTATTAATGATCTGATGTGCACATGAGCCCATGTTTATTGTTTAACTGTATATTGAATTATGTGGTCGGATGCCTGTTTAACAGTAATTTACGAGTTTATTCTATTCTATAATTATTTCTGTAGATAATTGATTGGTATACTTTTTGTTAATATTATTTGTATAAATTAATCTTATGAAATTAACGTAAGAAAATCGAATGAAAATGTGTGAAAATGTTTTATTATATGTTAGTAGCAAACATGATAATTCAGTTACAGAGATTTATTTTCTCCCACGAACCAATTTTTTCACGGTTACAATACTTACGGTACTTCGTATACGAGAAAGAAGAAACTGAACCTAACTCCTTTTATAAGAGTCTGTGCAAATAAATGTTTAATACTTAGTACTTACTATATTCAGAATTTTAATAATAAAATAATCTTGAATATTATTTTAATACGTTTTGCGGTATCTCAGTCTCATATATACGAGTATAATGTGTGTTACGTTAAGGTAATTTCACTGTCGGCCCACGATCATCCTATTTCGTAACTAAAGTGGGTATTTTGTTCTTATATTAATTTTATCACTATTATATTATTCATTCTTGTCTTCTTAAGCTGTATTCTCACTCTGCTAGGTACATTTACACCATAAAAGAAGTTTTCAAGTCTCTTGAAATGGTAAATAAAGGTGGTACTGAGGTATAAAGAAATTATTTTTCTGCGTCTATGCCAAACTTTCAAGCAAAATACCGCTAATGCGGATGTAATAGTTACTAATTACACTTTCTGAAGAGAATACTTAACAATAACTTTGCAACAACTCGTTTTTGAGAAATTTTCCAAAATGTAATTTGAGCGTTTTATAATGTATCCTTTATATTAAATCTTAAAAGTCAGAGCACGTGCATATAGAAACAAGCAAATACTAGTACGTATACGAAAAAATAATAAAATTGACCCATTCGTAAAACCAGAATCCGTTTGCACCGGCGGAAATAACATACCGACGGACGGCTGACTGAAAACCACATTTTTGGTATTAGGGGACCCAATGCGAATATTTCCGTCAAAATCTCAGGGTTGAAGTTTTTCGCGTTTACAATACTTTCCCTGTATTAAGTATGTGAGAAAGTAAAAATGTGATGATATTTTAATGTATTATACTACTATATATTCCACCAAGGTATTACTTCAAGGTATTCTCTTGAAAAATTCATAATCAAGAGAAGAACTAACATTTTTAATTTTTATTCTTTAGTTTACTTAAATATTTTTTTCTGCGATTCACTGGCGTCTTCCAGGGACTGGCAGGTGGTGTGTCGATGTATACGCTGCCTGTAGCGGGTGCATGCCAGCGCCCAGCAATTATCACGCGATTGATCTGTTGGAAGCTGCCAGCACATTTAGCGACTGGCAGCTTGTAAATCATTTACTGAGCAAAAAACAGTAATTGATATTGTTCTCCATTGAGAGATGATAATTGTGAATGGAAAAGATATCAGATTAGAAGCTCAGGAGAGACAATCATTGCTTGATAATGGCCAATGTGTTATCACTTTTTGCTGTTTGTGCTCAATCATCACGTTCTCCTCTTTCTATTATTTTACTCTTCCCGGGTCTACTTTTCCCGCTTTAGCGAGATAACCATTTCCGACACACCCTTTCTATAATTAATGCAAGTTGGTACAATTATCATTGCTTTAAATTCTATTATATTCCTACCTTACCAAAAGTCGTTTCATAACCATAAAATTACTCTTCCCTACTCAGGACATAATACAAATGAACACTTACTAAAATTCAAACTTCGTCTGTTCCTTCCTCGACACCTGGCTGCAGAAAAGAGATGCTGTTTAATTTTTCTTTTGTCACACATTTCATCAAAAATATCACTCTCGTCCATTCCTCTTTATTCCCCCTTCTTCATCGCCATTGACGTCTCGTATCCCTCAACAAAACGGTCCCGTTTCCCCTATATCTCAATTCGCCACCTCGTCCCGCTGCCTAGCGACACCCGCGCCGCAAACGACTCAGTTTTGGTTTTATGAAGCGTGATTAATTTGATGGTGCAGAAATGATGCGTCGTTGATGCACTCCAGCGCGTTGCGGAGGGTGCGCCTCACCGTGAGGGGGCAACGCCATGAAGCCCTCGGGGGCTCTCTTGAGCGGTGAGGAGTGATGGGGGCCGCGGCAGCAGTCACAGCACAGATTGCGTCTGCGCAACGCAAGCAGCGGCTAAGGCCGATTGTGGCACAGGCAAATCACAAATGTAATATTACTCTCCGAGCGGAGACATCGACAAGGAGTCGAAGAAACTTTTTGACGAGGTGCTTCACCAATGCCATGCTGCCATGGTGATGACGGAGTGGATGGGGTAGAATCGTCAAGGGGATGGGAGGGAAGAGATTGAGGAGGGAGCGCTGACAGAATGAGATCTTTCCTTGTTTGCTCGCTCGAGCGCGTACTCACCCCTCACCATTCCTTTATTGTCACTCGCAGCATGGTTGACTTGTGTTGAAGACCGCTCTATCTGCAACGCGCGTTCAGGCCATTCTATTATCATGTATTCATCTGTGTTGCGCAGATTAGTGACTAAAAACGAGATTCAGTTGAGTTGAAACGAGCGTTGCCGATTTGCGATATTTTCCCCGGTTTCGGGAATTTTCGACGGGGTCCGCACATTTCAACTCACGCACGATTCAACTTACGCAGGATTCAACTTTTCTACCTGCGCGGCGGAGAGTCAAACTGTGGTAAAGTGGGTGGTAGTCCACAGGGTTGAACAAGGAAAATTTTTACTGAGCTGTCGCTGTCAACGTGGAGATTTTTGTTTTTTTTGAAAGAAACCCTCATTCTTCCTTGATTTAAAAATATTGTAAACCTGAAAAATAATTGTTCTAACTATTAACGTATTTCTGGCTTTGGATATTCCAAATACCATTTTCTGCAACATAAAATGGTGCCAAGAAAAACAACAAGAAGACATTCGTCCACCACAAGTTAAAAATATAAATTCCATAAAAATCTCCGCCTTTTGGAAATTTCGAAAAGTTTGTTGTTTTTTACCTATATTCTGCTATACAAGAGCAACAACCCGTCAAGAAGTTCATTTCTCTATTACTTATTCTCTGTGTTGATGAATGAGCAAGTCCATCGATAAGACACAACGGTGTAGTATGTACAGAAATTGCGAAAATCTAAATCCAAAAGACGTGTTTTAAATTATTTTCTCTCATAAAACGAATTAAATCCTTCCAGAATAAAAAGAAAATTACGTAATAAACCCATCTTCATCCATTTCATAGTTAAACCAAAATTCAATAGTTCAAATGTTTCACATACTCAAAAAAATATATGCAATTTTTGAAATACAATATGAAAGAGCAAGTAAAAACAAAACATAAGGGAAAGTCTGTTAGATTTATATTCCGATTTTCACCACTTTAAGAAAATAAAATCTTCAAATCCATTCCCTTTTTTCCGCAAAATTATTACAGATTTGGACAAATGTTTCAAAAATAACAAAGAAAGTTTAAAAAAAGAACTCTCACAACTTAAGTGTATCAACACGTAAAACCACATGACGAAATGGGGTAAATTAATTTACATATAAATATTATAATGTAGAATTGGCTCGTCAGAAAGGTAAGAAATTCTGTATTCGAAGGAATGTTAGAAACAAGACTGTTGAAGGGAGGCAAACTGATCATTTGCTATCAGCAGTTATTCGCTGAGTCCATTTAAATTAATCTTAACAGTATTCATTGCATTTCTTGTAGTGATTAGTAGGTGCGGTCCAAGAGTGTCATATTTGCGTGCAATCATTGTGTAAAATACACGAATCTTTCCACACTTGTTTTTCCTACACTTTTAGCTCGTATTCACAAAAAATAATTAACGTCTGATTTTGGCCTTTTGAGATATATCACTTAAAAGATATATCGCCAAAAGGGACAGAAAAAAATAAATTTCTTACTATAAATACAAGCTCGATATATTTTCCCCCTTAATTTATGTTCTTTAAAGTATGTGAACATAAAGTTTGATGTTTATTCCTGAATGATATTGGAGTTATAATTTTTTTTATTAAATGCTCAGATCTCTACCTGCACTCACGAGAGCAACAATTACCCGAAAAATGCAAAATTTCTAATCTACTTAATGAAGAGACTATGAGTCCTAGGAACCTAAAAATTCATATGAATTGCTAACTTGATTGTACGAACTTGATGGTATCTGAGATGCCAAATTTGGGTGCCATGGTTTGGTTGATGTGATATGGAATGACCCACTTGTTAGTTCTGAGCCGAGACATTTGCCTAAGTACTTTGCCGAGCAAATTTTGAGGCGAGTTGGGGGATATATTCGAAAGGGGAAGTGGACGAGTCCGTACGTTACGTGGGATCAGTTCGTGTTCGAAATATGGTTTCGCGACAAAATTAGAATATTGAAGTTTTTAAACTGTATTGTAACTTTATCATACCTGCCATGATACAGAAAATGGAATATGAAGGTAGCCGTAACAGGAAACGATTATGGACAAGACCACGACTACTAAGAGATACCAGGGGAGGAACTGTGTTTGGTACTCTTGGACAGATTTTAATCTTGTTTCCTGTTGAAATGAACTGGACCACTTAGATATTTTTGAAACAATTTAGAAATGTATCATGTGGAAATCTCACAACAAAAGATCCAGTTCATTTCACTGACTCGATTGATAACACTGTCCGAATAAACAGCGAGTAGAGCGCCACGGTTAAGGCGGACGGGGATCGGGTTCTTACTCGGCCGAGTAAATGGAACACTTTTATTTACTGTATCTGTCGGATTGCTCGCCCGATACTAGGCCAAGCACTGACTGTAGTTATAACATTAGCCGAGTACTCTGTCGAATGCACTGTCTCGGCCCATCACTCGGCAAGTGTAATTCGCTCCTTCGTCCACTAGCTGCTTCTCTTGATACCACTGGCCTAGCGTATTTCAGAATCAGAGAAGAACATTTCTGTATTTTCAAATACCTTACACAATTTTTGTTCTTTTTATTGATAAGCAAATAGTTTTATTTAGAAATTCTGAAATTTAATGAACCATCACAATGCTTTGATCCTCCATTTAATCTTACTACATGAATTACGTAAAAATGAAAAAAAATTGTTATAAGAAAATTGAAATTAATTTACACAAGGGTGTACATCTTATTCAATGTTTTTAAGTAAAAAAACTAAAGCTGCTTGATAATTTTCGTAAATAGAAAGTTTGTTTTGATTTATCATCTCTACTTATTTCGATTACACTTCGTGAGTGCCCTTTCAATGGAATATCCAACAATGTCAGACCCTGGATGTCGAATAAGTAAAATTAACGTAATAACATGAATATTTAATTTCTAATATACTGACAATAGTTAACATGTGAACGTAACAAGAAAAGGAAACATTTTAAATAGAATAAACCGGGGCAAAGGTTTCTATTGAAGTTTGAAAAGGTGGGAGAAGATTTTCCGCGTAAATCCGGTATGTAGCACTTCGTCTTTCTCCCGTCAGTCGCTTTGTGGAACCCCGTCGACTCCGTGTACTGCACACTGAAGAAAATGTGGAGAAACATTTTTTCTCATTTTTGGTGTTACTTTTCCGCAACATTTACGTAAAATTAGGTACTCAACATAATTATCAAAGGTTTCAACCACTTTGTATCTATTTAGTATGTATAATAAGCTTTGAAATTCCACCTATAGATTTAGAGTTTCCCAGTTCAAAGAGGAAGAAATTCCGTCCAAACGAAACTGTTCGAAAAGGGGCAAAAGTTCGCAAGTGGCAAGTTAAAAGAGGCATCATGTCATCCTCCGTATCCGACCCCTTCAAGACAAGGGAAAATGAAGTAAGATAACACACAATTACAATATAATCGATAAATACAAGTACCTTGAGAGGTAAAACTTGCTCATGATAGATTTTCGCTCCTCTGACATAATCGAACACGAAACAAACTGTACGGATGTTATTGTTATAAGAAAACGCTATACAGCGCTGTCTGCTTGTATAATTTTCATTTGATATCAGATCTCATTTGATAACTATTAATTTTTCCGAGTAGCCTTCATTCATTGTTATTTCCTTATTTTGACAAAAAAAGAGTCTATTAATTGTATTTTGAAAGCGTTTTTTGTGATGAGAGGTGAATGAATGAATAAATGAAACGGCAAAACGTACAGTTTTTATCATGGTAACACATTTATTACTATCGAATTTTTAAATTTAGACACCTGATTTCTAATAGTTGTGGGGAGCACAACAAATATGGCAGAAGGATAAGTTATCACCATTTGATTTTTCATTTTGGTCTGCATATACCCAAGTAAAAATTTGGTTTTTAATGAATGTATGCGAATTAAAAAAAAAATGTTTGAAGAAACGTGATATTTTTACGGTTTTTGCAAACGCGTTGATTTTATTATTTTTATAAATTAAACTAAACTAAAAATGTCAAAAATAATTCTTATTCCGAAAAAAATCACTGTTGTGTTTGTGACAATATTTAATAATTTCAAGCTTCTACTTGCAAAATATAATGAGTTACTATTTTTTCTAAAAAGCACTGCTAAAAACGACCAGACCCATTATTAAGAAATTACTTTTATAGACACACTCCGAAAAAAGCCATGTTCACATCATAATTGGAGTAAAATATTTCAAACTATTTACGCAACCTCCAGCAAGTGATAAATAAAACCATGTTTTGGATCAGCGACCCGCAGTGCTGTATGGTCAGTTGCGCTGTTTCCGATGCTGTATTCAGTCAACAGACTGAACTCCCCAGCTGACAAAGTTCTACCTGTTAGTGGAATGATACGGTGTAAATATATGTGTTACCATACCAAAACAAGTAAGATTCATTCATTTATATAGTGATGGTAACAAGACCTCTCTTTCTTCATTTGCGATGATGGATGTCACGAAGTTCGGTGTATCACGATATCTGTATGGATTAGTTTCTTGTAAATATTGAATTGGTTTTTGTTTTGTGTTAAAGAGACGGTTAAGTTCAGACATTTATTACAGAACACAAAATAATGTTTTAAATGATTCCACGTTAGGTTGGAGGAATACATTTAGCTGCTCTACGGTTTCGACAGAGTAGTTTATTAAGAAATATTTTTCATGTATACAAGAAGTGGTGAGGTGTTTACTTATACACTTTTCTAATACTCCTTAGGAAGAACTGTGAACTGTGCATACAAAACCCAGGTAATTACTCTGAATTAGTATTTTAGCTGCAAATGTATTGCTGAAATTGAGTAACTTGCCACTTTGCTTTTGAACAATATAAACTTTTTATGATACTAATATTATTTTTTGGAAATTATTTCTATAGTTCTAGTTATAGTACGCTATTTCACAGTTTTTTACTATTTAGTTTTGTTGTATAGGTAAATTTGACAATTGCATTTATCGATCCTCTGAGCACCGTTGGGAACCACGGGGCACCATGAATGCTCTACGAAGGCTTCAAGTGACTAGCGAAGACACGTTTCCTTTTTTGCTATTTCGGCGTGGAGCATTGCTTCTCCTTGTCCCTCTGATATCCCTCTTCTCCCTCACCCATCACCCCGCTCCGTACAACGCGCCAGTGATAAGAGGGATTAAGGTCGCAGCGTAGGGACTCAGAGTGCAGAGTCCGTTCTGGAGGACCTGTTCCAGCATTCGACTGGACGTGCAGTAGAAAAGTGAATGGAACGATATATTCCGAAAAGTTAATTTTTGGAGATTATTCTCCAACAACTGTACAGACACCCTTTTCAGGAAGTATTCACCTCACAAAACCATTGAAATGCAAAATAATACCGTATACTTGGCAGTCAAGTACAAAGGAGAGCGCAAACAAAGAGAAAATATACCAACATTGTGCAAGTGTTTATAACAAAGAACTTTGTATCCAATTACGAAATGAGTTTTCATCCCCAATTTCATATTTATAACATAATATAGTACCACTGCCAGCAGTCGATTTTGTTTGTTCAAGTTGCTTAGTTCAGACTTGAACTTGAGATCTATCTTCTTTCATTGTGTGGCAGTGGCAGATGGTGGAGTTATTCATAATAAATGACTGCCTTTCACGAATAAGATTCATTATTCTGAAATTCATGGCATTTGCACATTTCGGTGGGCGGACCATGCAGTGAAAAAATATAAGACATTAATACTGAAAGAATAATTGAAGTCCAAGCACAATGCTCTTTACTATACACAAGACTTTAGTTAAAAGCAAATAAAGTTAAGCTTTCTGCAAAGCAGTAGCAAATAGTATATCAGTGGTAAAACTATTTAATAAACAAAATATAATTTTTATTTTTATAGTAAGTTTACCATGAACTGTACATACTTCGTGATCCTCTTCTGAAATAGTTTGCTATCCTCAGATACCCGACGCGTCTCTGTCTTGTTTGTTTTCTAGCTTTTATTCTGTCTTTACATTCTTTAATCATTTGACCCTTTAAAATATTTATCTACGCTATTCTATTCCATTTCTGTTGTTTCTTTTCAAATCTCAAGAGAACGAAGTATTAGATATTTCCTCCAATGTTGTGCTACATTTGTGACATAAGATTTCATTCTACTCACTCATATTGCATTTTCTCATACTGTAATTTCACGATGCATTATTATGCAATGACACAATGCTTCATTATTTATGGAATATATTGGTTACATTCAATAATTTTCTACATCTTCCAGTTCATATCCAGTTAAATCATTACAAGGTGTTTCAAGGTTGGTAAAGTTCGTATTCGTTTTAAAAAAGCGTTGTTAGGAGGTTTGGCGAAATGCAGAGGCAAATATTTGACATTTCACCAATCCTCCTCCAACGCTTAGTTCTGATGATGACTGCAATGTTGTCGAAAAAGCTTTTGCTAGGAACAAAATCCTTTCCAACCTTGATATATCTTACAATTTTATTGATCATAAGGTTGAAAACATCTCACCACTTCCCAGTTTTATTTCTTTTCATTCTTTGTCCTTCTCTTGCGTGAATAACTGAGACACTCGCTGCTTTGCGCAACCTCTTCCGTCCCCACGCCACCTGTCTCCTCCTACACAGTCGCTTTCACACCCCGTTGATTCTTCCGATTCGGAATTTAATATCACGCACGCTGCCTCTCACAGCGTACACACCTGAGAGCTTATTTCTCTTCGGCAGTAGCTGGAGACTGCTCTGGCACGGTACTTGAGCGCTATATTGAGGGTCGGTCCATTTGTAGAGCCCACTCTGCGCGCTAGTAGTCACCCTCTATGCCGAGGGGAGGGTTACTGCAAGCTTCACTTCTGAGGTAACTAGGAATTTCCTCGATATGGTTAGTGATGAAACCTTATTGATTCTGGATATAATGCGAATTTATATTAAATTATTTCAGGTTTCGTGTCAAACGAATTTTGCGAGCAAAGCAGAATATTGAGGAATATTTTTCTTAACCTATCGATTGAATTTTCACCATTTTGCAATAAATATCTATAATTATAATGGCAGATTTCCACAAGTAATTATTTTATCCTACCTGTTTTATCAACTGAATTTGCCCTGCCGTGTGTTTTTTCCCTTCGCTCTTTTACCATTTCTGTACTGAGATACATAGATTTTGGCATATTTCATAGAACATATGCATCTGCTTCCACACACCAGATTGCATCAGGTTGACTGTGAGAAAGTGTAATAGTAAAAAACTGGGATAATTCTTTTTTTAATTGTTTTCAGGAGAAATTTATCTCAAAACATTTACGATATTTTTGCTCCTTCAATTGCTCGCCAGCCTTGGATCAAAAAGTAACTTGAAGCTGATATTCTTTATGTTAGTATACGATACGTTTATATTTGTGTTGTGCCATGTACAGAAAACAGAGAACTACGTGAAGATAGTTATTTCCTGGTTAGTTCTGTGTGTGCAGTCAGGGAGTGAAGTTGTATTGAGATGTACAATAGCAGAGTCCGCAGTGAAAGCATGTATATTTTGTTGTTGTCATTAAGAATAAAGCAATGAAACTCAGTTGCAAATGTTTAATTATTAACAGTTTGCATCATGATAACAGTGCATCTTACCTTTGGTCACCTGATTCCAGTCCGGTATTTTGATAGATGATGCCTATGTATGTTCGTTTTCAGAATTTTATATTCAGAATTTTATGTATGCAAATTGACCAACACATTAACATGCACAGTTTAAGAGTCATTCCATCTATAATAGGACAGTATTGGCATCTCAGCTTTAGTTCATAAGTTATTGGTAAACCCAGCTACCCGGCCCACCTACTAACACCTACTAGCCCTACCTCCCACCTCCTACCTCATATCGCTCCATATTGATAAGCTTCAATATCACTCTACATTTCCCGTTTACAAATACTACAATGAAAAAAGAAAAATTGAAATATTTTTTTCTTATCAGAAACGAGAAAATAACGTTTTTATTGATGGTTCCTCAACCCAATACGTTTAAACACAAATAAGTCCTGTTTACGAGGTTAAAATGCGAATATCCAAATACTTGTCATAAAATTGTTTTTTAGTGAAAATGCAAGCTTATTATCTCTCATTACACTTCGATTTCATTTGTTGTGTAATACTTCAAAATCGTGTGTTATGGTATATAATGACTTCTTAATGCTTCTTGAATTCCTGTGTTACGGATCACTGCCACGTATTGGTGTACTTTCATAATAGGTCAACATTTTTCATGATTTGGACATACTGTTTCTAAATTATTAAGCCCACTTCTCTTTTGAAACAGAAATAGTAGTCTGTCAGTTAACATTTCACTTGTTTTAAAATTTTCTACACGAAAACAGTGATAAACATCTTGAACTGAACTGATCAACGTTTTCCAATATTCAACAAAATGGATTCTTTCAATTAAAATGTTTATATGTCTGAAATGTTATGAGCACCGGAGCACGTAAAACAAGCAACTGTGTTCAAACAAAATTTCCTTGACAGTGACACGACGACATCTCATATATAATTAGCATTAAAAGAAGATACATTATCCACTGGGATTATTAATATATGGAAATTTCGGAACAATTAGTGAGGTGTTCGAATGAAGTGGAAGCTCGTTTCGCACGCGTTAGTTTAAATTAATTTTAAATAATTAATGTTTACATTAAAATTGCAATAATTTTACAAACTCAAAAAGCGTATCCCTGATTTTTTAAATGTTTTACGTACGCCTTTTACCAACATTTTCTCCAAATTTCAAAGAAATCAATGATGGTGTTTTTGAGAAATGAATTTTTCTAAATCTCATCTCATTTATAGTATTTAACGCATTAGTGACGAATATATTGGTCATTTTCCAGTTCTGGTATATGAAAAACGTTACTGATGATCCCAAGAAATGCAAAAGATCTGAGAACAAAAAATATTGTATTTTTATTAAAAACACAATTTTATGGTAAGTCTTTAGAGATTCGTCTTTTAACCTCGTAAAAAGAACCTATTTATGTTTTATGGTATTGAGATAACCAACCATGAATAAAAACGTTTTCTAGTTTTGTATAAGGATATAAAAATATTTCAACAAATATGAACTAAATATGAGATGGTCGGGCCAATACTTGTCCGATTATTGATGGAATGACCCATGATGATTTGACTAGTAACTGCTAAACTACGTTTAAAAATTCCCACGAAGGGTAGACCGCCCTGGCTCTCATTAAAGCCACCCTTGTTAGTGTGTGATATAAATCGTCACTATTTTTGAAAGAATAATAAAAATATTTTGGAAGTAATCATCTATTTCTGTAGAGTATGGTGAATCTCGAAATATGAAAATTGTGAAAATTTGTTTAACATAACATTCAGTTAGATATTATTTATTTAGTTAGATAATTTGAAAATATTATTACGTTATTTCATTGTTTAATACAAATATAACTATTGAAAAAACAAAACTATAATTTATGAAAATCTACGCAATAATATTCAATTCGTTTTTTCCTTGAGATTGAGGGTTAAATTGATAGTATCATCAATCATAATATTACATTAATTTACTCTTTCTCAAATGGCGATGAACCGTATAGTACTAATTTAATTCTTTTTCAAATTTTGTCTCAGGAAACCAAAATATTTTCTTTGAACAATTGAAACGCTGATCTAATCCCCTTCACGTCTCAAAATGAGGAAGTTTCTACAGCCTGCGCAAAACTCCTAGGGGGAAACTGCGAAGAAAAAGCTATTTAAAATAGGGCACAGAATACGAAGGCTAGAAAATAGGGTTAAAATAGGGAGGAATAGTTAGTGCAGTGGGGGAAGGGTGCCATGATTTAAGCGCGATGTGGGGAACGGAAGAGCAACATGCTGGCTACACCGTAAGAGGGGATGAATCGCCAATGGATGGGATATACGTTGAGAGACAGGACCGAGAAAGAGTAGGGAGGAAGTCACAGGAGCACAGGACGCGAAGGAAGAGAGTGAGGATGAATTTGGAGTACGTTCGAGTGTTTGAAGAGGAAGTAAAAGAGAAGAAACACGTTCTATAGGATGGAAAGTAATGATATGGATATTCAAATAATAAACAAAAAGGTAGTTTGAAGAACTGATATTCCGAAAATGACAATAAAGGACAACTTGGAGTTTTTGTGAATAATTAAATCGCAAACTTCTGGAATGTTTAGACAATGGAAATACATGTCTGAAGGATGCATTATAAAAGACAAAGTGAAAAGAGAAAAGTAAATCTCAAACTTCAAGAGGGAAATTTTATGATGTTCTCTTTCGAGAATAAGATGACAAAGGCAGAATAAAACCACAACATCGCAATCCAAGAGATGGTTAGCATTGTCGCTGAGTGGGAGAGAAAGGATGGAGGAGCAATGAAACAATCCGAGAGAAGAGGAAGACAGAGTCGGATGAGGGAGACCGAAAGTGGCGGGGGCTCTTCGTATGCAAAAGTTCCCGGCACCCTCTCTGAGCCTTGCTCCAATATTGAGCGGACTCCTGTGATTATGTTTGCTTGGATCTCGCTCTAGCTGCCTGCTGCTAGCTCACGACTGACGCTCCAACACGCCTCCATTCCCTTCCAAACCATGTTCATATTATTCAATCGTTATTTACTCGCTTCTTGTTTTCTTCTCTTTACTCCGAAAGTTTTCATCGTTGCACGGACACCGAGACTAGGCTTCAGTTTCTTCCATTTACCCATTAACTTATTCTTTCCAACGTGGAACATTACAAATGCCAATTCTACATCACGTTTTTTAGCTATAATGGCAATTTTTATACGAACAATAATAATAATAATAATAATAATAATAATAATAATAAATTAATAATAATAATAATAATAATAAATTTATTGTCAAAAATCTGTACAAACTGCGTATGACCACGTGGAGGACAATAAACTAATTTACTCTCCGGAAGCAAGCAAGGGACCATCCCATCAATTCAACACACTTTCATATTTTAAATGCAATCTAGCTCCTTCATATATTGGTTCTTTAATTTATTTCATGATGCGTAAAAATTATTCATAGTATCCCATATACCGAAATTGTGTTATTAGTAGATAAAATTAAATAACAATACAAGAGTATTTTTAATAAACATTTAGTTCTAGGGGAGAGGAGGGTACATAAACGTAGATTTTTCTTTCAATTTTGTAATGAGAATAATATCGTTGATTTTGAAATCATTTACTGGAATACTTACTTATATTTGCAAATATACTTCATTTGTTTAACTTTAAATACTTTTAACATGATAATTTTTTATTCTACCACTGTGTCCACAATCCCCCCCCCCCACCGCAGGGGAATTATTGAAGAAAAAACTAAGTTTTTGGGAGACAGATTAGAACTAGCAGAAAAATCTTTCACATTATTCAAAATGAAGTTTTATTGAATATAGTACTAAAATATTTATCAAAGTCAAAAAGTTAAGTTAACAATATTTCCTATAGGTTTACTGACGCACTTTTGAAAAATATAAAATTTAGGTAGGATAGGCCAACCATAAAAAAACACAGGCATATGTTTTCTTTATGTATAGCTCTGAATTTTGATGTTTCGCAGAAAGGAAAAGTACACTGTTACATTTTCTCGACATAATATTATAACATTGTAGCTGATTATCCATTAGTATGGCAATAATGTTTACATATTTTAGAACTGAGCTCATAGTGGGTTCAAATTAAATTAGTTAGAGCAAGCTTAAATTATACATTGCTACATACAGAAGTAGGCACCTAACTATCGCTTGGTTTGACGAAAACTAGCTTACATATTTTCTTCAAGAAAAGAAAATAGGTCTACGCCAACAAGTATTGTTAGTAAAACCCTTACAATGTTTTCCAACAATATTATGTTAATTTCCGAGCTAAAGGTTCATGAACTATTAACTGAATTAAAACACATAAATGTTCATATTTGCCTCCTGCAAAGTGTCCACATGAGCCCCACAGACAGATTGAAAAAATAATTATTTTTTTTGTATTAGGAAATTTTATATTCATTTAAATGCAGCTTAAATATTGCTGTTTTGAGAAATATACCTTATGTTGTAAGTGAAAAACAGATCAAAAGAAACTTTTTAAACCTATGTGGACACCGAATTTTTATGTTTCGCCCACGAAAACATAACATTTTGAACTTAAAAACTATGAGTTTCATCTACAGCATCATTTACTGGAGGAGGTTCTGTGAAGAACTATCTTGCGAACTAAGATTGAACTAAATCGGTGTGTTTTGTTGGGGGAAATTGAAACATTCCAGACGTGATCTCGTCCATATGAGTCCCCTTCTCCCCTACAAATAAATTAAAAGATTTCTGAAGAAACTGCGGAAAGGTTAAAATAAGAGATTTTTATGTCAATTAGAGAAAAAATAGGAATCAAATTCAATTAAAGGGGAAAATATTGAGTATGTTAAAATGTATATGTAAATATAACAATGTTTGGCTTGTATTGTACACATTTTTTAGTTTATTTGGCGCTTTGATGGTGTTGTAATGGGATAAAATTTCAATTTCAATATTGTTAATTTGATCATTTTTCGACATAAAATTTCATTTTTGTTTTTGAATCTAATTCGTCAAATATACAATGCAAAAAATTAGAATAACAGCAGTCAATTATATAAATTTTTCTCAGAATAATCAAGAAAGCTATCCAGTAAAATTGTTACAAAGATCTATGGTTCAGTGAGAAATAGTGATATGGAGAATCAGAAGAATTGAACTGTTGGGAGATTTATATAAATTAACTTACTTGGTTGGTACCATCAGGAAAATTAAGAAACAGTGACAGGGATACGTCGCTGGAGAGGAATAAATTGGATAGCATGAGCAAGTATGGTATTGGCAGCAGTAGAACAAATAGAGAGTTTTATTTATCTATTTAGCGTGGTTCAGACCATGAGGACCATTGGACTTGGGAGAGAAAATTTAGAAGGAGAGATGTTGCGTTGCCGGGAACTTATGGTACCGAACCGACATTTGTCTGGAGTAGGCGAAGGAAATCCCAGCTGAAAACCTCACCTACTTCGGCCGAGCAGGGTTCAACCGATCTACCATCTACCCATCTACCGCTCGGTGTGCAACCGAAGACGCTACAACTAGACCGCCGCTGTATGAATGACCTGGGTGAAGGATCTGTAGGAAGTCCTGTGGACTACAAGAGTGAGAGTTTGAAAAAAGAGGGCTGGAGACAGAAGACAGTGGAAGACTGCCGAAGAGGAAACCAAGAATCTGCATTTACTGTAGTGCAAATGAACGTAGATAACTTTTCTTCTGGAAGAGGAGTCGAGCTTTCCGGGGAGACTACACCTCATTTGAGTTCGTGAGTTCAAGGGACTATAATAAGCTGCTGATTGCATGGCTGTTATTCGAATCCCGGTGTCATCATGGTGTTTCATGGCGATGTCCAGATTGACTCTCAAAATATCTCAGAATGCTTTAGAATGAATACTGAGTTGTTCACCCTTCGGTGAAACGGCTAAAGCGGGTTGCGCGTCACGTCCCCTCTCCATGTGCGGAGGCTAAGAAATTGTGGAGCTCTACCCTCCACAAACCCTGAAGGCATGCCAAAGGGTAGTAGCGGGGCAGTGATTTGTATAAATTACTAACTAACTCTGTAAGAGCAATATTTTATAAGCGTGTCTACTCTTGTTCATAGGATGGCCATTTGTAGCAATTTCAGCGATTTGTCATTCGTAGCAAGGGCAAGTATAATAATTTTTGCGTAATATATATTTTTGCATATTTTTTTGCGAAGAGGAATATAGGAATGATTAATAACGTTTTACTCGTTATTCGTTGAACAAATTAAAAGAATTATTGTTATTTGTTATTTATTTGGCATCAAATAAACGAATAACGTTTTACTCATCGTTCATGGGAACGCAAATATAGAATAATTTTGATTAGTTATTCATTTGACCTTATATGAGTGAAATAATTTTTGTAGTGATTTTCTGAACTTCAAATGAAAGAAAATCTATTTATTAGTTATTCATAAAACCTCATAAAGAATTTTTTTTCATTATTCCTTGCCGAGGAATAAAGGAGAGCGTTTTCATTTATTATTTTCACTACTTTAAATAATCAATGATGTCTTAATTCATCATCTTCAATTACTGATTAAAATATTTCCATTTTTCGTTATTTTGTGTTGGTTTTTATGCATTATTTGCGTTATACGTTTCCCATCTGATGAAGACTAGACCAATGTTAGGGGTCTTTTATAATTTCACTTTACCATTCATCTTGAAGTCTTTATAATTGCACTAGATGTTCGAGAAATTCGCTGATTATGAAAATATTTTTGTAAAGTGCTAAAGACAATTATGTCAGATCATCCCTTACATCCACACTTCAAGATTCTCTATTTCTCATCGGACTGAAGAACGCTGTGTTCTGAGTGAAGGTCACCTAAGCCAGCGCTTATGTGATTTCGCGTGGTCGCTCTCCGACTGATCTCTGAGTAGACGGCAAACGCACGCCCTCTCTAGAAACTCGGTTTTCTTCTACGTCCTTTTACACGCCGACGCCAACATCCACCTGTCTTCTCATTTCCCATGATTCTGTCTTACATACCAACATTACATTCTACCTCTTACATACCGTAATTTAAAACCATATTTCTTTTCCTATCATTCACATAAGTAACTTCGCCATACAAAGAATCCCTCCACAGATACTTTGTCGGTTGTCCCGATTTTTCTTTGTCCTCATCTGCTCTTGTTAGCCTCACCAAACCAAATTCCACCCCTCGTCCTGTTTCCGTTTCAATGTTCCAAGTTGAGTTCCAATAACATTTCCGGTAGATCTGGACATGTCATCATAACGTCTGCTTGATGAGAATTGTGTGCACGATAACGCTGATACCTAAACCTCTAACATGACTAAGATATCTTAGCTTCGACTCGGATTCCTAAAATAGGTATGAAGTACACAGAAAGTTAGTGAAGTCTTCGTACTACCAATTCGTATCTTGGTACGAACTACAGATTAAGATCTATCATGAGTTCACCATAAGAGGGATTTTATATCGGCAACTCAACAATATCTCCTTATATTCACGGTTCTTTAAATTCTTCTTCTGTTTGGCAAGCATTCAAAAATGAAGTAGGTAATTTGTTATTACTTTTACCGTACATATAAATGAAGTTTACCAGTGTTGCTCTGGGAAATTTCATTTATTTGAGCCCGCCTGTTTTGAAATAACATAATTTAACATAATTTGTGTAATTTAATAATGAATTTGTTTTAAATTTTGAGTAATACGAAGGGATAGTTTTTGTTAGGATTATTCTCGATAACCGTTCCAGCAAGACCTATTCGATTTAAATGAAATACTGGAATGGCGCTTTCGCATGTTACGCACTGGTAGAAAATGGTCCGTCTGTCTCAACGGTCCCGCCCCCTTCTTGAGAGTGGCACTGACTGCAAGTCCGCTAAACGGCATGCTTTCTCTAGGGGTGCCCACAGGCGGGAGAGGGGTCAAAACCTGTGTCATTGAAAATTTTAGGAGGGGATTCAAGTAATGGAAATTTAGGGGAGGGGTTCAGAAAGTCAAAATAGTCAAAAAATAAAAATTAGAATATAAAATTATATTAGTAACTATGTCGTATTAAGTGGAAAACTTATTCTAACAGGGTAATTTAAAGTCATAATTTTGAAACGGATAAATAAATAGTAAAAAATCTTCGTTCTGTGAACTATAGAGACGGGAGAAGAAGCAAACGCGAACATGTGATAGGTCAAATTGTATAAAAAAAACTCATCACTTTTTCGCGAACCAAGAAGAGCAACAGATACCTGTCTGAGAAGCAAAGGGAAGCTCTTTCACAGCCTCATACCACATTTCGCCGAAAGGTTGTGTTACAGCGCTTTACCAGATTTGTCCAAAATTAATCAACTCCTTTCTTGGTGTTGAAAAAGTTTGTGCGTTACTTCTAAGTCATGTCTAAGAAGAAAAACTCTGTACGAGTACAAATACTTAAAATTATTGTGCCGTGCAACTATTACTCACATAAAGATAACAGCATACGGCCGAAAAAACGAAATTTAAAAATATCACAATTAAGTTTAAAATAAGTGAAGAGCAAGAATAGGGAATGTTGGAAGTTGTGTACCAAAATCGCCAACAGTTCCTTTCCTTCTGTAAGAACGAAGAAATTTTACGTGAAAACTGTGGTTTCTCAAATTATACATCGGTAGGGGATGTATTCTCTAATATAAATTTTGTTCATAATTTGATGTGCTGGTACGTACTCATTACAATATTGATCTTGAAGATTTTGCCCAAACTATGGTTTTGAATTTTCACCTTCATTTTCAACTAATACTTTGGCTTTCTTTGTACTAAACAAAACTTCATGCGGTGTCATGCCTATATGTTATGCCAATTAGAGCGTGCCAGTCTACGATTCCTAATATCGATTGACACATTAATGTATCTGAAAAATCAGCTCATTATGTCATTCTCTTTTCGTACTTTCTATATTCTGCAATTATTTTGAACAATTCAATGTTTAAAAAAATGTATTTGGGGGTTTAAAAAATGTTTTCAGAATTGTTTCAAAATTCATGAAATATTGTAATGGTTCTTCTAATGGATATTAAACGAAAGTCTATTTAACACTGATGATAACAACACTAATTTTAGCGCTCTGTGACAAATAATTTCCAATCAACGGTTGTGTAAAACATGCAATATGCGATCAAAATCGACGTTACGTGAATTTTTTGAAGTTCATATCTCCAAAACAAAAAGTCGAAGGCATATTAAACTTTCTGTGCTTTTAGGGGGTACTACTATTGTACGTACCAAAAATTGTAAAAATATGATGTATCAAGGTCCATACCATTGGTTGAATTTACGTAAAATGACCCTACCCCGTGTGCTACAGTAAATGTAGAATGAAGAATGAATGCAAGAGTCTGTCTTGTTTGCTACTTGTGAAAATACGAAATTAATTCCACTAACTTCCTGTACTCTCAGCGTCAGTCGTCAGTGGAGCTTACTGTGAATTAATGTATTCCTGAACAGTAGTTTACTCTTTATCATGACTTATTTTAACCGCAGTTTGTAAAATGCCTGAAGAATGTAAATTATTTAAAAGTTATATTTCTCCCTTTCGAATTGCTTTCGTCTCTCACATTTGAACCATTCCTTTAAAATTTTGCTTCTCACCAATCTGCCACCCCTAGAATACGCAGTCTTGGACTATAGTCGATTTGACCCCCCTTTAAATTCTATTTAGAACAATGAAAAGATGCTACACTGCGACAGACAAATTGTCGAACATTAAATGAAGGTAAACGGGCTGAATTCTCTTGAGCAATTGTTGCGGAACTATTTTAGATCCTAATGTGAGCTCATTGAGCTATATTCATTCTACATTATTTAATTGTGCTGTTTACGTGTCATAAATATATTTTAAATCTAAAAATGGTCGGAAAAGGTAAGTTAATTTGTTTGCTTAATAATGTAACATATGTAGACATGTATAAATTTTGTGACGTGTATTATTGATTGCTTCTAATACTTTCACTTTGGATACTTTGAATTTAAAATTTCAGATACGAATTTCTTGTGTTCCCCAGATAAGGAAATTGAATAAAAGCAGGTAGTGAGGATAGACAAAGGACGCGCATTCTACACAATATGGAAGAGTGGGGCGAGCTGTGTAGAGGGGAGGGAGATGAGCAGTGGAGTCAGCAGACGCGAGGTGCGGGGACCGAGCTATTGAACGTGCGAAACCCTGCAAGCTCTCCATTGATGCTACGTGACCATGAAACAAGAAGCTGCACCTCGTGACTGCGCTTTCTTTCAATCCTATATGAAATGGTCTGAGTTCATTAGCGTCGAGGGGAAAGCGCATCCATCAACCGTTTGATGTCGCATCAGTTTCCAGCACCGCGTGTCCAAGACTCCGCCCTCAAGTAGTCCGCCGGCGCTAAAAATACATTCTCCCCATTGCTAGATACCAGTAATGCACGATCCATTCAAACCAGAAGGCTCCTTTGCATCTCCCTCCGAACTCGACCTTCCCTTCGAGGAAACCTTTGTATACTTCTCAATGATTAATTACTCAGGTGATTGTATATAGTTCAAGATTTCTTTCAATAGTACTATATATTTAAAATGTATACGATTCATTCGCTATAATAATTTTCACTATTTTATTTTCTCTATTTTGAGTTGGCTTGCATGAAATTTATAAACGGCTATAAAATGAGAAATAATAATAATAATAATAATAAAGGCGTAGGGATGTGGTGACCCCATCGCCCTGCAGTCCCTGTCGGAAGTCGGTGGCTGTGGCAATCAGCCGGGTTTTCTTTCCTTCCTAAAAGGAGTCTACTGCGGTACTGCTTCCACTTACTTGTATCGCATCTGTTTTCTTTTCTGCTTCTCTTGGCAACCTCTTGTTTGTTTCGACCCCGAAGCGATTAGGTTTCGAAAGCTTAGGGAGTTCTTCTTCAGTTTCCGTCTATTCTCTTCTAATCTTGTGATTGACTCTTCTTTTCCTTTTCTTATCTTTCCTCTAGACCTGGCTGTAGGTATAAAAAGCAAACCCATCTTTGATGGAGACACGCAGTAAGAGTCGTAAGGCCTCGGAAAATGGACCGCTGCCTGGGGAGCGCCAGGGCACCTTTCGAGCCGCCGCTGGAGGTGACAGAATGCGAGCCGGTGGTGACCAAGAGTTGAGCAGGAGGGCCTTGGTCGGGATACCCGAAGAGCGACATGCCGAAGAAATAATGGATCACCCACCATCATCAATCCAACTGGCCCAAAGTGATTTGCAGGTTGAACTACCTGCAACCACTAGGACCGGTCCCATACGACAACGCTTGGAATGGACAAACCAAATGAATGTGGATGTCATACGTTGCTATATGCGAAGTACCAAAGCTGAAACAGACCTCACCCATTATACTCATCCAATGCACCAACAGTTTATAGCTATTTATCCTATCTTAGCTTGCAAAGTGTTAGTACAAAATTTGGCAGATAGACGAAAGGCTATCATGAGGAACAACTTTCTCTCGTCTCACGAGATCGTGCTCATAAAAAAGGAGGCAGAATATGAGTTGGGTATGGAAACACCTGCACGATACCCATCGGTCGATTCAACACCGTTACATAACACTGAGAATATTTTCGACTGCGCAGGATCTGTTGGTGATGAATAATCCTCCCTGGAAAAAGAGGAAATCGTATCCATCAACGATAATGATGACCATGATGATAAACATCTACAGTTAAAGATACAGAAAGAATTTCACAGGGCCAACATTGAATTTTTAGATATTGATCCTAACGAACGCCCTCCTATTCCCAAACCTAAGTATTGCAAGAATTTTTGGAAGATAATACATCATATAAACCAGTTACTAACAACCAACTTAGAGAAAAGCTATGGGATAACTGCTTAGTGTACTGCAGCGCAATCACAACAATGTGCATTACAGGAACTGGGATTCCGATGCGAAAGAATGAAGACAGAAAAACTAGTAGTGAGAAACCACCTCCTCCATGGAAGAGAAGACTAGATAAACGCATTTTTGATCTCCGAAGAAGTCTTGGACAGCTAACTCAGTACCGCAGAGGAGTTCGCACTAAGACGTTGAGTAAAAAAGTTTCTCAAATAATCAAACCGCATCTGCTGGAAAAGCTGACACCTACAAAGGTGCTAGAAATAATAGATTCCCATACACAACGTTTGAAAGTCTATTCAGCAAGACTCCGACGGTACACCACTTCTTTGAAACGAAAAGAACAGAACAAAGCTTTTCTCAACGAAAAAGGCTTTTATCAGAAGATCCGAGGAAAGCAGGTTGTACCAGGTGCAGACCTTCCACGTTTAGAGCAGATTGTAGGATTCTGGAGCGATGTATGGGAGTAACCCATGGTACATAACTCAGATTCTCCTGTTCTGTTGGAAGAAAGAGAGAGAGAGAGTACGGGAAATAAAGGAGATGTCAAAAACAATCATCACTCCAGAAGATGTAAAACGAGCCATCGAGAAGACTGCGAAATGGAAAGTTCCAGGCCCTGATCACCTCCAAAACTTTTGGTTTAAGCATCTACCTGCGATTTATCATAAGATGGCACAATATTACAATGAAATTTTGCAGAACCCTTAGATTGCTCCTGACTTCCTCACAAAAGGTAAAACTTACCTTCTCCCTAAGGGTAAAGAAACCAAAAATCCCAGTCAATACAGACCTAAAACCTGCCTCCCCACCCTTTATAAATACCTGACAGCTATCATTATTGAGAAGATACAGTTTCATCTCTCTAATAACAATGTCATGAGTGAAGAGCAAAAAGGGTGCTGTCAAAATACTAAGGGATGTAAAGACCAGGTTATCATTGACTCGGTTATTGTAAGCCAAGCAGTGAAAAACAAAAGGAACCTGAGCATGACATACATTGATTATAAGAAAGCTTTTTATTCCATCACACATTCATATCTAGTTGAATCTCTAAACACTTACAAAGTAGATCCCACAGTAATCGATTTTCTTAAAAAAATTATGACTAAATGGTCAACGGTTTTGAAATTCAGAATCCCTGAAACTACCTTGGAATCCAGGACCATCAGTATTCGGTGAGGCATCTTCCAGGGAGACCCACTTAGTGCACTATGGTTCTGTATCGCACTCAATCCGTTGAGTGGAGCTCTAAATAACACCCAATATGGTTTCAAGATCATTACCCCGGATAAACAGAAATATGTCATTAGTCATTTGATGTATATGGATGACCTCAAGTTATATGCCAGTTCTCCCAAACAAAACCACCAGTTACTGGAGATCACCACTCACTTTAGTAGAGACATTTGTATGTCCTTTGGACTGGACAAATGTAAGTCTATTCACGTAGTGAAAGGAAGTATCACTAAAACATCAGGGTTTGATACAGGTGATGGTATAATAGAAGACCTGGCTTCTGGAGACTGGTACAAATACCTTGGATTCATGCAGTTAAAAGGAATATCCCATGGGAAAATCAAAATAAAATCGAAAGATGACGTCTGCCCTAGGATAAAATCAATTCTCAAAACCAACTTGTACAGCCGCAACAAAGTGAAGGCATTAAATACCTATGCAATTCCTTTACTTACATACTCCTTTGGAATTGTGAAGTGGTCAATGACTGATCTACAAGATCTTGAAAGAGAGATCAGGGTAAAGCTCTGTGAGTATAGGATGCGACATCCAAAAGCTGCCATTGAGAGAGTTACTCTCCCCACAAGTCTTGGTGGTCTGGGGGTTGTGCATTTAACCCAGTTACATGCACAACAAGTTAATAATTTGAGGAAATATTTCCATGAAAGAAAAGAAAAATGTACATTGTATAAGATCATATGTGATGTAGATGTGGATGCTACGCCATTACATCTTAATGTGTATAATTTTGAAAGCAAATACGACTCAGTTGATCTTAGAATTCAACAATGGAAACGTAAATCGATTCATGGTACTCATCCTTGTCATCTGGAAAACTCACAAGTCCACAAGGAAACATCTAATTTGTGGTTGAAGAAAGGAAATCTCTACGGAGAGACAGTTGGCTTCATGATGGCCATACAGGATAGAGTGATAAACACAAAGAATTATAGGAAATTTATCCTCAATGAAGACCTCCCAGATGAAAAATGTAGAGTGTGCCATAGAACTTCGGAAACCATAGAACACCTTATGGGAGCATGCACAGCCTTGGCAAACTCGGAATATCTCAAGCGTCATATCGATTTTGGAAGAATCGTCTTCAAAGCGCTTCTCCCTAACCTTGGAATAAAAGATCATATTAACATCCCATATTACCAATACGGCCCCCCACCAGTTCTTGAGAATGCTAATGTGAAAATCTACTGGGACCGTGAAATTAGAACAGACCACACAGTTGCTGCTAACAGACCGGATATCATCCTTCACTTCAAGCAAAAAGAAGAAGTTTTTCTTATTGACATTTCTATCCCACTATCCCACAATCTACAGACAGCGTATCAAACCAAGATTGCAAAATATGGTGAACTCGCATTTGAAATCAAGAGGCTGTGGAAAGTAAAAAAAGTACAGATCTTGCCCATTGTGATAACGACTGGACTGGTACCAAATAACACGCTAAGAAACATGAAACTCCTCAAAATTCCTGATTCCATATCCCTAATCCAAAAGTCAGTCATCCTGGATACCTGCCACACTATCAGAAAAACCCTCAATGAATAGGGCCGAGGACTTGAGATTATCTCCGTCCTTCCCCCCCATAGAGCCTAATGCCACTGACAACAGGGATAGGTGAATGTTTCACAGCCAGCTGGCAGAGAAGTGCAAAAAGTCATAATAATAATTATTATAAGCATCTTTATTTGGAGGCGAAGTTAAGGCAAATGCCTTCTCTTACACTTAACCTCTTTGTGAATACATTTACATGAAAAAATAACTATATATGACATTAACTATGCGATAAAAAATATACTAAGAAAAATAAAAAAAGGAAGAGATATAAGAAAGGAAAGAATAACTCATTTATCCACCCATTCATCCATCACCATTCATACAGTGGTCCTTGTGTTAATGCAACTCCGAGATCAAAGAGGATCGCAATGTATTGGAGAACGAGTATTTTGTTGAAATATTCCTTACATATTATCAAGGTTGTTCCACAGTTTGGCCGCCTCGATAGAGAAATAATGAGAAAATTTCTGAGTTTTGTGTCTGGGAATTAAAAGAACTAATTTGGAAGAAGAACGAGTATTTAGGTTATGTCCATCGGAAAGAAGTTGGAAACAGGAATGGAGATAGGTTGGGGTTTTAGTCTGAAGTATTTTATGAAGAAAAAGGAGAGAATGGAATTTCCGTCGGTCTTTCAGTTTCATCCAACCTGCTTTCATGTAGTAGTCGGTCAAGTGATTGTATCGTTTCAGTCCGAAAGTAAAGCGAATGCAGGTATTCTGAATCTTTTGAAGTCTGTCTACGAGAGTGGATGGGATATCTTGGTAAATGATGTTACAGTAGTCAATATGAGGAAGGACTAATGGCTAAGTGAGGATTTGATTTATGGGTTCAGTGAGTAAGTGTCTAATCTGATTAAAAGAGCGCAGAGAATTGTAAGATTTTTTGCAAATACACGTGATATGATCTGTCCATGATAGTGTTTCGTCCATTGTAATACCGAGTTTTTTTACGTTTATAGAAAAGGGAATTTTCACATCACCAATACAAACGTCTGAACGAAGCATGGATCTCTACCAACCAAGTGATATTTATTCCCGAATATTATTGCCTGGCATTTTCTGGGGTTAATTAACATATTATTGCTTAGTGACCTCAGTTGGATTCTTTAAGTAAATGTACATTGTAGCGCAGGAAGAGTACAACTGGAAGTCATTGGCGTAGATGTGGTAGCGTGATGAGAGTACGGAATTCGGAAGGTCGTTGATGAATACGGAAAAGAGTAAAGGTGAAAGAATACCGCATTGGGGCACTCCACTGATCAGATGCAACCAGGTAGAAAACTTTCTATTGTGAGTGACACATTGAGTGCGTCCTCGTAAGTAGGAGTTCAGCCATTTGATGCACGGTTTGGAGAGTGAAAAGAAGGCAGATATTTTAGCTTCTAAATTATCAAAGTCCACTGTGTTGAACGCTTTGCAGAAGTCGAGGAGAATGAGTACAGTCACATCTCCTGCATCTAAGGCCACCTTGATGCCTTCAGAAATTTTAGTAAGAGCCGATTGTGTGCTATGGCCTGGGCGAAATCCAGACTGAAACCTGTCCAGTTTATCTGTTTTGAAAATATTGCTCGGTGATTTGACTGTGAACAATATATTCTAACGCTTTTGATAGTGTTGGTAAGATGCTGATGGGACGGAAATCATCTAAAGATGAGGGGAAGCACATTTGGGTATTGGTGTGACCAGAGATTGTTTCCATGTTGACGGATAAAAACCCTAGTTAAGTGACTCATTAAAGATGCGCTTGATAATATGAATAATAAACGGTAGGATTTTATGAATCATCATGGCGGAGATACCATCAATGCCCGTTGCTCTCGATTTGAATTTGATAATTGCTTTAGAGACATCATCAACAGTCACATTCGAGTAATAAAATTGTTCCTCTGGAGCAGCGTTCTTCCGTATCAGTTCATTGAGAGTTTCTTTGCTTTCTAATAGCTGATCGTATGAGTTGTGAGCAAAATGGGAGTTCAGATCGTCTAGAGGAGCATATAAGTTATGAGTTGATTTATTATTACCTACTCAAAATTTCTCTAGGTGATTTCATATGGAGGAACTTCTTGTACTTAGAACGGAGTTAGCGTAACTTTCCTTAGTGTTTCTGACAGATTGAGTACATTTATTTCAAAGCTTTTTGTATAGAGAAAGAGAATATTCCGTGAGTGGAGGATCGTTTTTAGAGTTGTATCTGAATGTACGAAAGGCAGCGTCTCTTTGGGACATTAGAAATCGAATTTCATAGTTAAGCCACGGGGCTGGAGAGCGCTTCACTTTTTTTGCTTTTAGAGGGTAGATGCTATCGAACACTGGGGTTACAAATTGACTTAGGTAAGATATTTTATCATCCAGATTATTAAGATTTGATTCCATGGGATGGAGTTTGCCCTTTGAAAAAACATTGAATATTTATGAAAAAATATTATACTTTCTGGAGAAATATGAAAAAAGTATCTTCGTAGTGGGGAAAAGAAATACGACTGCTTCGATAATAAACATTAAGTAAAAAATAATATCCCAATGTAAATTGCCTGTAGTCATAGAAATAAACATAGGTTACATTTGAATCGAGCGCCACCACATTAATGCGATGTGTTGTTACCAAAATTCAATTAAATCCTTGGATTACGCACTTAATGTCCTCGAGTTATACACTTAAAATATGCACTTATCATGATGGTCCGCATACAAATATGTAGCTTCAAAATATTCACTTATCTGGAATATATTCATTTAAATAATCCACGTCAAATCAGAACACAATTTTTTTACTCACCAATTTAAACGAATTATCTTTCTTATTCTATCTATGACACTATAAACGTTTGTGTTGTATATTTTTAAAACACCGTTTCGCTCTCGTTTTATTTTCAATACAAATTTTTATGTTTCTTTCTCAAACAAATACAAGTAGTAATATTTTCAGGATACATAATATTTTTCACATATTTCCGATGTGCCATCAATTTTTAAGAATAATAAGTATTTTACAGTAAGAAATCATTTTTTTCTTAATCGACAATTTTCTTAAATAGACACACTTAATTTTTTTTAATTATCCCTCAAAACAACGGTAAAACGATTATTTTTGTCAAGAAATGATTCGTAATTGGTACTGATGCTATGAAATTGAATAGCGAGTGCGGAGCATGCTTTTGGTCGCGCAGGTTCCTCGTACCAAGTACGTAGCTAAGAGCTTCCTCTTAACCTCAGTTACTGAATTAGTGGGGTTTGGAGTGATTGGTACGTATTGGGTACGCTGAACTGTTCCGTCTTTCCAGGCGTAACCAGACGTGAACCCTATCGCGGTTTCAATATTATTTATATAGCAGTGAAATAGTTTCAGAGATCGTTTATAAGAGAGTTTGTTTTTTGAAATTATGTAAATTAAGCCATTTTAAAATTTAAGTTGTCATTAGCAAAATATAAAAAAGAGTATTCTTGTAGATTCAAGTGAAATTCTTAGAATAGAATAGAATAGAATAGAAAATAGAATTGGGTTCGGCTTAGACCATCAGGTCTGCTCTTCCGCCAAACCATGTACAGAAAATGCACATACAAAAGAAAAGACACAAATTACAATAATAATTAAAATTACAATAATTTGTGAAATTTAAAATAATTAAGTACAAAATTAATTAGATTTACAATAATAATTTAATTTACAAAAATTATTTAAATTAAAATTTAAAATAATTAATCAACTAGAAAATTAATTAAATTACCATAATAATTGAAATTACAATAATAAATAAACTACAAAAATAATTCGAATTTAAATGATAAAGTTACAATTGTAATTGAAATTGAACATTATAAAAAAACCGACAAATAATTATGATAACATGAAAGTTAGAGAACCGAAGTTATTTAAACAATGTAAAAAATTAAATTTTCTTAAAATTTACATATCCTCTCTTATATTCTAAATATAATTTAAAATATGTGTCACAATCTAATGGAAAATATGTTGTTTGACCCATTTTATTTATAAATTAACATCATATTTTACTATGTAAACTTACTAAATATATTTTAACCTACACATTTCTTGATTTTTACAATAATCCTCAAATAAGCAGAAAGTTATTTCCCTAACGCTAATACAAATTGTTTACCAAAGCTATGCTGATTTTACATTTGTAAACAAGAAGAGCACATCTGTTCTGAATACTTACAATAATTTACTGGCATTTCAAGAGATATGAATATATTCTCGCTTAAAAGAGAAGAGCAGTCCCTAATATCATCTGGAAGTTTGTTCCATTCCCTAATCACAGTCAGTGTAAATGAATTGAACATAGTTGGTTTTGTGTCGCGGCATCTGTAATAGATGAGTTCCTTTCAGTCTGGATGTTGTGAGAAAATTAAATTTATTCGTTGTTTATAAAATGAATGTTTTGGTTTTAAAATGAATTATTTTGAATAATAGATTGAGGCGATGTTTCTTGCGTCGGTTGTGGATACGCTGTAGGTCATTTTCATGGTAATGTATGGATACGTGATCAAACTTTCTGAGATCACAAATATACCGTACACAAGTATTTTGAATTAACTGAAGTGTAGCCGCTTGTTTGCAGTTTACGTCACTGTAAACTTCATCACAAAAATCAAAATGAGGATTGATGTGTGAGTTTACCATATGATATTTAGTGTTTGTAGATAAATACTTGCTTATGCATTTCAACATGTGGAATTTAGAAAATATTTTCTTTTTAATGGAGTTTATATGAGTGTTCCAATTTAAGGTGTTCATTTTTATTCCGATTTTTGTGACTTCTGTTCGCCAAGGAACGTACGCGTTGTTGAGAGGTAGAGATGCTATTGGAGTGTTACTACGTAATTTTTGATTTGTAATAGAATTGATTATGATTACTTGTGATTTGTTTGCGTTCAAATGAAGTCCAATATATTTCGTCCACTCGGCAACGGCAAATAAGTCACTATTCATTTTTCTAATAAGGCTGTATATTTCGGATGTTCTCCCTCTGATATATATTCGGAAGTCATTTGCGTAAATATGGTGTGAGCAATGTTTGAATGAATTTGGTAAACTATTAATATAAATAATGAACAAGACATGCTCCTTGCGGGACGCCCCGGGTCACATACTGAAATTCCGAAGTTTGCGTATTTATGTGAACTTTCTGTAATTTCTTATCCAATTCAAAGTTGATTCAGAAAATCCTAAATTCCTACATTTTTATATAAAAATATCATGATTCACGGAGTCAAACGGTTTACTGAAATCTAATAATGTTAATATTGTGATTTCTCCAGATTCTAATGATTATTTAATATCTTCTACAACTTTAAGAAGAGCTGTTTCAGTATTTCTGCCTCGCTGAAAACCTGAGTGGTACGGGCCTATTTCATTATTTATTGTTAAGTAATCGATAATTTGTCGGTGAACAATTTTCTCAAGAACTTTTGACAAAGTCGGTAAGATGCTGATAGGACGATAATCACTAGGACTGGACGAAACTTTACATTTCGGAATTGGACGAATCAGGGCTGTTTTTCAAGATTCAGGATAAATACTGGTTATAAGGGAAAAATTAAGAATATGAGTAACTCTTAACAACAACAACTCGCAGGCATAGTCACATTGCGTAACCAAAAGTATTTATGACTCAAATGAGATGTAAGAAGATAGTGTTAGGATAATTGCGTATGCTGGTGACTGATGTGGTGCTGTCGTAGGTTTCCGCTGCCGGTATCTTGGCTACCGGGATGAGACCGCGTCATCTGTGGAGGTACCGACGTTTCAACCTCCAGACGAATTCGCTTTGAAGAAGACCCCAGTATGAAGGTAGAAACGTTGGCACCTCGACGGATGACGCGACAACTGCCCGGAAGCCAAGATATGACAGATGTGGTGTTTGTTGAGGGGCAATGTCGCGGAGAAATAGAAAGAAAGGGAATTAAAGTTTTGACCAAATAGTTTGATTACAGTACTAAATAGGATTAACAATATCAGAAGATTATGGGAATTATATTTGGGATGTCCCAAAGTAATAGACGTCACCCCATAATACGTGTAAACAAATGTGAGTGTTGAAATAAGAAAGGCAAATAAACGAATAATTAGATTAGGTTATAGATGAAAAAATATTGTTCATAGATCATGTAAATTATTTGGTACATAAAATTAAGATGATTAATTATAAATTCTTACATGTTGGAATAAGTATGGGCATGAATAAGCTGGAAAACTGTATACAGAAGACGTAGAACCAATCTAAACACACTGTTGTCACATACAGGGCCACACTGCACGTCTTTAGGTCGTAGAAAATAAATTGTTGAGCCTACAACTGTTGTGTCAAGCGAAAGAGCACACAAATGGACATGGATTCTCCCGTGTGACCAGAGATCTAAATTGCGGTAACGGTTCTCTTATCGGATAGCAGGAAGTTGTTCGCAAATTTCTTGTCTGGTCTGCGACCACGCGTTCCACCGGTTTCCACGGAAGGAAACTTAACTAAGTTTGTCATAGTACAATAGAAAATTTGTGAAGACAAAGCAATTTATTTCAGTTTTGACTATGTACAAATTCATAATACAGAAATATATAATTAAAATTGTATAATTTAGCTATTTTTACAATATTTCGTTCAATACACTTCGTTATGCTGTTTAATGCTACCATTTTTCGTTACAAAATGTTTCACGCCATGACAACCTGCTGGGCAACCCTGGCCACAACTACCTGAGCACGCTGTGCTTTGCTGCCAGCAAGTGCTCACTTCGACATCCCTGACCTACAACTATTTACGCTTAGAAGGCGGCCCATCTCCGGGGAAATTATGCTACTATTCTCAAGAGAGTACATTTTGTGAGAGAATATTTGATAAATAAGAACATCGCAAATCCAAAAGCTGTAATATTTTTGGATGAAACGTGGATTTTTGCTAATGGTATTTTCCCCTTTAATTTTCTCATTATACTATCTTGAGTTTGATCAGTCACTGTTTATTATGTGTGTTAGTAATTTTGTAATTAATTTCTATTATTTTGTCCTTTTCCATGATTGTTGTAATTGAATGAAGTCATATTATTATTGTTTTGATGTGTGCTTTCCCCATATTTATAGCATTATCTTTTAGGAAAACGCCCTCACAATTGGATGGATCCAAAGTCCCCAGAAGGGATCCTGCGCAGGTCAGATGAAGGACGTAGAATTGTTCTTCTACTTGCTGGAACAGTAAGTGGTATGTAAGCATAATATTAGTTTTTGAAAATGCGCAGTTTTTTTCTAAGTGTACTAACTTCATTGTGTAGATGTAGGGTTAGTATTCCATACAACCCTGAAGCGTGGGCAAGATTACCACGGGGCAATGAATGGGAACAAGTTTGAGAATTGGGTCAAGGAATCATCTCTGCGATTAGGAATTAATTTAATGAAAAAAATTAATTAATTATATGTGAATATTATATATTTGTTACCATTATCTTACATATAATAAAGATGTCATTTTATTATTATTATTATTATTATTATTATTATTATTATTTTGTTTTAAGGATTGGTTACGTCAGAGGGGTATTCCATCGCGTGAAACGGTTAGAGTTGCTGAACCCGTGTAATTCGCAGGGTATCAGTTTGAGAAGTTGGAAAGTTATTATATTCTTCATATTAATAGCATTGCATTTTGTGTTCCGTGCACTTGTAAAACTATGTTCGTATTTTATTGTTATGTGCTTGCGATGTTTGACAAATGGCGAACTCTACATGGAATTGGAGAAGATGTCTGCTTGTGTTGATACTGTCTGAACATGTGCCTGCATTATTTAATCTTTGCTGTTTCAACTGCCAATTTGCAGAATTCATTGTTGCTTCTCTTAACAAGTATGTAGTGTATGAAATGTTGAAGGAGGAAAAACACAAAGTTCTGAGAACAACCCCATACCATTGCTTGTTCAATTCCATCGACCATGTGTAGTCTGAAACAAACAAAAATAATGACAAAAATGTTGTTTCGGGGCCTGGTGAAGGGTTGCAAACTGGTGTGGAATGAAGTATTAAATCAGGTTAACATTAAAAGGAACCTTTTCTAAAACACTTTTAAAATCTAGTATTATTGAGTTTCTTCTGTGTTCTTTAATATTAATTGTTCTACTTAGGTAACTGCTGAAAAATGGGCCGATTACGTGAAGCATGCAGAGGATGCTGTCCCGAAATGCTTCAATGATGAGGTGATGAATGAGTCAGATGATGCAGAGGTAATTGTACATTTGGCAGCCAGTGAGTCAGGAACGGATAGTGGTGAACCTCATGATAATTCTGATGATGAGATATTAACAGAATCTCTCCCCACTCCTGATCCATCAGGAGTTTGAGTAAATTAAGTGAGGAAATAACATATTACATCAATAAGCGTAATGAAAGTGATGAATGTATTCAATAATCTACTATCCTATTTTGAAACAGTTCTTAAAATCAGCAGTAATCGATTAATGTTGACAGCAAAACTATGACAATTACGGACAGAGAAAGTACGTTAAAGTGCATTATTTGTACGTGCAAGTGCGTTAAGAAAGTATTATATTCAGTGATTCAAAACTGTGTAATAACTAAATTACTAAAAACTAGAAATATTTTGTGTTTTCAGATGATGGTGTTTTAATTATGATGGAAATATTTTGGACAGTGACTGAAAAGTGCCTCGAAACTGTGTGTGTGAACTTCCAGTAATGTCAGCCACTCACACCAATTGTTTTATTTAGTAAATAAGTAAACTTAGTATTAGTAACTTAAAATAGAAAATTATTTTCTTGCATGCTGTAAGTTTTACTTGTTATTTATATTTTTACTCAACCGTGGCACGATTGTTCACAATATCTCTATAGCTTCAACCTGGTCCGAGTTTTACTCCGGTTTTCCTTCGGGTAGAGTCGGATTTATATTTCTGGCACTACCTTAGGACCCCTTGATCGGAATTAATGAGATAGTCCCTAGCTTGATTCCGGAGAGTAATTAGTTTATTGTCCTCTACGTGATAATATTGTTTGTAAATAAATAATTTATTGTCAAAACAAGTTTTAAATGAATACTATGAACCTCCATTTCTCTTGGGGTTGGACTTATATTTGTTGCTATTTCCAATCGAGGTTTTCCTAGTTTGTTCATGTGGGGGCTCAAGAGTTTTAACATGAGTATTCAACATTACCTTCCCCCTCCCCTGAAATAAAGTTATTCCTCGATTGCTTTTACTGAGTGTTATTTTTTGCATGAAGAAGTAATTAGTTTTCTTATGTTTCAGAATATTTCTTCATATCTGAAAATAAAATAGAAAACGAGAAAGTTTCATTTATGTTATGCTATGCAGTATGCTAGTCTTGAATGTTTCTTCAATAAATATGCTAAAGAATTTTCATGTTGTTTTTAATTTTATTTTTCCTTGGACACCTATCCTTGTTTGAATCTCATACAGAGTTATGTGGGTGTTCATTGTTATTGTTAAAAGAATTATGTGATCTTTACATTAATAACACGACATGTTTTGTGACCCTTTTTTCAGCTCGGTTAGTTTCACTATCTCAATTTGTATTTTGTAGAGTTAGTTTTCAGGTCGTTTAATGTCATAAATACTAAGTTGTTCATAAGTGATGTTTAGTGGCAACGTTTGTTATGTATACTTAAGTACGATTCACAACCTACTGGATGTTTTTTCTTGAGTTAGCGTCAGATGAAGTACATCGATGAAGTTACTGGACTGTAGCCTCACTTAACATCAACCGAGGCGAATGACATTACAGGCCTCGTCCGAATGGAAGCATGTTACGAGCGTTTTCGTAGAAGTTGGCAATGTGCATGAGGCAGCTGTACAGACATTTTTATCATGTCATTCTATTATGCCAAGTGAGTCATCTCTGAAACACACACTCTTTGTATGAGTTGAGTGACTCATCTTAATTGTTGATTTTCTCTATAAAATTTCGTCTAACACCATAGGTTTATTCAAATTTCACGCCATCGAGGAAATCATTGGAATCATATAATCGGATCCATTATTACAAGTTCCTTTGCTGTTTATATTTTCAAATCACGATCCTGTACTACTTAATTTGGACAAGTCCAGGAATTTCATTGTTATCACATAATCCTCACGACACAAATAAACAATCGATAGCTGGTCGAGTCATGACGTCACGCAATCGATTGCACTAATCGAACATGCAGCTGCGCGCACAAAGACGAGAGATTTTAAAACAGAAGGGCCCATTCATTCAAACTGTTTACTTCGCTCCACAGCCTTGAAAGAGGACACACCTCGCTTCACATCACTTCTATGGTGGGTCGGCATGCTAGCCGACATTTTCTTCAGTTCAACCCTTCGCTACTACGCTACAGAAGGCACTTTCGTCCACGTGAACATCGGTCTTCACACCTTGGATTTCGAATCAACACACCGATTCAACTCGACCATCAACATCATCTAAGCTGACTTTCCAAAATCATCTCATCTCATCTCATCTCTGGAAAACCAGTACTATATCATTACTTCATTACTTTCATGGCATGTTTCATTAAACTGTTTGTTCTTGTTGGCAATCAATATTCATCTTGCTCCTTATCCTTCTTCACTCTTTATTTTCACTACAATAATCCCATGTGAAGGTAAGACCAAATTTGTCTGCACGGCAGCCACGTTGATCAGTTTTAATGCAAACTTACGTGACTCGGAGTGGGATGTACGAACAACAGGAAGAGCAATATATAACTCATACCGTAGGCTACTTTGGTGTACGACAATAAGAAGTGATTTAAACCAAATAGTGTTGTGATAGAACTGATAAATAGACACTGGAATCGTAAGGCGTCCTTCAGGAAAATCGGGGTAACGGACGAAATGTGTGTGATTGTTTAGTCAAACTATGATAGTTGGTTTAAAATGAATGTTAAACATACTTTCTTCTCATTTACTGTAATACAATTTTTAGATATCAGTTGTACACGCAACTCTTCGGATTACTATGTTACAAACGTTATTTCCCGCCCTACAGAATTAGTTTATCTCACTTTTAATAACTTGAACTTTATTTGAGAGCTGAAATCTTTTTCTTAGTGGGATTTCCATAGAATGAGGAAATGAACATCAAAGCCATATATTCTTCATTTGAAAAATATGGTATTGAAATGTATACTTTATTTGAGGTCAAAATCTTTTCGATGCACTAAAAGGTAAGATATAATTTATCTGATACAAGTTACAATAACAAAAATAGGTATAATGTATAAAAATTGTAACATCACTAATAAAATAGGGCGGTTACCTTTATTAAAACAGTATGATATTCAGTCATTATATTTTCGACTCCTTTTGGAGATCACACTATTTTAATGGCTCATATTTCTAGTAAGTATATCAGACACAAAATTTTGAAAATACCCCAACTTAAACTTTTCATTTAATTTTTTGTCTTCACGTACAAAACTTCTGTTCCGAACATTTTTTAATGTTCATTTTATTCTACAACTTCGTTTACCCTGTACCTTATAGTATTACTCGGGTTTATAAGTTTGTGTTCAAAACATAGCCAACCCAGGAGAACAATCACTCTAAATTGTCTCTGTCAGTCCTCTATGTCATTATTTTCTTTTACGTGGAAAGCGGATTACGCCAGTTATCTGTTATGTCGTAGTTCTTAAGTACTTTATATTTCATACAAAATTGTTCAAAAATCCTATATTTCTTTTCGTTTACGATTATCCACAAAGTTCTTGTAAACGACTGAAAGATTTCAATATTTAAAAACGCATTTTAGTCGCACGGAATGCATTAAGTAAAAAAAATGAAATAGGTTGAAAAAATATTTTCAGATAAGTCGCCCCAGTCCCCTCTATAACGATATTCAAAGTACTGGGCATTTTCATCGTTATAGAGAGAGATCGTTTTATAGAGAGAAACCAAATTTGGATGAAATACGTTTAAAATCAAGTAATATCATACATTCGCTCAACAAATGCTTATTAAATAAATTATGACAATTATTTACTTCCATTAAATTTGAAAAAAAAATTAGTATTTTCTGCTGAATCTACGTATGTATTTTTCTACGCTATTATCCAATATGTACGAGAGGCGTCCGTCATCCTTGTTTGCTTCCTTCTCCAAAGCTCTGTCGGCTGAAATACCATCATTATAAAGAGAGAGCAATATCTGTATAGAGACAGAATAAATACATTACTCTTGCAGCAAACCAAACAAACCTCGTTCATTTCATCGTTATAGGGAGAATCATAAAGAGAGATTACTGTGTGTTCTACACCTGTGTAGTCCTACTGCTCTTAATGGAAATCATATAATGTTCATTGCACTGTACTTTTTTCTCTCATGACAATTATCTCGTGGTAGTCCACAGAAAACCTTGGAAGTAACTCTTAACTCTGGCCATCACTCAAGCAAAACTCCACTGTCAGTCAATGTCATCTCTCAAAGACCCCCAACCAAACAGTGGGAATATTCTACCCACCCTCGGTTAAGGAACGTTATGAACTCGATATTCCCCTTCTTCGTGATATTATGTTTAAATAAAACCCTCTGTTTCAATGATGCACCTTTGTCGGAAGGATATGAAAGCTCTTTCACATCATTAGGGCGGATCAGATACGCTGCGAGGAGATACCCTATCACAGGGATGTCTTTGAGCCGCCGCCTGCGGGGAGGGGAACGAGACGAGGGGAAGCCCAAAGCAAATGACCCGAAGGCACATGCGATGCTGGGAGTACAGGGTACAATTTCTATATCGCTGCGATGAGGTCACAGCGCGAAAATCAAATACATGTGGTAAAGAGAAATGTTCGTGCTAACTGTGATATTACCATGACAAAGTTTGTGACCCTTTTCCGGTTTTAAGAAGCTCGCAAAAAATACATCTGAAGTTGAATAAAATTTCGTCATTCACGAAAGAATAGAAACTAAATCTTTAATTCGTCTTTGAAAATCACACTTCCCTTTTGATAATGAGTTATGGACTTCTGTGTAAGGTAATGTGATGTGAAGTGAAACGTAGAATTAAATTATTGAAGGTGATTTCCTCGCAACCGTTTTGCAATTTAGAATTTTTATTGTAATATATCACTTACTTTTGGAAGCCCCGATACGGTATTCCGTATTGATTTCAATGGCAGTATTAACATTAAAAGTTATACATTAAATGCAGAAAATATATTGATTTGTGAGAATTAGTTTTTAATTCCAAAGTTAATCAATTTTTTTACGTCCTTTCCACTACTTGGAGGACACTCCTCCAAATTTTTCTATGCTTAAGCATGATGGGAGATATCTAACCAAATGAAAAGTTTCGATATGAACAAATTCCGCTCGTACTGGTAATAGAAACTTGTGGAACAAAACCATTGCATCTTCTTCATAATACATGTTTGTCTACAGCATGCACAATTATTTTTTTAAAGAAAAAATATGTTAATATTCACTCACGAACGTTATAATCATATGTTAAAAAAAGAATTCAAAAGGATTCATTAAAGAAATTATTTAATGCAAGGCAGTTAAATGATACACACAGAAAAGTGTAACATAAAAGAAACGGTATAAAACAAATTGTTTACGGACTCAAAAGTCAAATTAGCAAAATTCCCATAAAATATATTACGGAAAGACGTCTTTAAAGCCATCTCACACATTAAAAACATATATAATACTTAGTTAATTTAAAAGAACAATTCATTTTAATAATATATTATTCGCTGAACGTTATTAAGTTCATATAAACATCTTTCCCTGATAAAGTATTACACGCACATCAAATCACACAAAATGTGACACTTAAGATACGTACGCTTCCGCGGAGAAGGGCAGCATAATTGTAGCCTGAAAAATAATTTGTAGTACAGTACCTAAATTCCTTTTTGACTTCTTTCTTTGACGTATTAATTTTTATGGAGGTCCCAGAATTCTCATGTCTGTAATTTTATCTCATCCCAGTGTACTACTGTTAAGAGTACAAAAATCGAAATCATAGTCTGCAAAAGAAGATGAATTAATCATTAATATGAGAAACAAACTAATATTTGAAGGGATCAAATATTGTAAACATTTTATTTTTGGACTCGTAGTCTGAATAAGTTTCCTGTCGACAAATAATATTGGAAGACGATAGAGAATTTGCTGTTTCTTTGTATATTGTTATTTCATTGGGAGATCCTCTACGATCACATTCTATGTCCATTGCGAAATCCTCTGATATTTGTGCTTTTCGGTTTGTGTCAACAAAGAACAAACTGCGCCGTGTATTACAGTCTTCACTTCCAAGTTTGAGTTTGAACTAGAGACGATTTTGTTTTCGCGTAACTCACAACTTGAGTTGTATTGCTCAATCGAGATTGCTTCCAATAGTATAAAATCGGGTGAAGCAAGTTCGCTTTTCTCAACTTGAGCCATGTACAAATAAAGAGTGTTCTGAAATCCAAAATTATTTGAGATTCTTTTCACTTTTTCTATGAGGTATTATGAACTTAAGATAAAGAAAGTGAATTTTTTGAAAGATAAATATCACGAACCATCTCCTAGATCTCCGAGTTAGCTCCAGACTAAAAGGTTATGAACACTTGGTGTGGCGCTCACAGTGAGTATATTCGTTTCGTGAAACTAGTTCGCTGCATTTCTAAGCGACAAGTGAATCTCGGGGCGCTTTTAAATTTTACGATTTCCGAGATCCCTTTACCCCTTACCATCCCATTATTAGACGCATCTGCGGGCTACGCTATCGCCTCCCTTGTGGTGGCTTCTCTACCATCTTCCTAGTGGCTCTCTACCACCTCCTTCATCGCCAGCCACACGACACCCAGTAGCCGTTTAGCCTGCCTTTCCCCTCATTCCGTCCCCTTCGCGGCGATTATTGCTTTTCAGGTTTGTTGTGGGCGGTTCGGAGGGAGGTTCTTTGGTTTCGCGTGTCCACGCTCAGCGGAGCGCGAGGCTGGCGATTCGAAAGGACGTGCGGAGAGCCTTTCAACGCGGCGAGGGGGATGAGGCAGCGGGAAGGGGGATTCCCCTCCGAGTATTGGGAGTATAATGGTGAGAGAGGGTCGGCGACGACCAAATAAGGGATCGCCGCTTAATGCTAGATGAACTTCAGCGTGCTTAAATTGCTCGAGGAAATTGCACCTGTTAACTTTGACTTTATGAGTTTTTAGAAGGCGTTTTCGATTACTTAGTTAATATTACACCGGAAATGAAGGATATTGCTATACTCCGCGAGTGATATATGAACCTGTCAGTCACTCAATAGGAATCACTAATCAGTTCTGAACCAATTTAGCGACAAGAGGTTTGCAGTGTTGGTTGCTATTAATAGTAACGTGATCACATCGTAGATGATGTGCAATGTTTTTGGAGTTGGTTGCGATAGAACAGTACATTCGTACTAAAGGACATTTATGATGCATTGTAAATTTATCACTAATACTAATTGTAGTGCTGACACGTAATTCTGTTTTCTGCTCCATTAATAGTTTGAAAAATCTTGAGAGTTCGGCATCCAATTTTTTTATTAGTAAGTTCGGTTCGAATTCATGGAAATATATTATTTTGTTGTACGTCTGGAGTTGAAGCTAAGAATTTTAAGTTTTTCTGTATTCTACATTACTCTCAGTAACACTGTCTCCTTATATCCTATAAAACAGTGAGATATACTCAAAGCAACAATTAAGAAGAACTCAGGAACTTTTCAATGGAGATAAAACCCGTTTTTCATCAGTTTACAAAAACACTTAATTTTAGTGATTACTCAGAAATAGATTCTGATTTGATGATAATATTACACAATATGAAATGGTAGCCAAAATGGCAAAAATTGTCATCCACCCAGAAATACTTTAAAAATTCCACTACTTGTATCTCTAAACGTAGAGAACTGATTTTGGCATCCCGTTTCAAGTGACCTGAAACTTCTGGGTCATTATAAAAGTTTCTTTATGCATTATATGTGAGCAGAAAGTAAAAAGAACAGGGAGGGAACATATGACTTGGATATCCCTCGAGCGTTGCTGCCACGTCTACGCACTCTGATACAATGTCCCCAGGCGCCCACTCGCCCCGCGGGCGCTGACAGCCAAGTTGGCGGATCAGAAGTATTCAACCAAGGGTCACACATCGAGGGAACTTGAGAAGGGTACCCTCCGGGCGAAAAATGTGGTCATACGCAGAGGAACCCAGGGAGAGAACTGATTTTCTGAGTACGTTGGTACTACGTTTTTCATTTACTTCATGTCACCAGAATGTTACGTATTCGTCTCAATTTCCGTGGAATATACTTTGAGTTCATTATTTTTAATTTGATTATATTTATATAGAAACATATTTACTCTTTAACACTTTTCAATCGAAGTTATAATATTTTTTCTTCGAACTGAAAGACTAAAATGACATATTTTAACCCCAATTTTCTGCAGGGTATCATTCATTAGAAAATTAAATGTTTATGTTAACACTGTTCAAAATGAATTATATGTAAGTTGTAAGTGGTAAGTATTAATGGTTTTATCAGTGGAAACAAGTCTATTTGCTTTATGGAAGATGTGAAGCGAACGAATAATAATAATAATAATAATAATAATAATAATAATAATAATGTATCCTTATTTTGGCGAGACTCAGACCATAAAGTCTGCTCTTCCGTCTAACCATTTAAAACATTTACATTTTGAAATATAAGATGAGAATTGGGAGGCACGTATTCACATTTGACGAAGTCAGTGACGACAAAGCTTACTGACGGGTCCGCAAGAGCTCAATACTGGTGGTGAGGTGACAATGGATAAGACCACCACAATCAAGTTTACATTGATTCGTCGGTAGTTTTGACGGACACATGAAGTCATCGAAGATTCAAAAGCAACAAAAGACGACGTATGGACAAAGAAGGCGAAATAAACAGAACAATTCGTTACAGATTTCCTCTACCATAGTAAGCGTTTAACTATTCAAGGAGGGATACAAAGTTAGTTTTTCATCAGCTAAAATCACTGATGTATGCACTTAGTAAATTTAAGTAATACAGTTGTTTTTTAGAAAATGACCGGACAATGTTGGTTTGTCAGCTGGTATTATTATATGACGTAATTATTGTACATTATGAATATTCAAATGAGTATATTTGGATAGCGGTGGCCTATTGGTAGCGTCTTCACCCCCACGATATCGCTGAGCGGGAGAGCGAAAAAGCTGGAAATCCTGCGCGCCCGAACTAGGAGAGGTTTTCAGGTACTCTAGACAAATGTCTGTTCTGTACCATAAGTTCTCCGGCAACCCAACATCTCTCCTTCCATAGATTAGGTGGAAGAGCAACTTTCAAGACCTGAACCCCGTCATAAGACATTAAATAATAAATAAATATAGTAGAAAAGGATTTCCACTTCATTTTTGAATGAGTGCAGCTCACCTACAGATTTTGAATTGAATGTCATTTTATAAAAGAATACCCAAACTGAATGGACAAACATTGCATGTATTTTAGCTTATTTTTGGGATCAGAGTTGGTGGTATTCGTAGTCAGAGAACGGTGTGTTTAACAATCATCAGTCGACAAAACCCTATTGACTATTAAATAAGACCTAAATTAAGGTACTAAATGATGGCATTTAATTAGTACTGAATTAGAGAAGATTTGTATTTTAATTTGGAAGTCACAAATATCTTTTTTTGGTAGAGTGTTGTCTACGATACATAGCTTGAGCACTCAATAATTTATTTGTAGAAGGTAAATCATTTTATTTTATGAACATATCAGGAGGAAGCAGAAACTGTTTCTTCCTTTTCCCAATATGTGAGTGACTTTCATGTGTTTCATTCTGTATTTTTTATTATCTGTTAACGTTTTAATTACTAAAAGACAGTGGTGTCACATTATTTTCAAGACTTCCACATATATATTTTACTTATATTAATTAAAAAATATATACATATCTAATTATTTTCTGCAAAACAAAATGATATACCATTTATAAATAAACTAGATGAGCGCCCGCGGCTTTGCTCACATGAGTTTTGTAATATGCATGCAACTATATTCTTTCTCATGTTATCATTTATATCCAGTGAGAATATTGTCCATTAATTTGTAATATTGGTGTATATCCCCTGTCCATTTTTTTCATTGATGTAATTAAGAAATAGTTTCCAAAAAACACCAATTTCCCATTGCACTTCCTGAAGGGTTAATATTCATAAAATCCTTTCTAAGCGGACATTTTCGATAATTTTTCGTGTCACTCTCTTCCCAACCCCCACTTCTAGGGGTGTTGTGCACCTAATGTAGTCGGAAGGGTATATAATGTCATTGTCAACGATTATTCATCTCAGAATACACAAACACCACGGACTCGAACCTGTCATCGATCTTTTTACGTATTTTTACTTCTCGTCCTTGCCAACCCCCGGCTCCAAGAATGCTTTCCCCCTATGTGATCTCATCTCGAACTTAACGGCATCCGTGCTCCAATCGCATACATGTTTGAGGCAAATCAGTCATAATTCATTCTCTAAGGAATAAATTTATTGTATTTTATTTGTTTTGTTTTTATTGTGTAAAATTTAAGACTTACATCATATTCCAATATTTGCCAAATCATGTGTTTTGTGTACAGTAATTTGATTTCTTCATAGCTTTTCCGCTTCTCATTTTTTAAATACTTATTTAGACCTTTAAGTAATTTTCTTATTATCATTGAAAGCACCGTCAATGTTAAAAGTTTGTTTCTCTGACGTCATACACAATCCTCTCCCTAACATATTATATTAATGGAAAATAATTACATCTCAAGAGATCATACATACATATCAGACCAGACAACAATGGTAATAATAAATAAATTAAAAATAATACAAAAAAATACAATCATATACATATGTACAACAGTAATAATAGTAATGGAAACCAAGTTGTTTGCAAATAATATTTAAAAATCCCCGCTCTAATAAATGGTAATATTTGCATAAAATTAATTAAAAAGACGCTTTATTAGTCTTCAATTTTGAATGGTTCTTTAACAAGGAGTTGGAAGATGCTGATAGTATTTTATCGTTATTATTAATTAATTTAACACACGAATACAACATTTCGACAGAAGTGGGGTAGAGAAACTATTCCAGCGTTAGCGGTATGTTGTAGATAGTGCAGGAGAATATATTTTTGATAGTTAACTTCTCCCTTATGTGTTCATCAACTTACACAGAAGCACAACTGACGTACGCGCAAACCACATACATCAATACAGAGAACAGAGTATTTTTTGATTTCCTTTCTTCGTCATTTACATTAAATAATGGGTTTCTTAGTAATGTCAAATAATTATTTAATGAAATTAGATTTAACTTAAATTATTTTATATTTTGTATTCTTCGGAAAAATAGTGTTTCTATTCTTTCTTTCATGGCTTCTGTAAACAGAGAAGAGATATTGAATCTGCACTTAAGCTTGGATACTTATATGATTTGATGGAGAAATGATTCTCAATCAAATAGTAGGCGTAACATAATCTTCATGCCAACATTAATCAGTAACACGAAATGAAATTGACAAAACGAAGTAAAATACCCTTATGACAACTATAAAAACATTAATTTGCATACTGTTATCTTTCTAATTATTTTATTTTTTCGAGTTTTTTGTGATTCAGTAGTTATATTTAGATTCTAACTTTCATTATAGTGTAAAATTCTTTGTTCTGTGTGAGTGTTAAGTGAAAAAACATTTCCTAAGGTTTCCAAACCCAACGGACCAAATATAACTTCATATTGTTTTCATTCAAGTGCTTCATTCAAAGGTGTGATAAAGTTTACGTAAGTACAAACGGAATCATAAATTTAACTTCTTGGTGCATTAAAATTAATTATTTTGCTGTATTTAGATTGTCTGGTGCATATACTATTACATCATTATTAACTTAAAAATAACGTACTCTATTGTTGCACTGCTCAAGTTTCGTCGTCGTAAATAGAATTATTCCAATATTTTACCATTTGTTTCGTGATCTTTTTGTAGTTATTCATTACAATCTAACATAATATTGCCTTAGTTATTGTCGAATTAATTTATCTGCAGTTGTCATCCTAAATTATTTCTGTCATTTTAGTTGTCGGTTTGTTTATTTACTTATTTAAACCCTGCCTCATTGTTGCACCCAAGTTTTCGTCGTCATAATTTCATAGAATTATTACATCATTTTACAATTCGATTTTCTTGATTCTTTCGTATTCATTTGCATTTTAACACAATATACGGTAGTTATTGTCGAATTAATTAATCTCCAGTGGTCGCCCTAAATAATTATTTCAATCATTTTTGTCGTCGGTTTGTTTGTATATTTAATTTATTTATTATCTCATTTGTAACTTCCGTAGTAATAAATATATTATTATACTAGCATCCTTCATTCAGTGTTAGTTGTCAGTTTTCGTGTATTCTCATTTGCTTTTGTCGTGAAGTTGCTAACTTTCTCACAACAATGGACACTATCGCATTCCTCAACTCATTCAAAGCTGATCTTCAGAAGGCGTACAATAACTTGGTACATTATATTGATACACGAATCAGTGCGCTGGAAGAGATCAATAAGAAAACGATCGGCGGTTGGACTACAGTTAGGAATTCTCGCCGTTCTTTCAACTGCTACCACCCGGTTAGACCAACGACTCATGCACCACCCCAACACTACACTCAGAATAGGTTTAGTGTGTTAGATGACATGTCTCTGTTTCCTCCCTTACCTACTCGTTTCATCCCCTCCCGTCCAGTACCCAGACCTGTTCGCACACCACGCACTGGTAAGCACAGCCGCCCAAAACCACGTAAAGTAGTGCTATCCAGAGATGATACCAACACTTCCACGCAGAAATCAAACGTGCTCATACTAGCTGATTCGCACGGTCGTCAGATGTCCTCCGTATTGCGTGGATTTCTTCCTAGCCAGTTCTCAGTCTCCGGTTTCTTTAAGCCAAACGCTCGTTTGGCTGAAGTTATTCGAGAACTGGACACTTACACTAAAAAACTCACTGAGCGGGACACAGTAATCATCATAGGTGGGCAGAACGATATCAACTTGGGTGGACATTTTAACGCGTCTGAACATCTACAGAAACTAAAAATGGCCTCCCTGCACACAAACATAGTGCTCTCTAGCCTGCCTCCACGCTTCAACGTTCCACAAATAAACCACGAAATTAACCTGGCAAACATCTCCCTAAAACATCACCTGGCAGACACAAAAATCACATTTTTTGATTTGCAACCACACCTGACTGCCAAGGACTTTACCCAGCACGGTTTACACCTGAAACCGTCTGGGAAACAGCACTTCGGTTCTCTCCTAGCTTCACATCTGACCTCACATCATCCACCTCCTCCATTACCTCCTCCTGCACGTACCTCATCTCCTCCTCCACCTCCCTCTACTTCTACCTCATCTCCTCCACCTCCCTCTGCTCCTACCTCATCACAGATTCCTCTTCCTATCTCCACACCCACTTCTTCTCCTGTTCCCGTTCTTTCACCTACTGCTTCCTCATCTTCCACGTCAACATCTATTTCTCCTGTCGCCCCCATACACCGTTACAACTTGCGCTCAGGAGTACGATGTGGTACTCGAAGGTGACAATCGCGTTCAGGTGCTGTGTGCGAGCTTCATCCGGAACTAGAAGCTGTACCAATTTCAAATTCCTCTCCACAATCTAACGTCGATTCCATTTCTCGTGAGTCACAAACTCTTTGCGAAAATAAAATAATTATATTTCATCATAATGTCCAATCCCTTTCAAACAAATTGACAGACATTGAAATTCTGGTACACGAAAGTCGATTTGATATGCTATGCCTCACAGAGCAATGGCTTTCAACTAACAACATCAACGATACTGCTATTTCTAATTATTATTTAGCAAGTTCTTACTGTCGGCAAAATTTTAAAGG